>OZ010796.1:111048633-111648633 GCA_963932465.1 Maratus speciosus | reverse complement strand
CGCTCCATATTGTCAAGAACTTTCCTAAAACCCCCAGTTACTGAAAAATAAATGAAAAGAATTGAGAGTTAAGTGTGGAAGCAAGCACTCAAGTTATTGTTTTGAGAGAAGAATTATATTCTTTGCGGCAAATCCCTAAACGGTTGAATATATTCGTTGGAGCTGTGAGTCGGGCTAACGAAAGTCAAAAACCGATCAAAATTTTACGCAAAAACATGCTGGTAGACAAAAAGAACAACAAAAACGGTTCTTGAGTTCAAATTTATTGTGACTACTAGCTGACATTAGGATGTTTGACCGCCCTAAAATTAGAATGGATATGTGCGAAAAGTCGTTCTCAGTCTGTGTCCGATAGGATGGTGCTTAGGCTTTGCAGAAATATAGCATTAATCGTAAGATTGCGGTAAGTAAAAGATGTTCATTTGCTACATACGTAGAAAAATGATTCACATAGGCATAAATATTGAACTGGGTAACAGCGGAGAGGGTACGTAGGGCAGACATATCAAAAGTTTCACTTTTGGTTCTTATCGCCGAGCTTTTGAGCGTCGTCATGAAGGTGATCTTTTTCTCCCAGACGTTATAATGTACAGTTAAGCAAGGAGGAGACAATGTGATGGTGTGGGGATGTTCTGCGAGCAACAAGATGGTGACTTAGTCAGAATGGACGGAATAATAAATCAAATAGTGTACCACATTACATTAGAGCGTCATGCCATTCCCTCTGGCCAGCGACTCATGGGTCAGAACTGCGTTTTACAACAAGATGAAACACCAAAGAATACGTCCAAGTTGTGTACTAATTATTTGCAAACAAAAGAAGACGCTAAAGTCATAACAAAAAAAATAATGATCACTTCAATCACCAGATGATTCCACTATCGATCTTTAGTGGAAAATATCAGACAGGTAATAAGGAAACAGATGTTTACCACCTCAAAGAGCTCTGCGAGTAACTTTAGAAATTCTGTAGTCAAATTGATTACGAAACGTTGGAAAGATTAGTAAATAGGATACCAAGGAAAATAAAGCGTTTATAAAGTTAAGGGTCGTGACTACATAAGATTACCTAAATGAAATTAACTAAAACCCAAAACATGTATTTTCTTTTATCATTGTTTAGTTTGAAAATAAAGCCGCTAAAACAAGTTTCATTTCGTTATTGTGAAGTTAAATTGAAAATCCTGTAAAATATACTGGTCTGCTAAGACTTTTGCCAAGTGCTGTATATATATATAACAGAATCGATTGCGTTTGGTCGATTTATGAAGAAAGCAACCTAAATGGACCAGATTATATGAGGTATTCTCGCATAATTTTTTCAGGAATAAAACTCTGGTAAAATTAAACTTAATAAAATAAAATTTTAAACTTATAAAAGAATGCCTTAATGATTCAAAATAAAGAAAAAGTCAGCAGCGAAGATTTATAATAATATTTTATTTAACTGAAGAACAAAGTTAAATTGCGAGTTTGATTTTCCTTACGCGTCCGCTTAACATTTTATCTCTCTAACTTTATATTTTGTTCTAAATTTTTACTAAAATGAATTCGGATAGTGCAAATATAATATTTAAATAAGAAATAATAACAATGTAGTATTTTTAGTACAAAAGTTTAATACAACATTGTTTTAAAGGCTGAAATTTAGCAGTTTATGTTATTTTATGCTGAATTATTTTATTTTATTATTATTTACTTGTAATACCCATGTGCCAGACATACTAATTTAATATATATACCTACCAGGGTTAAAAAAATAAATTTTGTTATTTAAAACATTTTAATAAAAATTTCATGCTTGCAATCAGAAATAAAAGAGTATGGACGATACGAATATGACAGGAACGTTAAAAAATATAGTAAGTAATTACAATTAAATATTTAGAACATTGTTTCTGTAACTGTTGGTCGCGGAAAGATAATGAGAGGCTGCAGTTAATCCGGAAAAATAAAATGTTTATGTACAAGAAAAATCTGTTTTATTAAATAATAATATTCAAATATTACATAATTGGTACTGATGCCAATGTAGTCTGATAGGTAAACGTAAACATGTATTAATACACGGCTGGATTTATTTATCGCTTGGAAGCTTTAGTACATGTGGATTTACATTTGAAACGCACAGAAGTAAATTATTTTAAACTAATTTAGTATTTGATGCTACTATTAAAGAAAAGACTTTTCACACAGGTAAAAAATAAAAAATATATAGGATCATTGTTTTGAAAGAATACGTTACTAAGATTTCATTAAAACAGTATAAAAAACAGGCTATTTACTTTTTTATGAATGCTTAGGGGGTCTCAATACTTAAAAATTTAAATAACGATGATTTATAACAAAATACATTTGAGCCATTCTCCGATAATTTTAACTTTCATGAATAAGAAACATGTGAAATTCAACTTAAAAAAAACATTTTTAAACTTCAAGTTTTAAACTTTTATGTTCTTGTAGCTATAATTAGAAAGTGTTCTTATTCAGAATTAATGATTAATACTGTATTATACCAGTGAGACCCTTGCCGTCTATTTAATCGTAAAATAGAGCGGGGATGGTAAGGAAAAAACAGTAAAACGAAAGGACGGTAAGGAGTGGACGATAAGGAAAATTACCACCTGATTTTAGGCAAATCGTGTTAAGACTAACTGATAGACACAATATTAATGGATTTATTAGCAACAGTTATTTACATTGAATTAATTTTTTTTTTTTTTTAATTTACGTTGAAAAGTGCAGGAATAAACTTTGGGGGCGGCAAGACTACCAATTAAGCCACAATGCTTGAAATTGATATTTAAATGCAGATTTAAATTCTGAAGAAAATTTCCTGTCAAAGAATTAAAATCATTTTTCCTCTACTTTTCCATGAGAAAAAAGTTGAACAAAATTCTGTGACTGCATCTGCAGTAGTTTTCTGCATCATTTTAGCAAGAGGGACGGTAAGGAATCTAAATCCAGGGATAGAGTTCAAAAAATAATAACAACCGTAAAAATGTGTGCAGGTTAATTTTTTGCTACATATTTATATAAAACAATAGTCCCAGTTTCAGAAACAAATTATGTTAAGTTGGTTTTATTGAAACAATTTTATATAGACAGCTCCAAACTTATAAATGAGCCTCAGGGACTTGGGACGGTAAGGAATTTCATGGTACATTTTGACCCCCAACATCGTCCAAAACTTATTTATCTCGCTAATATTGTTATACAATAATGCAATGTTATATTTTCAGAGATAAGAAATATAAAAAACCCCAAGAACATGTACTAAAATTAAAAATATAATCCAGGGACTTAAAAGTCAAAATTATATGAGAATTCCTCATATATTTTTTTTATAATAAGTAGGAAATTTCTCCATCTGTATTCATTGATCACTTATTCTATAACTGGTCTTGAAATACTTCTGCATGAAATATAATATTTGGCGACTATGAAACAGTTTACTATATCCAGATTTCTTATTTTAAAGTTGTATTATTTTGTCTCTGTTATTTATTGTTATTTTCTTTTACAGGATCAGCAAAGGAAGTGCTAAAAAGGAGTGGAACGAGTTTGACGGACGATGAGATCGAACACAATGCTGTTGTATTTCTGTTAGCTGGGTAAATTTTGATAATTATTGTATAATTACACAAATGCATATACACCGCGTTACAAGAGTTTAGACAATCAATAAAATTTTCATTAACGTAAAAAGTAATAAGGTACAGTTAAAATTCGTTAGATAGGTAATAAATAAACGCAGTTTTGCTGATATACACATATAAATTATGATCAAAGGTTTGAAATTATAAAATATATATTAAATTATATAAAAATGTTATGTCCCAAAAGTATAGACACATGTAATTTTGTTTGGTTTTACATTTATAAAAGTAACTAAGAACTTACTTTTAATATTTAATTGTATTGCCACGGCACTTTATAACATCAAATACACACTGCTCCATAGAATTAACTAAGCATTGCATTACAGAAGGAGGTATTTCATACCACGCTTTGTCAAATGCAATTTTAAAGTCATTTACACATGTATATTGCTTTCCATTTTCATATATTTTACGAGATAATATTCCCCATATGTTTTCCATGGGATTGAAATAAGGGATAACTGCTGGCCATTCTAATAGTATGCTATTGTTTTGTCTAAACCATGTTTTCGAAGATGTGGAGGTATGGATCGATGCCCCATCTTGTTGGAAAACACAGTCCGGCCCTGCTAGGAAATACGAATTACGTGATGATGGAATGTTATTAAAAATGGCTTCAGTTGATAATTTATCTGTGAGTGAAATTGCATCAATTTTCAGAATTTCAAAAAGTACTGTACACAGAAGAATTAAAGCTTCAACAAATATTGTTTACCGGAGAATGAAAGCAAAACCTTTCTTAAAGCATAGACATAAAGATGCACGTCTAAAGTGGGATAGGAAGTATATGTCATACGGTGAAAATGGATTTCTGTCTTCTTCAGTGATGAAAAGAAATGTAATTTAGACGGCCCTGATGGTCATAAATTTTACTGGCATGACCTAAGAAAAGAACCCAAGAACTGTTTCAGCAAGCAACAAAGCAGATGATGCGTAATGACCTGGGGAAGGTTTTCTTTCAACGGCCAAACATTTATAGGATTTATGGACCGAAAAATGAAATCAGAGAATTATTAGGATATTTTACATACAAATTTATAGCCAATTATGGATTTGCCAGCAGGACCGGACTTTGTTTCCAACAAGATGGGGCATCCATCCATACCTTCACATCATCGAAAACATGGTTTAGGCAAAACAATATCACACTATTAGACTGGACAGCACTTAGTCCAGATTTGAATCCCATGGAGAACATATGGGGGATCTTATCTCGTAAAATATATGAAAATGGAAAGCAATATGCATGTGTAAATGACTTAAAAATTACAATTGGCAAAGCGTGGTATGAAATATCTCTTTCTGTAATGCAATGCTTAGTTAATTCTATGGAACAACGTGTATTTGATGTTATAAAATGACGTGGCAATACAATTAAATAATAAAAGTAAGTTTTTAGTTACTTTTATAAATGTAAAACCAAAAAAAATTACAGGTGTCTATACATTTGGGACAGCACATTTTATATAATTTAATGTATATTTTATAATTTCAAACCTTTGATCATAATTCATATGTGTATATATGCAAAATTGCATTTATTTAATACCTATCTCACGAATTTTAATTGTACATTATTACTTTTTATGTTAATGCAAATTTTACTGATTGTCTAAACTTTTGGGACGTGGTGTATATGCAGAATTTACTTTTGAAATAAAAAAAAAATAACTTACAAGTTTGTCTAACAAAAATGAACGAATTTCTACTTTAAAGATGACACATAATAATCTTTTACTTTAATTGTTATAATGATTAAAATTATTATTATTACAAGAAAGTTAATGTAATTACTACGCGATGAGATCAATATTCATTTCACATTATCACACAAAAAAATAATAATTACTCTTCATTTTTAAACCTTCATTTTTATAACCGGCAGATAAAGCACACGCGTAAATTTCGTTCAACTTTCTTGTATCAAAAGTGAGTGTTATATGCCAGATTATTTGGTAAATATTTGAACTTACCTGTAATTCCCACACATCGTGAAATGCAGCAAACAGGTTATTTTAGCATAACTGCGCATAATGATTTGACTAAAAGAACGTTCAATCTGGAAACAGTGATTCCAAATCGGCATTTAAAATACTTCCTATAAAGCGTAAGGTCTGATTATGATAAGATGGATACTATTATATTATGTATAATGTAAGAATTTTGCATAACTATATTTTAAGAACTATTAAATTTTAGCTTCCCCATTACGTAAAAAAACACCAAGATAGTTTTGGATATGCTTTTTAAATGTAGACTAAAATAATCATATGTACCATTCTTAAAATTCGATACTTCAGCTCTGATTGTCTTAATTTTTATAGGTATGAAACAACAAGTACAGCATTAGCATTTATTACATATTGTTTAGCCTATCACCAAGATGTTCAAGACAAAGTTCGGGAAGAAATAAATGAAAATATACCAGATGGCGTAAGTTACTATATTTTTCTATCTGAATAATGAATATATTTTATGTTTCTGTTTTTTAAATATCACATTATTCTTTTACGTCAGTTACTTATTTTAATAAAGATTATCTGTAATTGAAATTAAAAGTTTATTCAAATTACATTCAATACGCTATTTGTAAAGATGAAATTTATAATATAGTGTTTTATTTTTTTATTTATTATTTATTATTATTATTATTATTTTTTTTTTGCAGAAAAGTGTCACGTATGAAGCAGTTTATAATCTTCAATATTTGGAAAAAGTTATAAATGAAGCATTAAGAATGTATCCCCCTATAACATAGTAAGTAAAATTTTTAGTTTTAAATTATTATACATTAACAATTTACTACTCAGGAATGCAAGTAATTTTTCAGTAAGTAATTTTCTATCATCTGATTTGAATGACAAACTACTAGTTGATAGTCAGTTTTATTTGTAAACAAAGTTGATTTTTACTTATGTAATGTATCCGAATTCTGAATGGGTAAGCAGGTTTAAAATTAATCCGAAGTTCTAATTTATAAATAATTTATAGGGGAAAATATTTCTTAATTGTTTACTAGCTGTAGAAAAAAGTTATATTTGTTTTCTTTAGATGGCGTTATCTGATATACAGTTACGCTTAGGTTACTAATTCTTATAAAGGTAAACTTGATTACCAGGTGACACAGTTTAGGTGATCGTATCCCACAATTAGATTATGTGCGTAAGATATTACGTTATTAATGAAAAATTAATATTCTGTATTTGGTGGGATAAACGAGGGCAGTGGAGGGGAGTTACCATCTCCTGAAATTAGAAGAAATTGTTACTGGAAGTTAAATCGCTTAAAGAAAAAATCCAAGAAAGGAAACCCTATAATGGACGTGGGGGATGGTATTACCAATGCCAGTAATATTACAGCATGACAACACCATAACATATAGAATTTCAATTTACTGTCTAACCATAAATGATCTGGGAAAGTTTATGACACCTGGCTTATTCAACAGACATTACACCATGCAACTATCATCTGTTTTGCAACAACCTCTTCCTGTTTGTTACAGAAATGTAATGACCAAACCATTAAACTCACATTAACAATTTCTTCTGATTTGATTAGCTTGTAACCCACGACACTTCCCTCGTTTATCCCACTAGATACAGAAAATTAATTATTAATAACAGTTTAGCAAAGCAATAATTTCAGAATGAAGTTGAGTTGCGAAAAACAATCGGTGAATTCAAACTGTTGGAAAACCAGGTCTTTATCTCCCCACAGAATTCATGAGTTTCTTTGGCGTTTTGAAATGATAAAAGAAGCAATAATGGTTCACTATATTGTTTGATATTTGTATTTAATTTGATTTATTATTAATAAAAAATATTCTAAAAATCTGTAGAACTTTTTTGTACACCTAATACATTTGAAAAAAATAAAGTACCCTCATGTCCATAAATTAAGGATAATGCCAGCTCCGGCAAATAAAGGCTCGGAAACAAACCAAATGCGACTTATTCATCAAACCCATTTATTAAACAAAAGAAAACGATTAAAAACGATGGTGTATGTATGATACCATTCATAAAAACTACAATTGTTGCTCCCTGGAGCAATTACAAAAAGCATCTCCCTTACAAAAACTTTACATGATTGGTATGATGGTTAATACATTGCATGTCTCCCAGACGATGAAATACAGTCCATACAACGCCTAGGCAGGCTGAGTATCAAATTATCGAGCTGATCTTGGGGAAGATTACTCCATTCAGCAAGCAATGCTCTCCGAAGTTCCGGTACACATGTAGGACGTGGTTGACGGGCTGCAACTCGTCAGTGAAGCATTCCCACACATGTTTTATCAGATTCAAGTCAGGTGAGAATGCTGACCATTCCATACGGGGGATATCCTGAGATCGAAGGCATTCGTTTACGATGTTTGCTCGGTAAGGACGGGTGTTGTCACACAAATTCTACGACCATGGAACCCATAAGCAAACGTACATGTTGTTCCAAAATGATGTCCCGATAAATTTGGAGTGTCATGGTTCCGATTTGGACATGCAGATCTGTTCCGGAGCCCAGTATAATTCCAACCCAAACGAGCAATCTTGCAGCATCGTAACGGTGTCGTTCAATTATGTTGTCTTGGTGGTAACGGATGTCTGGCGTTCTCCATATGAAAGTACGACGTGAATCAGACTGCAAGCTAAACCTGGGAAACTAGTCGGAAAACATTATATAATCCCACTGTGAGGATGTCCACATTGCATGTTCTCTACTCCAAGCTAACCGCAGGCGACAGTGAGCTGCCATGAGCGGAACACATCTGACAGGCCTGCGAACATATAGACCAATATTTCCCAAACGTAGGTACACGGTTTGTCTTGAAACAGTCGTACACGTGGCTGAAGATAGCTGACGAGACAGGTCTGATGCTGCACTACCTCTGCTCCTTTTGGCATTTACTGCAAAATACCGGTCGTTATTCGGCATTGTAACTAGGGGGCGACCGGTACTGTAACGTCTATTGACATTTCCTTCATCTTGGAATCGTTGCCAAAGTCTAGAGATGACACTTTGGGCAATTCCAAGTTCCTCGTATACTTCCATCTGAGTACACCCGCATTCCAAATGGCCGATAATTCTATCACGTAAAAAATCACCCACATGCGTCATCTGTGTCATAACTGTTCGGTTATGGCACTGAGCGGCTTACAGAATGCTTGTTAACAATTTTACTTCTTTGCCACCATTACTTATATGCGTCTCTCTTACACTCTCGTCATTGTGACGTACTATCTGCGTCATCTGGTGGCTTTCTGTAATTTTCATATTAATCTTGAAGATGTGTGTGATAATTCTATAGGTGAAATTTTTACTTTAGAGTTCGATTTCCGAGTGATTCTGAATTATCCTTAATTTATGGACATGAGTGTGATTACAATATTTGTAAACATAACATATTTCAATTATTATTTGAATTATTTCAATCCGTTTTATTAATGTTTTTTTTAAACAAATTCTGACGACCCATTTGCTTTTGGAAGAAAATAACTGTATTAGGCACATTAAAAAATGTTTATCTAAAAATAATGTATAAAACTACTAAAAAGTAAATAAATAAATTTGAAAAAGAAAATGTTGACCTATTTCGTAGTTGAAGTGTTCGAAAAAAATATTTCTACATATCAATTAGTAAGCTATTAAATATTGAGGCGTATGCAAAGGACGGATAAAGAACGACTTGAATGAATTCATCCCTCCAAATCTGGATGTTTTACACCACGATAATAGCCTAATGTAAAATTATTTACTTCAGATAATACATTCAATCTATAGGTATTACTTATAAAAAATCATTACTTATAATAATATCAATAGTGCCAAATGACATCTTTTAAAATTTAGACTTATTTATTTTTGTTACACTATTTATAATAGTGAAGTTTAAAAATGTCACTAAATAGTTTTGATTCATCGAATATTACTTCTATTCAAAAATAAAAGATGCCATTAGGCAAATTATTATTTTTAGTGACAGTAGGAGTTAATAAAAATATGATATTATCAATCTTTCTATATGCAAAGCAATGCATAAATGACAAAAATAATTCACACATAATAAGCATAAAACATTGAAATGTTATTAACAAAACAGTGAAGGTGGATGAAGAGCAGTAGCTACATTTCGTTATATTTGTCAACGTACTAGTGATTTAACCCGTCTGGGACGAGCGACCGGTATACGTGATGCGTAAGTTGCTCAAAATCCGTGATTATTCTCACCTGCAAATTTTTATCGTCAATTTTGCCTTATTTAATCCAAGAATTTCCTCGATTCAGTTAGGCAAAAATTCCTGTTTTCAAAAACCAGTGATAAAAGATAAACAATTCTATAAATGACGCTCGTCCCGAAGGGGTTAAAGCGTATAAATTAACGCTTGAATTCAATTATTAAATATACACATAGGGGAGGGTAGTACACAGTGAGACGAAAATTATTATTAGTTAACAAATTGCGACGATTTTTATTCTTTTGAAACTTTTTTTGCTACATCCTTAAGCTACACAAATGCGTTATACATTATTGTATAAAAGGTTTTAAAAAAGTTATTTATAAAAGCATAGAAGCAGCATAACGGAGTATCGAAAATTGTCTCATTGTGTACCACAAGTAGTACACAGTGAGGCAATGTATATATTTTCATAAATCACACATTTTTTCACTCTATCAATAATATTCTGCAGCTTATGATTTCTACTTAACATTTCTAGATTTTCAAAATATTAAAATTATGAGCATCAGGTGGACAATGGCAGAACTTGGGCTACCTTCATGCAAGTTTTCAGCCTCTTACGTTTAGTAAATTTCTCTAGCCATCGCGCGCGGCCGTACACACAGAGAAAGAGAGAGAGAGAGAAAAACCTTTTATCAATAAATAACATTTTTAACATCAGAACCACATAGTAGGTGCACAATAAGACACGTCGCAATGTCTACCACAAATGTGTGTCTCACTGTGTACTTTCGTTACGTTGTACCAAATGGATGAAACAACTGTTACATCAATTTCGTCGCTTTAAAAAGTTTATGTCGTTTTGCCGAAATAGTCTATTATTAGATATAGCTAGGTTTGGTTAAGTAAATATATGTCATATTGAAGGAAATAAACTCTAAAATAGATTTTTATGTAACTTTAACCACTATAAAATAAGGAATTATTTACTATTTTGTCGGATGAGTAACTGAAGGGTCGAAACTACATCCACGTGTTGCATAAGATGAGGTCGTTATGCGTGAGTGCCAGCTTGAAGAAAAAGTTACAACTATATGTCAAAGTGGCTGCTGTCTGACTGTGTACTATGTCTCACTGTGTACTCCCCTACCCTATATATAATTACAGACATTGTCGCAATAATACAATAAACCCAACAGGAGTGAAAAATTTCCGGAGCCAGGACTCTAACCTGGGACTACAGCGCACAGTGCTGTTGCTTTAACCACTGAGTTACCCTGGAAGTTTTTCTAGCTCGACAATTTCTCACTATTAAACTTATTAATTTAACTCTATTAAATTTATGGTATTAATTGTGTCTATGTCTGTATATATATATATATATATATATATATAGTTAAAAAATTCCAATAGTTATTTCTAGCATTACCACAATATATATATATATATATATATATATATATATATATATATATATATATACATACAACCATTATATATTACAAATCATCATCGATTTCCAATGACTAAACTGAAATTAATAAATTAGCTAATAATCATAACACTGACATTATACCGAATAAAGATGGAACCTGTAACTAGTAATACAGAATCATGCTAAAATCCACTAATTCACTAGCATATTGCGGGCGATAAATCTATATAAAACTAATGAAAAAACCACCAAATTTTGATAAAATCCTATTAAAGACAAAAGATACAATATCCGGCTAAAAAATGTTGAACCAGAAAAAGCCGTATCATAAACATACAATAGAGCAAATGGATGAATAATGCCGGAAGGTTATAAAGTATTTCACTTTTTCAAGGGTACATGAAATACATTTATAAGCAAAAAACATAGTCGATTTCTATTACGGAATTCAGCTATAAGCAAAATTTGAATTCCGTTATGTACCCTATCGACTAATAACCAGAAATAATAAAACCACCATGTAAAATAAATTGAAATAAAAATAAAATATATTAATCAATGTGATATGCGCAACAATGAAAAACATTAAAATATGAAACAAATGAAATCATAGACATACCCAGCGAGAGAGCAGCCATGACATATTGACCATGACACAAACATTTAACGGAATTTGGCATAGCATAAAAATTCCGCCCTATTAACTTGCACAGTTAAAAGCATATCCCACGGTTGCAGCAGTAAATATTCACAAGCTTAAAATATAACAATTATAATTAACATATAGTCAATACAATAATTATTATTACATGCTATAATAATGATCCTGGAATAAATTAATACTAAAAGTACAAAAACAAGTATTTGTTTAAAATTAAACAATTAATAATTAAGAGGCAATATCTAATATAACAGTAATTTAAGAGTCCATGGCAACCTTATAATATTAGAACAAAATAAATAATTATTTAGTGCGGCCATCTAGCGGAACTACACGAAATTAAAATTAAGATAGTCAATATATGAATAAGTTCAGGACTAAAATCAGAAGTAATAATGTTTAGTGCTGCCATCTATTGCAGAATACCGAATATAACAGTAGACAAAATGCATTTTTTTATATAATTGCTAATATTTTAACCTATAATATCACTAAGACGGCACAACAATATCATTCTAAAACAGCGCATCAGAATATTGATAATAATCAATTAACATTTTAATATAATGTGTTATAATTGGTTATAATTATGTTTATTTTTTAATAATTACATTAAAATTAAGCAAATTAATAATAATTTCGAATAAGTAGCTTTATAAATAATATAAAAGTTGGTTTATATTAATCACTTAATAAAATTAATGTATCATTGCTGATTTGGGGGGGGGGGGATATACAATCAGAGTACAACATTTCTACAAACATATAAATACAAATATCATAAACTGTGCAAGCGTATATCATTACAAAGCAAAATATATTTAAATAAATCAGTAATAGTAAATTAAATTGATGTAAATTAATTTAATTTATAGATATTTATACAGTACAAAGGACAGCAACCTACACAAGGACCAAAATAAAACATAGAACCACGACGTACAATTCCTACTAGTTTTTTTTTTAAATAAATTTATATATATATATATATATGCGTGTGTGCGTGTACCTTTAATAATTGTATTCAGGCGTTAATTTATGTGCTTTAATATATATTGTGGATCGATGAAGTAGTAATATATTTACCGTTGTCACGGCATCCATTGCTGTCTAATAGCTGACTGGTGACGCCACCCAACATGGTTTAATAAATAAACTACAGGTCTCCCACTGAACCGTTTCTTCACAAACCAGTATTTATTAAAAGAAAAATTCGTAGTTGGTTTTGCAAGCCTTTCAAGCTAAGATTTAACAAAATTAAAGAATATTTTTCTTTTGAATGAAAGTGGTGTTTAAAAAACAGACCGAGTGGGAGACCTGAGACTAATACATTTTTGTTTATTTTTATAATTCCTTTATCTGAAAAATTTGGTAGCGGTATCCTTGTTTTAAATAGAGTGTACGCAGCATGAAGGAGCGTGTGCAGGACTGTGTCTCGTAAAATCACCTGAAATACAAAACAGATACGAGTTATGAAAGAAAATTAAATTTGCGAGCCCCTGAGCTTATTCTCATTGAAACAGACCCAGAGAAAATAATGTGGTGCTAATTTAAAATCGACCTACGAATTTCACGTTTTTTCATCTTTAAAATAATTGATAATACAGAGGGTGGTTACACATATTGGGAACGATTTTGACAACAAAAATTAATTACATAAATGAAAACAATTATTTTATAATATGTTCTATCTGATAGCCCTTGTCGTGGACTATCATACTGCAGCGGCATTTCCAAGATAGTCGGCCATTTTGTAAAACCGGAAGTGGAATTTTGTTCCGTTCTTCCAACAAACATTTCCAGAGTACACTCAACGTATTTGGCCGGCGTTTCACAAGAGATTATTTTTGTAGTCCAAAGGCACAGTAATCCATTGGTGAAAAGTCTGGGGACTTGATTGGAATATTATTAAAAGGTAAACACTTGGTTCCAGTTTCTCTTGTCAATTTTTCAAGGAATGCGACTGTACTTTTGGGTGTATGGCTGCGCTCTTTATCCTGCTGTAATTAAACATTTTGAATGTCCGCAGGATAAAGTTTTGGAATTTCTTCTTTAAAAATAGGAATTAGAGCTTTGTTTTAATAATAAGTAAACTTAATTTTGACATTTTTCTCAACTTTTCTGATCTTTAATTTTCCGTTGCAAGAGATTCCAGCAATCACCATAAATCATTTAGAGAAACTCTCTTTACAGTGTTTGAACCAAAGCTGTATAAGTCTTTTTGGCCTTTTTCCGGTGATAGATCGATATTTATGTATAACAGTCATTTAGATAAATCCACGCTTCATCAACTGTGACAGTTTTCCCCCACTTATCTCCTGCTAAATGATTTTAATACACAGAATTTGAATAATTCTCTTCGGAAAGAGCAAATATATAACCTTGAAGCCACTCACTTCTTTCGAGTGTCATTTAAGTACACTCACTGTTAAAAATTTTGCAGCATTCTGGCAGGTCATTCGACCGTTTTTTGAAAAAACGGTTTCATAACCATAATTTAACTGTATTCTGACCATACAATGGCCAATGATATGGTCAGAATAGTGTTAAATTACCGGTTGTGTAACCGTTTTCGGAAAAAACGGTCAAATGACCTGCCAGAATGCTGCAAATTTTTAACAGTGCTGTTAAAAATTTGCAGCATTCTGGCAGGTCATTTGACCGTTTTTTCCGAAAACGGTTACAACAACCGCAATTTAACACTATTCTGACCATATTATTGGCCATTTTATGGTCAGAATATAGTTAAATTTTGGTTATAAAACCGTTTTTCAAAAAACGGTCGAATGACCTGCCAGAATGCTGCAAAATATTTAACAGTGTAGCATACACTGTTAAAAATTTGCAGCATTTGACCGTTTTTTCCGAAAACGGTTACACAACTGTAATTTAACACGATTCTGATCATATTATTGGCCATTTTATGGTCAGAATATAGTTAAATTACGGTTATGAAACCTTTTTTTTTGAAAAAACGGTCGAATGATTGGACAGAATGCTGCAAATTTTTAACAGTGCACGATATTTTTTCACAGCAACCTTTATTTTAGTTATCATATTATTAGGGTAAGGTGCCCTATTATCGTACCCCAGTCACTTTTAGGCCCTTGGAAGTTGTAATTTTCAGTGAAAATCTACCAAATTTGGATTTTACATAGACTAACTACCCACACTGTTAAAAATTTGCAGCATTCTGTCCAGTCATTCGACCGTTTTTTGAAAAAACGGTTTCATAACCGTTATTTAACTATACTCTGACCATAAAATGGCCAATAATATGGTCTGAATAGTGTTAAATTATGGTTGTGTAACCGTTTAAAAAAAAACAGTAAAATGAAAATAAGAATTGCTAGGGTGACGAAATTGGGACCATGCTAGTTCCCAATTTGACGGAGCTTTAGTTCCCGTAAGATGAACTGAGCGTCCTAAAACTCACTGTATGCTACTATCAGCATCTTACCAACGTAAAATACATGCAATGAATTAGAAATAAATACTTACAGTACAGTAAATAACGTTCTAGAAACGACGTAATAAGCACTCGGTTCTTCTAAAAATAGAAAATTCGCCGTCTTTAATTTATGTATGCGTCTTGGCGAACTAATACTTTCAACACTGACCCCTTTTAGAAACGACGTAATAAGCACTCGGTTCTTCTAAAAATAGAAAATTCGCCGTCTTTAATTTATGTATGCGTCTTGGCGAACCATACTTTCAACACTGACCCCTTTTACCTCCCCTTCCCTGTGCCTTGCATCATAAGTGGTGCCACATCCGCAGAAGCGGAGAAGTTAAGGGGAATGTAATTAGGAGAGGGGACGAAATATGGGCACTTTGCCCTACATGTTGCGAGATTTTTGTCCTTGTTGTTTCTCGTTACTTTTCAAATATGACATCAAAATCGTTCTCAATAGGTCGTAAACACCCTTGGTATTTAATTTTTTACATTAAGTACATTCCATGAACCATGAAAAACATTTATCTTTCACAACCGATGAATAGTATCTTGATAATCTTTTTATTTAAACGTTTCGCTGTACTACGTGTTGAAAAACATACTTTTGACGAAAATATGTTTAAAAATTTACTTTATCAATTCTCAGCAGACGTACGATTCAGTTCACAGGAGCGCAACTTCGCGAATAATTTAAATAACTGGAAAGAATTTCAGGAACACATTGTCAAAACTTCAAGGATGCAAAACATGTAAAAAATAAAATAAAAATAGATTATTAGGGACCAAAAAATTACAATTATCCCTTAAGTCAGCTTTGTAACTGCTAAGAGCATATGTGTCTTGATTTGGCATCTTCTTAAAAATGTTAAAAAAAATATGTGTATATATGATCACAACGCTATAAAATGTATATTTTCAGCTTTATCAGTCGCAGACCTGCTACAGATACTACTATAGATGGTGTCTTCATACCCAAAGATATGCCTATTCAAGTTCCAGTGTATAATCTTCATCATGATCCTGAACTATGGGAAGATCCTGAAACTTTTAATCCAGAAAGGTTTGGATTTTAAATGACCATTTTATTCGTATATTGCATGTCTCAGAACTCATTGTGCATAGTCTAATTCATCGTACATAGCTCACCATAGAAATTTATAAAAGCATATGTATCAAATCGAGGCATAAGTGAATGAAATAGACAAAAGAGAATAGATAAATTGTTTACTAATTCTATTGCTAAAAAATATTTTTTTAACCCGATATGTAAAATACCTACTCAAATTTGAGACATTATCTGAAATACGTACATCTGGAATCACTCATTTCAGGGGACTACATGGAAAACTTTAAAATACAGCTCGCACTTTAAGACAAGAAAGAAAAATCATGTGCCAAGCATAAATTCTCAAACACTTTCCAACACTTACATGCAAAATACTTTAACACAACTTCGCCTTTTAATAATGTAAATAAGATACCCAAGAAAACATTTAGAAAACACAGAGCGCATTTGAAAATTAGATATCAGTAATTAAAGTCGATAGCCGGAAAGGTACTTTAAACCTTTTCTGAAGCTCTGTATATAATCGATAGATTTGAATATATTCTACACAGTATGCTAAAATTTAGTATAGTAAGAAAACTCAGAACACAGTTACAAATTCCCCTTCAGCAATTTCTACAAATAGACGGAAACGTACTTGAATTCTTTTGTACAGTCCTGTTTATTACTTATAGATTTTTATACACGTAACACATTAAGTTGAAATTTAATTCAGGCAAAGATATGCTTAAAACTACTGAAATCATACTTTCAAAAATTAACATCCATAAGTGGTCATGTATTAATTTCTTTGCATTGCCCTGAATATGATTTTATTTATTTTCCACAAACATCTCTTAAAATTGTAAATTTAGTTGAGCTTGAAAATGCATAACTCAAAGTAAAAAACACCTTGAAGCTTTTTACGCTCATTCTGATTATTGCTTACGAATTCTTTTCTGCAGCCTTGTATATGGTCTATAAATTTTATACACAACACGTAGCAGGCCAAAATTTAGTTAAGCTTAAAAACGCATGCCATATTTGAAAACGCGCTTTCAGCAATTTTCTGTAAAAAACAATACTCCAGATACGGCATTGTATCGTAAATCTTTTATGCCCCCCAACAAATAAACGATAAATGCGATGTACATCATATTCTACTGCAAGCATTCTGTAGTAAACCCCAGTGTATATCAATTTCACCATGTATAAAAAAATGCAACATAAATAAATGCGAATAGTTTTTCCTTGAAGACCAGTACATAAACGAAATTTTTTGTTTGACCCTGTAAATGAATGTTACCCCATATTCTACAGAAAGCCTGTTTTAGTGCGCCACAGTAATTCATGTCAATTTCGTTGTTTTGTAACAGAGTAACATCATTAAAAATGCCGCAAACAAGCTCTATCCCTATACCATAATATACCACAATACTGTTGAGTTCCGCTCTATACATTCTGTAAATGCTACAGTAATTTTTTTGCTATGGTAATCATTTTCTAGTGCACTTCGATAATGTACAGAAATTTTGTTATGTTTAAAGTAGTCTAACACCTTTAAAATGCACCGCAAATGATTTTCCCCATAGACCATCATGTAGCGGAATACTTTTTATGCCCCCTTTTTAAACTTTTTAAAATTTAAACTTAAAAAAATATATATAATTTCCTTCCCCTAGACAGGAATGGCCAATTAGATTTTATCCTTTTTACTACAAGAAGAACATTTATAAAAAAATTGCATACTTGTTCATTGAAACTAACCGAATTATAATAAAAGAAAGCAGCGGATTTTCATCACTTTTTTGCGTCATTTTAAATGCTATTTCAGCAACGTAAATAGGAAACATACAAATTAAGGTTCGCCTTTTTGAAATTCAATTATCTAATTCAATCAATTATATATTCAAAGTAATTATCCGTGTAAAAATGTATAAGACACACATCTAAATAAACCATTTCAGAGGCAGAGCTAATGCCAAGACAAAAATACTGTTTAAAACGTGAGTAACATAATTAAAAAAATTGTTCACGAAGCGTTCTCAAAATGTTATCCTTCAACTCCAGTGCATAACTAAGCTTCTACTAATGCTTCTGGAAATATTTTGCTCCTCGACAAAACATTTCAGAGGCAGAGATAATGTAAAGAGAAAAATACAGTTTAAAATGTGAGTAACATAATTAACCTTCCTACCCTGAATGGGTCTAATCGACTCATTTCTATAATTCATTTCATTCGATTCATACCAGAAATATTTCCGTAAAGTAAGATAAATAAAAGGCGCCGAAAACTAACATAAATAAATGCGTTAAATAGATTTTAAAGAAAATTCTGGTGGGAAATGTTTTTATTAAGGTTGAGTAAAATTTCAACAGGGTAGGAAGGTTAACAAAATAATTCACGGACAGTTCTCAAAGTGTTATCCTTCAAATCCTGCGCATAATTGAGCTTCTACTAATGCTTCTGAAAATATTTTCTTTCCCGACACTAATATTGATGCAAGATTCAATTATACATTTTGTATAAGGTTCATTGCATATGCAATATCGTGAGTGTTTTTTTTCTCGAAATACCTCACACATTTACATTTCTAATTTCATATAAGGTACCCATCCCCAACTTTCAATTTTTAATAAAGCATAACTCTTTGAATTTTAAAGATTCAGTTATGCATTTTTATAGGTGCGTTCGTAATTATAAGAAGTAGTAGCTATTCCCGTCGTCTAGTACCTCCATCTGTCTGTCTGTCCGTCTGACCGTATATAACAGTGCAAAAATACCCAATGGTTCAAAACTTAATATACGAGTATATAATCGTTGCAGAATTTTTTCGCGTTCTTTCAAATTTTATGAAATCGAATCAAAACTTAAAAAGGTGTTAATAAAAGTTTTCTTTATTTATTAAATCCAATCATACATAATTAATTCAATGAGATCTCTTAATAGATATTTATTCTAGGTCGCCATGGTGGTTACGTCCTATTGACGATGGAGTCGTATTGTTTCCGTAATACTGAATTTAATATATAGAAGCAATCAATTTTGTATTCATGCATTTTCGCATAAGAGTGCAACAGCAATTGCACCAAGATGTGAATATTTATAAAACTAGTTATTTTACGAACGCACCTCATTTGCCACGTTTGACGCACAGTTTTCAACCTGTTTGTAAAGATCTTGTTGCAGAGAAGAGAAAATTTCTGATTTTTTATGTCTAAGAGTGCCGCATAAAAATTAAAAAAGTGTAACATTTCAAAAACTAATTGTAAGGCATTAACATAAATTTATTTCCTACTTTTAAAAAATCTTTTGCTATTTACATTGCCTACTTCACTTCAAGAGTTAAAATATTATAGTACGTTTCAAACTCTTTGGACGCATTTGTATGTTTCTGGTACCGAACCATTAGAATGAAATTTACAACTTCCAACTTGTTTACAACTTTCTGATAGCGATCTTTAGCATAACCTTTGTGTATATTTCTGTTACCGAAACTTAATGAATTGAATGATGATCAGATCAGGAGAAAAGTCATATCACTATAAAACTGTTATTAGTCCTTTCACTACAATCAGTTATAAAATTGAAATAAAATTATGAAGTTTTCACACATTGTTAATAATGCTATCAATAAGCTAAAAGCCATCTAATAAAAAATTCTTGGCGATTTATTTTTTTGTTATAAGATGGTCAAATGTAATGAATACGCGTTTTAAGAAAATTAAATTTACTTAGACGTATCTTAATAAGTTTAAATCAAGGTTTTAGTTTTTTAAAAATAATAATTTAGCTGCTTCAGATATTAAATTATATCAAAATTAGAGGATTAAAAAAAAAAAAAAAGCTTACCTCGACGAAATCATCTCTGTTGATTCAAAAATTTTTTGGCGAAATTTATCTTTAAAAAAATTTCCCTCATCTGTCGGTTTGATTTCTAAATATTTGTGTGTTTTGAAAGGGAAATGATTAAAAATGCACACGAAATATGCAAAATTCTTTTAAATTAAATTAAACGTCATAAGGTATCCGAACACCTTTAAAACGTAATTTTCTATCAAAATATCGATTTTTCATATTTGCAATAATATTAAAATTGAATCTTTTATCTACCGAAATCTGCTTACATTTTGTCTGTATCTAAAATAGAACCCGAGTTACAGCCGTTTAAATTTACAGCTATTACAGCTTTTGAATAGTGTTTAAAAATTATTTTTAGCTTTTTCACAAAATGAAGTTTTTCAGATTTTTACTATACGCAAAACATCCTAAAACAAAAATTATGCATTAAATGCAACGAAATATTCTGTACTTCTTTTACAAATGTTTTTTGACGGAATAGACTACACTCATGATAATATATTAAATAGTTTTACATTTACACTGGTATCAATGACAAACTTGAGACAAATTTTGCGAATTTTTCGTTACATTAGTACTTTAACTGCCATGTCATCTGAGATAGAGATGCGATTATAATGTGTGTAGTCTAAGTCCTAGAGAAAGCTATTCTGTTTATTATGCAATTTACAAAATGTCAATGCATTGTTTCATTTTTGAGTTATCACGTTTTGAGGAAATGTATATTTTTGACATAATTTTGACTATTTTTCTCTTTTAAAAAATTATTTCTGGGTAATTGCTAAAATTTATATATTTTTTTCAAAGTTTTAAAGTAAATGTCATTATAAAAATATGGATAACAAGAGAAAATTTCAAAAATGTCTAAAAATCATTTCCGAAGGTGTGCGGATGCCTTAATTTTTTTTAAAGTGTGCCCTTGATCAAGAACGCCAGTAGCGAATGGTTTAAAAGATAGTTTTACCACTACAGTTATCCTCTTCTTTTGATTCTATAAGATAATAATGTATTACGGAAGTCCTTGCTTCAAAAATAAAAAATAATTGCAGAAAAATGTTACAATTTAAGAATAAAACATAATTGAAGAAAAATGTTACAATTTTCTCTCACTGCGTGTACAATAAATCTTCCTACTGCTTGCTAGTAAATTAATATATATAGAGTAAGGGGCCCTATTATCATCCCCCAGTCACTTTTAGGCCCTTGGAATTTGTAATTTTCAGGGAAAATCTACCAAATTTGGATTTTACATAGACTAACTGCCCACACACATAGAAACATAGACTAATATCGTACAAAAAATTTTTAACAATGCGAAAAATTGTTTTTCCAAAAGCCTCTGAAAAATGCAAAAGAAAAGAAATGGTCCCAATTTCGTCCCCCCAAAAAATCCAATACGCCGAGGCTTAACTTATAACTAAATCAAAATTTATTTCTAAATGAGTGAGTAATTTAATTTACATCAAAATAAGGCACAAAGAAATGTACTACGTATCAGTGGAAGAATAACATAACGAAACATTAGCCATCCGAACATGAGGAAAATATTGAAAAAAAATGTCATGAAAATGCATTCCTAATTTCGTCCCCCGGACGAAAATAAGAACTGCAAGGGGGGCGAAATTGGGACCACGCTACTTCCCAATATGAAGGAGCTTCAGTTCCCGTAACATGAACTGAGCGTCCTAAAATTTACTGTATGCTACTGTCGGAATCTTACTAACGTAAAATACATGCAATGAATAAGAAATAAATTCTTACAGTACAATAAATAACGTTCTACAAACGACGTAACAAGAACTCAGGTCTTTTAAAAATAGAAAATTCGCCGTCTTTAATTTATGTATGCGTCTTGTCGGACGAAACTTTCAACACTGACCCCTTTTACCTCCCGTCCCCTCTGCCTTGCGTCATAAGTGGTGCCACTTTCGCAGAAGCGGAGAAGTTAAGGGGGACGAAATTAGGAGAGAGGACGAAATGTGGGCACTTTACCATATATATATAATTAAATTTATCTTTAAATTGTGATTTATATTATATTCGAGAAATATTAAGGGATGCAATAAAGTAATCATTCTCGTTTATTTCATTATTAATAATTTATCTCGAATATTAAAATTTACGCCATAAACAGAATATATGTTGAATACATATTTTTTCCATAGCAGTTGTATGGGAAATTATATTTACGTATAACACCTGGATAGAAAGAAAGCTTTGTTTTATTCATTTTACTCTCTTACTATTTCGATGGTATTAAGTTTTGTAAAAACAATGGCAATTTCTGTTTTTTCTTCCATTCTATCGGACTATGGTACGTGAATTAGTTTCTACTTTTGCTTTAATTTCTCATAGTTACAAAATATCATAATCAAGTTTCTCATCATATACATCTTCAAAACCCCATTGCCACCACGAATTTTCTGGAACTAACTTTCAACTGTGCATTCACTGGTCGTCACTGTGCTGAATGCATAATTGACATTTCAAGCCGTTACCACTTCGTTTCGTCCTCTTATTACGCAAACAAAAAATCATGGGAATTCGCTTTTTTAACCATACACATTACAACTGCCTTAAATAGCTTTTTACAAATAAGAAGAATTAGCTAGAATTTTAAATAAGTAGATAAAAAAAAGTTCTCCATAAAAAAATATGCAACAACGTAATGTTTCATTAAAAAATCACTTAAAAACTCGGGTTGAAAGTTCCCTATTATTTTTTACCAAACCTACACTCTAAAAATAACCAGTGTTTCATAATCTTCAAAAGTATAATATAACCAAGA
The DNA here is from genome assembly GCA_963932465.1 of Maratus speciosus. Taxonomy (NCBI): domain Eukaryota; kingdom Metazoa; phylum Arthropoda; class Arachnida; order Araneae; family Salticidae; genus Maratus; species Maratus speciosus. The sequence continues at coordinate 111,625,544 of OZ010796.1, read as the reverse complement.
AAGGAAATATGCTGTAACCGACACCAAGTTACCCATGATTGATTTATCCATTGAAAAGTGTTATTTGCACATTCCAAAATTCAGAATACAGGATGGTCATAAAGTCTTTCCCTGATTACAATAATTTATTGCAGAAAAGTAATAAAATTAGGCATATGCTTGTATCAATATATTGTAAAGACATTTATGAAGTTTTTAATACAAGTACTTACGTCAGTAAATTTTGATGCCAGCACTTTTAGTAGCTCGAAGAATGTCTTAACAGTGTTCCATTTCTCGCTACGTATTGCCCAACATTCGGGGTGTCACTCTAGACACAGCCTCTGTGATCCTGATCTTGAGTGTTTCAATACCTTTTACTTGTGCTGCAAACACTCTGTCCTTTATGTACCCCCAAAAGAAAAAGTCTAGAGGAGTAATATCAGATGAGAGAGGAGGCCATGGTGTTGGTAGATCCAGACCGATCCATCTTCTAGGAAATTCGTTAACAAGGAACTCAAGAGCGACGCTACCCCAATGAGGCAGAGCTGCGTTAAAACTTGAAAACACGACTTTGTCATAGCAAAAATTTTACAGTATTACGGTTATTTCGTAATATTTTCTGTAATCAGGGAAATACTTTATGATCACCTTATACTTTCGGATTTACAGAAACATTTTCAAAAATAAAATTTCTCTTGCTGCCACTGATTTTCGGAAACAATACCGAGTAATTTTTTGTGTATTAATCCACTTTCTCAAACTGGATTATCGCTTTTTTAGACGCTATTGATTCTCAATTAAAAATTTTCAGTTGGTTAATAACAAAATAATATTAATTATAATATTAATACTAATGCTGTTAATTTATCGCGTTTGTCTGTAAAACATGTGAGTTGAACATGAAAATGTATGCTCAAACAAATCAGACATCAGAGTCAATTCAGTCATCAGACATCAGTTACAATCAGAATCAATTTCAAACGAAAGAAAGTTTGTAGAAATCCCTTTTGTAATCTCTAATATATATTGGTTTTCGAGGTTTCTAAAGACAAAGAACAGTTTACGGAACCGTGGGAAACCGTTATTGTATATTTTTATTCCTGATTATATTATATTTTCTGAGATTAAGAAACATCTGTCTTTTTTTTTACTAAGCCTATTATATCTGTAAATCTTACATACAATCCTGAGAAAATAGCATCCATTCTGCCATTTACTTAAACTGCCAAAATTATGTAAAATTATTAAGAGATGAAATAAAATTGTATAAGTGCAAAACAAAGATAACTTTCATTATATGTTTGAATACTTGTTTCAAAGAATCCAAAAAACATATTTGGCTGGTTTTTCCGGTCACATCTAATATCCAAATGACACTTTTGCTTATACCCAATCGTTTCTAACTCTTAATCGTATTTCTTTCTTTATGCTGGACAGATAAGGAATTAGCTCAAAGAGTTTTGGTTCCCATGCCATTGCATTCTACCTATTTTCCTTACTGGAATTCACTTCTCAGGTTTGCGAGCAGTAAAAAAAGACAAAAAGAACCCCAAATATGAAAACTCTTGATAGTGAATACAAATAATCTTATTCAAGATTCCGTTCCAGAAATAAAACTTTTACTCGAAGTAGTTAACAGAATACTTTATTCATGATTACATTATATTTTCCTAGATTATTAAACATCTGTTTTTTTCCTACAATACCAATTATCTATAAATCTTACATACGGTCTTGAGAAAATAGCATCCGTTCTCACACTTACTTAAACTACAAAAAAAAAAAAAAAAAAAAAAAAAAAAAAAATTGCAAATTTGCAAATATGCGTAAAATTATTAAGAGACGATATAAAACTTTATAAGTGTAAAACAAAGGTAATTTCGTTATATATTTGGATACTTGTTTCAAAGAAACCAGAAAATACTTTTGTCTGGTTTTCCCGATCTCATCTAATATCTAAATGACACTTTTGCTTATACACAATCGTTTCTAACTCTTAATCGTACTTCTTTCTTTATGCTGGATAGATAAGGAATTAACTCAAAGAGTTTTGAATCAGATGCCATTGCATTCTACCTATTTTTCTTCCCGGAATGCACTTCTCAGGTTTGAGAGCAGTAAAGATATACAAAAATAACCCTAAATATAAAAACTCTTGATAGTAAACACAAAAAATCTCATTCAAGCATCCGTTCCAGATATAAAACTTTTCCTCTAAGTAGTTAACAGAATAAGTTATTCATGGTTACATTATATTTTCCTATATTATTAAACATATTTTTATCTTAGATTATTAAACAATTTTTTACAAAACCTATTATCTGTAAATCTTACATACAATCTTGAGAAAATAGTATTCTTTCTCATTTACTTAAAGTACCAAAAAAAAAAAAAAAAAAAAAAAAAAAAATCAAATTTGCGTAAAACTATTAAGAGACGAGATAAAACTTTATAAATGTAAAACAAAGTTAACTTCCATTATATGCTTCAATACATATTTCAAAGAATCCAAAAAATATTTTTGTCTGGTGTTCCCGATCACATCTAATATCCTAATGACACTTTAGCTTATACCCAATCGTTTCTAACTCTTAATCGTACTTCTTTCTTAATGCTGGACAGATAAGAAATTAACTCAAAGAGCTTTGGTTCACATGCCATTGCATTCTATCTATTTTCCTTCCTGGAATCCACCTCTCAGGTTTCCAAGCAGTAAAGAAATACAAAAAGAACCCTAAATATAAAAACTCTGGATAGTGAACACAAAAAATCTTATTCAAGCAACCGTTGCGGAAATAAACCTTTCCTCAAGGTACTTAACAGAATACGCCATGTTATATTAACCTATATAATCCATTTGGCTGGATTTCCTGTCAAGATATATTTTCAGTATCTGTACCACTTTTTTGAAATGTAATATATTTTTTAATGGCAGTACTTCGCGATTAAATAAGGATAAAATTAATAAATGAATGTTGTTTTCACCTACATAGAATGCAAAAGCAACATCAATGCATTTCCCAACTGATATGTAACTCTCTACTATTACATTTAATCTTTGATTTCTGCATATAGTCTAATTACTAGATTTTGTGTTGTGTCTTGAACTTTCAGATCTTTTAACTATACTTTTTTCTACCATTTTGTTTTCTCCATAAAGTCCAATTACTAGATTTGGTACTGTCCTATGATTTTCCACATAATTTAGCAGTGCTTTTTCTAATTTTTTTTTCTGCATAATGTCTAATAACTAGATTTGGTGTTGTCTTAAAAACTTGCACGCCATTTAACTGTGCTTCCCCTCCCCACTTGCAAGTTTTCCTGATAGGCAAAAAAGACAACCAATAATTCAATAATTAAAGTTAAATATGTCCTCAGGCGTTAAAAATAGGATGACAAAAGAAAGAGAGTTTATGTTTAAAATATAGAAACTCTAAAAAAAAAAAAAAAAAAAAAAAAAAAAAAAAAAAAAAAAAAAAATTCTTGAAACAAATGGGTTAACAGATTAAAGTAGAAATATTTTAATGCACATAACTTTACATTGTACTGAACGGATTTTCAAAATATCAAATCATTTTATTATATTCATATGCAGTCCACAGAGTAAACAAAAGTTCTTACAAGACTCTTATATCTCTCTCCTCGTGTAATTGCTGCCACATGGAAAAGTTTAGCTATTCTTTTTTAAACTTTAGAAAGCGTTCCCTAATACTAATGAAAGGAATATAAAAAACTGTTGAATTTAGATCCAAAGAAAGCAAATTCCTCTCAGTACACTGTAGAAAAAACAAATGCTTTTCAATCTACGAAATTATATAACCATGACGGAAAATATAATTTAACCTCTTCCAATTTAACCACGATACCGAAAAGCCTTTTTTTGTTTATAGACACAATATGTTTATAAAAAGGAAGTTTCTTTTTCAGCCACTTATTTTAGGAAACGTTTCCGGGAAGTTTTTATAGTGTATTAATCAGTTTTCTTAATGTGGAATACCGTGTTTTGGATGTTAGCATTTCCCAAGTAAACCTTTTCAGCTGCGTAAGTTAATATGCAGTAGTAAGAAATAAATATTAATATTAAGTTTATTAAATTAATGTAAAACTACGAAATTTTAACATCCATAATTTATTATTTAAATCCTTAGTCATATGTGCCAACAATATTCAACAAATTGAAGGACTAATCTAAGACTCTTATTATGAAATTTTTGCATTCATAATTCCCAATTTAAACCCTTAGTCATATGCGTTAACAACATTCAACAAATAGAAAATTGAAAATCATTTGAATTGCAATAGAAAAGCAATATGGCGCAAAAGAGAATGTTCTATATTTTCCGAACAAAAAAACAAACATAACCAAAAACTATACAGCTATATCCGGTGACCGCAACCAGATCCCTACATAACTACAAATTAATAGGTTGCTTTCTGCGGCAGTTATCCTGGGACAGATTAACAGATAGACGGAAACCAAATTTTTTTCGTGTTTATACAATAAGACTTCACTGACATTTCGGGAATGAAACTAATCAAATATTTATTCCTTAAAAAATTATAAGTAAAATGTTATTTAAGGTTATGCTTAACATCGCTTGATTCTTTTCAAAGTTTAAAATTTATGACTGTGCTGTTTTTATATTGAAATATTTAAAAAAAATGGAATTTTAAATTTTTAACATAACAGTAAAATGTACTTAGAATATTTCTTTTTAAATTTTAGGTCTAATTGTATACAACTGCAAGAGAAAATCTCTCTGCGTAAAATTCTAAAATTTGTTAAGAATTTTTAAAGCTGCTAAAGATATATAGCTGCCAAATTTTACGCATTTTCGTTACTACAAAAAATTAAAATAAATATTTGACTTATTTGATCGCCGATATCAATTAAATAATTCGACGATTAAATAAGGCAAAACTTACTATTTACTATTAAATGTTGGAGGTAAAAAAGCGTAAATGTTAGCAGCTATGAAGATGTCTCTTTGCATCAAAATTTATACTTCGTAAGATGGTAAAAGTAGCAAAAAGGAACGAACATCCATAACGTAAACATCTTGTTTATGTAACCAACTCTGCATTACATGGGAACTAAACAGTATATGTATACTCCAGTGAAAGAGATAGTATAGTCTCAATAATTGCATTATGAAAGAAATAAAATATTTCACTGTGATTTTAGCAATTTTATTATCCAAGAAAGTGTTAATTTAACATTTTTTACTTTTATCTGAACTAGCCCAATCTTCTTGGGATCTAGTTGAAGGTATTAAAGGTATACAAAAATTAATATTGCATTTTGATGAAGTTAATGAATTATTTACGTTTTAAATTTATTATTGGAAATAATATACTGTTATACACAGATGTTTTTCTTCACAAATTTGCAAAACATGTGCAGACTTCTCCTCATATCCTCTAAATAGGTTTTATTATGTGTAATTCGTTTTAGGAAATGGGGACTAGTGAAATCATTTAGATGTATAGGTAATGTGAAATTTAGATGTTAGACAATTCTTTCTCTGAATATTTCATCTGATTAACGAAATCTTGAAGATAATTGAAGAGCTTAGTGGATAAATATGTTACGTAATAATACCAAAAAAATCAAGAAAATTGAAATGAAAGTTTATTGCTGTAAACTCAATTAATTTATTTCTTTTTGCAGGTTATTTTTAAATTGTTAATCGGGGGAGGAGGGGGTAGTGAAATCATTAAAAAAATATATTAACATTTAATTTTCAAATAATATATTTTTAATAATATTTAAATTATTCAGTATGAAAATATTAAAAAATACTGTCACATTTCTTCAACATGATTTAGAATATTAGTATTTTAGCTTTATTATGTGATAGAATGCCTTCTTGCACTTTTATACATAAAATGAAACAGTTTTACGCTAAACAAATGTAACGTAGCATGTGCTTCCACTAATGTTTCCAATTAGCTAATCACTGTAAAATAAATAATGCCAGTTTTCCGGTAGGAATCGGAAAAATAGTTGCCCCTATTGTACCGGAATAATTTCCAACCCAGCTCGGAATAAAATCCGTAAAATACCGTTTAACTGACTATTTCCTTATTTTTACGGATTTTATTCCGAGCTGGGTCGGAAATTATTCCGGTACGATAAGGGCAACTTTTTTTCCGATTCCTACCGGAAAACTGGCAGTATTTTTTTTTACAGTGATGTTTACTATGTAACTTGTTTTTCTCAGTATAAAATTTTGCATAAAGCAAATGAAAAACACTTAGCTAATAATTCCGTACATCTGTATAATAGGTTCTCCCCTGATGAGAAACGTAATCGCCATCCAATGGCTTTTCAACCTTTTGGAGCGGGTCCTCGAAACTGTGTTGGCATGAGATTTGCACAAATGGAAATAAAAATGGCCCTTGCAAAAATTCTCAAGAAATATAAAATATTGCCTAAGAAAGGTAGCAAAAAGGTAGGAATTTAATTTGTTTGCTCCTCATTTAATATATTTTTTTACTTACTTGCTCCTGTTATTTGTGTCTTATGTGCAAAATCTCTCGTAGAATCGCGGCTGTTGATATTAAAGTATAGTGTTAGCAAACAAATAAGTTAACCTCATCAATGAGCCCTGAAACATATTCCACTTCTGCAATTGAGACAAAATGAAAACTACAAGCAATAAATATTCATTGTCAAATAAATATTCATTGAGTTCATACATTTTAATGACTATGTCGTTAAATGTTTAATATGCTATAACACGACGAAGAACCCGACATAGCGACAAATGATTTCTTTCAGAGCAGGCATAGAAACAAAATAGGCTTTTACGATTTCCATCACTGCAATATTGGCAATATTTTGGCAATGAAGGTGTATAATGAGCATATGGTGTAGCATATCAATCGTTTATATGAAGACGTATTGGGTATTAAACTGGGTCAACCTATTGAACATTCATTTGAGTATTACAATTCCGCCTATCGGAAATTTTTTGTACTAAAAATTTTATTGTAGCAATGAGAAAAATATTATTGTATTATCTACAGATTTAATTTCATCGCAATCGGAGCAGTAGAACGCACTCCAGAAATCCTTGAAGTGGGTAACTTAACCTACACGTGTTCTTCCTGGAAATTTATTATTTTTTTAAGTAGGCTAGCATCAAATACAAATTCAATTCTCTCGGAGAGATGAGGTAAAATATTTCAATTTTATAATAAGGTCATTCGACTAATAAACATTTTTAAATTGATATATTTCAGATAAAATATGTAATATGAGCTTAAAAAGTTCACTGTTTTCATTAAAAGGCGACTAAAATAATAAAATATATGTTAAAAGTTAAAAATGTACATTTTATTAAAAAAATTCTTAGTACTTTCAGGCTTTTCCAATCCCTTCATCAGAGAATATTATAATAACTAATTGCTGTTTATTTATGCAAATACGTCACTTTGTTTTGCTTTGAGAGAGCCAATAATTATTAGAGTTGGAAGTAGAAGTAGCAGTTTCTTGGATTGAACTTAATTAGAGAAAAAATATTATTAACTGCATTTAGATTTATTTTATTACATCACTCTGTTCTCATGTGTCACTTTCATTTTAAATGTGTAGCTGGACAGCCGAAGTTGCAGTGTTTCAAATTAAATTTGTATAGAAGAAATATTTAACTGCCGTACTACAAATTTTAATATGTCACTTTGTTCACGTTTTAAGAATTTATTTTAAGGATATTGAACCATAAATTGGGGATATTGTACGATAGGGCGTCGTTACCTACTTGTCTGCTTTTACACATGATATCTATGGATATTCTCATACTGGACGCGTAATAATTGGATGTTGGGTATATAATTTTTGCATGATCAAAATCTATTGTGATATTCTGACTGAAACTTAAACGAGATAGAGCTGTAAATTGACGACAAAATTTTATATGTGCTTTATGCTCTTTCATTCTTTCTTTGAATTTTCTTTTGGTTATTCCTATGTATTCCATTATTCTATTGCTATCAGTTCTAAAAGGAATGGAATATACACAAGCTAATTCATCATTATCATCATTAAGCATTTATTTATATATTTTAGTTATGAAGAAAAAATAGCCTTTTCACTTATATAATTTTATCATAGTTCTTTTGCTAAAATAATTTTCAAAATATATGTTAATTCATGCAAATGATTTGAAAAGTTGGCAAACAAGACAAAAAAGATAAGAAAAGTTAATATAATTTTGAAGATCATTTTTTACTATCGGGATTCCATATTTTGATATTTAATATTTAAAATTTATTTTTTAATCTAATATTATTAATTTAACATCTGTTACACAAAGAAAAGAAAAGTATTTTTGAAGCATTATCTATTCATGTAATTAAATATTTAGATATTAAGTAGCGATAAAGTGCTGTGTATTACACAACAGAATTTTCTATCGTCATCAAAAATTCGTAAAAAAAGGACGATTTTTGGATGACTGCTCTTTTCAGAAACGTATATCTATTGCGGCAACGACCTACACTATGGTTTTCACTTTTATTGCCCATACATGACTTGTAAATATCTCATAATTTTAATTTTCAAATAACCGAATATGAAAAAATAAGTAATTTTAAATGAATCTTATTTGAATAATGTAGCTCAATTTATTTATATTTTATGACGTTTTAAATAATTTTCAATCATGATTTTTAAAATATATATCTCAATAATGACCATTTGTTTATTGGAATAATCTAAAAACTAGCATCAGATACACCATTATTTGTAGATGATTGCTAAGAGAAAAAAAAAAAAAAAAAAAAAAAAAAAACCCTGATTAAACTCGTATCAGATTAACCATAAGATATCACACTTTAGCGGTAGACTAAAACCTGTCAACCGGAAAGACATCTTTTCATTTTACATTAAACTAAAAATTAATATCAAATCATGTTAAATTGTTTAAAAGATAAGTTACTTTAGAATGTCCTCTGAATTGTATTTTAATGATTAATTTGATTTATTTTAATTAAATGTCATTAATTTATCCTCTTTGTATTACAGGAAGATTTTGCTGTTGAACACACTCTTCTTACACTAAGACCAAAGGATGGAGTTGTAGTCGAGTTGGAAAAATTATGAACGCGGGATTATGCATTAATAACTATCACTTCCTAAATATATTCAATTAAAATCTAGTAAACAAGTCTCTGAATTTGACTTGATATATTTTCCACAATCAAAATTTTATTTATTTATTTATTTATTCTTTTGTCATTTCTGTAAAATGTGCTTTTCCATTTTGAAATAAATTTCTATTATACACATTACCGATTTTTCTCTTTATTCAAAGCATTGTCTATTAGGGTGATTTTATTTGAATAATTTTATCATAGTTTTCGTTCGAAAAATGAGATCTTAATATATAAATTCAAATAACTGATAAATACTATGAAAATAATGCTTTCATGTTCATTTCCGAAAGGTATTTGTTTGCAAAAAATTTTGTGAAACTAATCAAATAAATATGCGAATAATTGATGGGACAACATATGGTTTATAAAATAACATTCTTTAAGAGAGATAAAAAAAAAAAAATCAGAAACTTCCATTATTATTATTATTTAAATAATTAGAACAATATACAAAAGCTTTATTTATTTATTAACCATTTGGAAAAATGGTTATTGTCCTCGGTCACGGTAGGAAATCAAAAACATATCTGAAGCGTTTTATTAGTTGAATCCCACATTTTATTCGTTTTCTGATTGGTCTATACAGTAATCTGTATTTTCCCTTTACTTTCAACAGAGATGGATACTTCTGTTGCCACTATGACAAAAAAAAAAAAACTCAGAAACAAATTGAGATGCAGCTTTCAAACAAATTACAATTAAAAATGCATATTTTTCTCTATACGTCGATATAAAAAGTAATATTGTGGGATGTTTAGAAGTTTAAAAATGAAATTTCATTTAAAATTGGTCCAGGAATATTAATGTTTAATCCATGGCGTACGTAATGTATGACCAGCTCCGTAGAAGTTTAAAAATTTACAGTTCCGAAAATTGTAAAACTGAAATTTCTTTTAAAATTGGTTCATGATGGGTCCAGGAATGTTAATGTTTAATCCATGGCGTACGTAATGTATGATCCGTGCGATTTTTTATGTCTTAAATTTCAGTCTTTGAAAAAATCATTTTCCAAATAGTCTTTGTAATTTGTTGAATTGCTTTATTTATTTATTCATTCATTTATCTTATTATATTTTATTTTATAATTTTTTTTTTCAGGGGATGGGGAGGGGTGTGAAAATAAATTTAACATACAGTTTTAAAAATATTTCAAAACATATTTAAACATAGGAAATATTAGAAATATTGTTAAAATTTTCATTTGACCGGACGTACTTATTTAAATAAGTACTTAAAAAATACAATACTTGAAAATATATAGTATAAAAATAAATGCGAATATATGCAAAGAATATATGAACAGAATTGATACGCTGACATATAAAGTCTTAAAAATATTCAGTTCAATACACCTAGCTTTCCGAAAGAATTATGGTCAATGATTACTAAGTTATTTAACATAGAGGAAATTCGCTCGTCTGTCATCGATTTTAATTCTTGTGAATGCTTTTCTTTTTGCCTAATCTGAAATATGATTTTTTTTTTCTCCCAAGAGACTCACATTTGAAGTATTTCCATATAAATCGCCCTTGTAAAAGAAGTCTGATATGAAGACAATAAAAAAACTATTCTGTAAGTGTTATTCATTGAGCATTTTTCGAGAAGCCGTGTAGCGATAAGTTATGATCGAAAGACAAATGGGTACAGATAGTGCTTTTATTAAGACCTTTTCTCTTTTTTTTCCGATATGTCTCTTCAGTTCTGTTTAAGATATTTTAAGCATCTTATTAGCATAGTGCATGATAGAACTTATTCGAATTATACTGGTTTAATGATTAATTTTTATAAAATGTCTTACTTATTTATTCCGAAAGGAAGTAGAAAAGTTGACTTCTTGGAAGATTTGTTTAAGAAGTGGTTCTCCGGATATGGCATCATTTTTAAAGCATTTTTTGGAATTATTTCCTTTTTTAAATAATGCACATGTAAAAACTTGTTTTTGGCATTCAATATACTGTGTTTACGGATCTCATCATGTAAAAGTGCTGTTATTTTGATCGATCTAAACGGCACCAATATTCACTAAGCATGGTGTACACAAACACACTGTATGATCTATTGCGCTCATAATAATTATCTAAAACAACAACAAAATGTTAGATGGATTTTTAAATTTTTTAAACTAATTTAGAGGCTAAACTTAAAGTGGATAAGATGTTTTGAAATTTCACGAAATGTTTGAAGTTTAAGGTAAATTTTTGGCACTGATTTTTCATTTTCGCAACTCTTTAAATCATCAAAATTATTAAAAATTTAATTTTTTAGTTTCGTCTTTCGATTAAAAAGTCTAGTTTAATATGCAAAAATTTCTAGATACTTTGAGGGTTTAACCATGATAAGAGAAAGTACTCTAACTACACCAAACTACACGAAAAAAAAAATTCCAGCCGGCTCGGCCTAGGCGGAGGTAAATTTGGAAGTTAAGTGCTAATTTCACCAACAAAAACTAAATCAAGATTAGAGATAAACCCATTTTAACAAATTTATCTGGCCGCTTTTGACGAATTTTTAATTTCATTTTTCTGTAAGAGCTGGTTTTATCAGAATCATATAAAGGCGGTATTAAAAAGAATACTTTTCCGCGCTCCACAACTTGAAATTTTTTGACAAATTTTCAGACTCACCTTTAAAAGTAAAAACATGAAACTTGCTGGCGTGATTTGTTGAAGAAATTTATTTTCTAAGAGTATAAGCGTCTTATTTTACGTTCTATTAATTAGAGCTTGATTAACAAACAATTGTTTTCTCAATACGACCATTTTTTTCATTTCCAGCACTATCGCTTCGGGAAATTCGGTTCTAAATGCCCACTTTGACAGCATTTTTTGAAATATATTCTGCTTTTATCAAAAATTCGACCAATACAGCACATTAGTATTTACTTTCTGACTAAGAGAAAAATAAGCTGTTTGGATTTGAGTCTACCCTTAATACGATAATTTTTTCGTCAACCCCTAATTTTGTTTAATTTATTTTTGCTATAAGAGTTGGTCCTATCAAAAACTTATCAATATGAAAGTTGTAGATAATATTAAGAAGATGAATAATAAATTTAAGCGGATTGGATATCTCGTGAATTCATGAAGTTATGATTTTTTTTCTTCGTCACCTCCATCCCCCCTATGGTTTTGTTTTTTATTTGTTTTTGCGGTAAGAGTTAGTCATATCAAAAACTTGTCAATATAAAAGTTATAGATAATTTTTAGAAGATTTATAATAAAGTTAAGTAAATTTAATATCTTAAGAATCGAAGTTATGATTTGTTTTCTACCTGAAACCCTATTTCTTTCGTCCCTCGAGCCCATTGTTAATTTTATCAAAAATCCGTGATACATAAATTTTTTACCCTTTTCCTAGAAGTAATAATAATTTTAAACTAATTTGATATGTATTATAATTAAGAAGTTATGGGGTTTTTTTGGTTTTCACAAAACCCCTCCCTATGGAAGAGCTTGGTATAGTCTGGAAGAAATTTGTGCAGAATTATGGAAGTTATCGTGTCCACAAAAAGTGATATATATATATGACCATTAAAAAAAATTGCAATTTATCAACAAAAAGTGTGAAATTTTAAATAGAAAGAAACTTATTCATTGACAATTTAACTGTTCCCCTTAACATATTCAACATTGATTTGAAAAACATAATAAAAAAATAAATAAAATGAGCAGAAATTGAATAATGGATATTTGTAGAACCTGCACAGAATCTTCAGATCGCAAATGCCTAGAGTTGCACAAATAAAGTGTGTGATTCCATCGTCATATTAGCCATAAAAAAGCTAATGAATACGAATTTGGGACTATCAACACACAAAAAATAGAGAAATAAGTTATTGAAGAAACAAATAAGTTTAAAATAAAACGTTATTAAAAAGGATTAAGAAATAAAATTCACATTACCATATTGAAAGCATTGCTGACTAAGAATGAGGCAGCATTATAAAACAAGTAAAGGAGATTATTTGCACATGTTCCAAAAAAAAAAAAAAAAAACTTTTTTAAATGTTGATGGACCAAAGACTAATAATGTACAGTATGGTCAAGCATATTCCTCAATATATGTGACCAACGCCCTCTATAGATAATTTAAAAATGAATAACACCCTGTACTCCAAGGAATCAGTGAAGTTCTGAAAACTTAAGAATTTATCATAGTATCATGTTTTGGAATAAAAATAAATATGCAATAAAAGCTATTTATATATATTAATGGATTAAGTTTTAAAGCAAATACTGTCTTAAGACAAATAAATGATAATTAAATAATAATTGAATATATGTTAATAAATTTATACCATTATATTAGAAAAAATAAGTAAATGATACAATAAATAAAATTAATATGTAAATTGGTGTTATTGATAATTCATTAATTAATAATAAACACACATACTACAATATATATTAAAACACACATTCACACATAAATAACGCCTGCATTCAACAGTTAAAGGTATATATAAATATTTTACAGACATACATACAATAAATACAATAAACCCAACTGGAGTGAAAAATTAGCCAGAGCCAGGAATCAAACCCGGGACCATTGGAATAATTGTAATGAAATTGTAATAAATTGTAGTATGTGTGTTTATTATTACATTTCGTAGATCGATGTAATAGTAAAATCTATTCATCGTTGTCCGGTCATCCAAGGCTATCATATAGATGGCTGGTGACTTCCCCAACATGGTTTATTAGTGAGAAATTGCAGACTCAGGCATCGGCCGGAGTAGCTAAGTGGTTAGAGCAGCAGTCTTGTATACTGTGGTCCAGGGTTCGATTCCTGGCTCGGCTAATTTTTCACTCCTGTTGGGTTTATTGTATTTATTGTATGTATGTCTGTGAAATATTTATATATACCTTTAATCATTAATTAATGTTTCACATAAGTCAATGTTCCTAGCTATAACATATCACTATTTAAATCCTTTGACTACAGTGCCTCAACACTTAAATAGATATATAATTAAATATAAATAAATAAATTACTAAAATTATGATGCTAAAGAATTAATATTAATAATAGTAATAATAATAATTAAATTTTGAAATTAATTAGTTACATTTAATGTGTCCACAAACTTTCTTAAAAATTAAATAAACCAGATAAAGGGGAGACGGTAGAACAAAAAATAAAATTTATAATTAAATCATGCACTTTATTCTCATTTACTATAATGTACTATGTATTAGAAATTAATATATTGTCCTCATTGGCCTAAAAATTGAAACACAAGTTAAACGTTAACATTATTAATTAATGATTAATGAATATAAATAAATTTATTTTGAATTTATAAATATATAAATTTAATTACACAAATATATATATATATATATAAATATCGAATCAACATTATAAAATGTATTAAATCAACATATTTATAAATCAAATGCCCCCTTCCATTTTTTTTTTTTCAAATTAACCATTGCGTATTAAACAAACAACATCACCCTCCTTCGTACTCTAACATCTACCCACCCATCCGTCCTATAATATATTTTTTTAAATTTTTAATTTTTAATTTTTTATTAATATTTTATTATTTAATATATTGTTTTTGTTAATTTTTTACACATATGTTAACCATAGATGACAACATCACTTAATTATTCTGGAGTCTAGTCCAAGAAGAACATGTTTTCAACCGGGAATTTTATTTAAACAAAGATTTCAAAATGAAATCTAAAATGTACCTTACTGAAAGAGGACAAATTTCCTTATATATATTTTCCTGTTAAAAACATTTTTGTCTTGGATGAGACTCCAGAATAATTAACTGATGTTAGCATCTATGTATTAACTTGGTTTTTAAGATCTTGTATGTACTAATTGTATATTAAAGAATATAAGAATTTTTTAGGAAAACCATTACTTAATGCATCATAAATTAGTTTTTTAATATAGTTGTTAATTGGATGAGAACATAAACACTTTATTATATATAAAGTTTTGAACAGCGGGGTGGTTTTGTTTTCTAGGGGTCATAGGCATATGTACAAAAAATTTTCAGAAATTCCAACATAGGTGAGAATGTAATATGTAGTATTTCTTCCTAAATTTACCTAAAAACTTATTTAAAAAAACGTGTTTAAATTTTTTCACCAGCCTTTTGTCGCCTGTAACACTGATCCGTTAAATAAGTTGTCACGATCGTCGTAAAAAAATAGTTTTGAAGGTTTTCTAGACACTTTAAGTTCAAAAATGCAAAGAAAATAAAAATTGATTTTACCAAAGTTTTGCAGGAAAATGTCCCCATAAAGAAATACACTATATAGCCATTAATCACCTGACACTTTCAATTTTAGACCTTTTGTCGAATATTTAAAAATATACTTGTCGGATTCTTCTGGAACTTCAGAACATATATTTGAGCTCATACTATTTATCAACGTCAATTTGATAAGGAGAACAATTAGAAGGCGAACAAAAAAAAAAAAAAAAAAAAAAAAAAGGAAAATAATAGAGGAAAAGGTCCAAATACCGGCTACCACTTTTGTTTTCAATCTAAATCATGCAATTTTCAAAATTAATAAAATAAAAAGTGACAGCAGGGTACCTTGACATGTTTTACACATGTTTAGAGGGGAAAAACAGTTTAAAAGGCGTTTTCTATTTATAAAAAGCAAAATTCCGAAAGTCTTCAAATTTTGAGCTTTTAAAATGGGTGTCTAAATACAGGCTACCTAAGTTTTTTTTCCAAAAGATCACACAAATAGAGCTAATGACAATTATTAAGCAATAAGAATATTACTTTAATAAATTTTATTCATTAATAACATTTCTTATGCACAGAAAAAAATACGCAATTTTTAATAAATAAGTATTTTTGTCAAATTTATAAAATTCTTTACGGCTATCTCTCACAGTCTTCTTTCCATTATGTGTCTAGTTTTGTTTTTTAACGTTTAAAACAAAACAAAAAAAAGCTTGCTGATTGAAATTAGAATTATTTTATCTGAAAAAATCACAAACATAATATCGCTCCCTGCGTCGGTGCAGTCCCTAGCAGCCCACATATCGCATTCTTAACACTGAAACCAGAATCCACCCCCCCCATTCTTGTCCACAGAGAAAGCACCCATGCAGAAGGCACAAATTGCATCCTCTTCCTCTGTTGGCTATTTTCCTTTTTCACTTTTTTAATCCTCTCGCTGCGTAATTGTTTTATCAAAATAGCTTCGAAAATTGCGTATTTAACATCTTCGCGACGAGCGTCTTTTAAGAATTTTTATTCTTTTGTCACCTGTTTCTCAAGACAAAAAAAAAATTGCCTAATTTAATCGGAAAAATGCTTTGATTAAACAAGGCAAAATTTAGAATAAAAAAATAACTGGTGGGAATAATCAAGGAGGGTTAATTAGACGGAAAAATTGTATCCCCGAGGACATCTCGTGTTGCGCAAATTTTGCTTCTTTTACGTTGCCCGAGGAAATCTCGGATTGCGCAGCGAGAGGGTTAAAATCCAATTTCTGCCTCTTTCGCCTGGTTTACTCCGTTATTTTCTTTTCTTTCTCTTCCCATTTATTACAGGCAATTTTGGAGCATCCATCAGCGTTTTTTGGGAAGTGATCCGGTAACCAGTGTCGGTCTTGAAGAATTGTGGCCACGGTTGCATTTTTCATACTGCGAAATGGGACTGGAACTATTTTTGAACCATTTAAATTAATTTATTAATTATGGAACTATTTAAATTAATTTATTTTCTTCCCCTTCAAGCAGAGCAAACGAGAGAGGTCCAAATACCGGCTAGCCGGTATTTAGACCACTCTAGGTAGCCGGTATTCGGACCACTGCTATGTTTAAATTAAAACCGGTATTACTCATTCATATAATAAAATACCAATAATGTGCGCGTGGCAATTGAGAGCTAAATATGACCAGAAAACAACTTCATAAACAATTCAAGCCAACATACGATCAGTATACACTGTAAAAAAATCACTGTATCTTTACAGCAAAAAATGCTGGTAATATGGGTGCCAGCAAATTTTGCTGTCAATTTACAGCAATTTTGTTTTCCACGGGTAAACAGCAAACTTGTAAATTTACAGCACTTTTACATTTAATTTTACAGTAATTTTGTTTTTTAGATTTTACAAAAAATTGCATTTTTTCAGCATATTTTGCTGTTAATTTTACAGCACTTTTAACAAGATAACAGTAATTTTTTAGCCTTTATTATTATTTATTTTATATCGAAATAAAATAAAAAATTGCTAAAAAGGTGCATTTAATGTCAGAAATATAAAAAGATGTTAATAAGATGTTGTTACATAATAAAACAGTTTTTAAAAACTTAAAAATCTCCAAGATTTCGTGCCGAGCGCTTTCGATCACTATATCGCTATTCGATCAGTAGGTGATCGAAAGCGCTAGGCATGAAATATTGGAAGTTTATAAAAACTATTTTATTATGTAATAACATCTTATTAATATCTTTTTTATATTTATGACATTAAATGCACCTTTTTAGCAAGTTTTAATTTTATTTCGATATAGTTTTCAAGGTGAATGCGACATTCTAACGGTATATGTTTTTGTTTTCATATATATACATTTTGTATTTATTTTATTTTATTTATTATTATTATTATTATTTGTAGATATACGTTTGCATCTTCCTCTCCCCCCCCCCCCCCCCGCCCTGCAATGTTTGTTTACTTTGAGTTTTTTTTTTTTTTTTGTATACTATGATACATCTTTTAAAAACTAAGAGCTCTATAAGTGTTATCTTTATGTCTACTTATATCATTGTTTTAATAACATTATTATATAATAAATTCTGTTATACATATGTAAGATACAAATTTAGCACCATAAAGCAAAATAATAAATAAAATAGGAAAATACACCGAAAAAAGCAATAAATCGTAAATTTTAAACTATTGTAACTCATTGTAAAGAATTTTCCTTATGTGAATTTCAAATGTACTGCGTAATATAACATACATTGACAACATTCAAAATATCTAATTTCAGCATCTAGTGCTAATTACTTCTTATTGTTCGATAATTATCAAAAGCAAAATGCGATCTGCTGCTTTTGAATGCTGCGACAATAGTAAGCAAACTCTTGGAATATTTTATGGATCAATAAAGAAGTGTATCCAGCTTACACACAATAAATGATTTAAAAATTACATATAAAAAATGTAAAGAAATGCGCGTAAAAAACTAGCATCTATGAAATGTGAATTACTCCGACGGTAAATCGGACCATAAGTCGTAAAATTGTTTTTGAAATTTTAATAAACTATAATAATACATTAAATAAATAAAAACATTTAAATTAGTACAAAAAGCGCATTTAAATCTTTTAGACAATTAAAAAATATTGTATAATTTAGATTAGTAAGGCATGTTAAAATACAAATAACGGAAAAAATGAAATTGTAAATAATAACTAAGTCCTATGATGGAAAAAAGAAAAGAAAAATAATAATTTTTTCAAATCTAAATTGGAAATATTCTCTTTTGTTATAATTTAAGACAAAATATTTAACCCTTATATAAATGATTCAAAGCTACTGTCAGTCAACGTTTATATATATGTACGCAAATACAAAATTTGTATCTTACATTATATAAGAGAACTGCCTATTTGATACAGTTATTAAATCAATGATACGAATAAACATAAAAATAACACTTACTCTGATTTTTTTAAAATATGTAATCCAGAATTGTATATAAGTATCCAAAATCGCCATTTTGAATTCATAATAGGCACATATTCACACCGACGCTAACATTCGTACGACACTACTTTGCTTTGGCTTGACAGTGTGCCTGTAGGGCAGGTATCTCATCTGGAATGCAGTCCAGGCGGTTTTGCCATTGTTGAAATAACAGCAGTTTACTGTAAATCGATACGGAAGTTAATAAAACGCTGTATTTTAGCGATTCACAGCCAAATCAGCTGTAATTTTTACCGTTTTTTTTTACTGTGTATTTTAAAAAAATGAGAAACACACATGTGAAAAACTTTTGATGTACCAGATTACGTCGATTAGACACTTTTGTATTTACTATTTGTAAATGAGTCAGACTTCAGTGACATACTTTTCGTAACTTTCTTCTCTCAATTAAAGCTACAAACTCTGCCTATCACCACTAGGCTGCGTTGCGCTCAGTTCTCAGAACACCTAGTAGCCGGTATTTGGACCCTAGCCGGTATTTGGAACTTTTCCTCTAATATTTCGGATCACACTGTAAATTAAAATGTACGAAATTCTCTATTCATTACAGCATACAAATACATGGTACTATACATACTATGCAACATGTGTACTCATTTGTGTAAGAAAAACACTTATATTCATGGAGATATAGCATTTTTTTTTTTAAGTTAAGAAAATTATTGCATGTTTTTAGCTTATATTATGCGGGGTTTTCAACCAAATTTAACGCCAGTTTCAGAAAAATTAGCAAAATGTAGTAGAAATAATATAGTACAATTGGAATATAAATATATTAAATATTTTATGAAATATGATCAGTTGTAAAAATAATTTTACCTGTGCATGAGCGAAAGATAATGAAGATTTTTTTCTATAATTGAATAGTCAACTCTACATTGTGGAGAAAAAAAAAATATCTCAAATTGACAGAAAAAATCTCTCAATTTCGGCGCCAATGGAACAGAAATCCGTTTACTTTACAGAAAATACCGGCAATTTTTCATTAAGATAGTTTTTTCTGTAAAAATTGCAAAATCCACATATTTTACAGAAAAAACTGTTTTTCTTTAAAACAGTTTTTTCTGTTAAAAACATAATAATTTTCTGTAAAAATTACAAATTTTTTTTTACAGTAATGAAGAAGCTTATAAAAAAATCCAGTCAAATATCGGGAAAATTCAGAAAAATTTACGGCGATAGATTGAGCTAATTTTTAGTTGTTCTCTAAAAGCAGCTGAATGATATGGGACTTTCAACAAATTGTCAATTTTAATTATATATTTTTTTAAATTTTCATTTTTTAGGGATGCTTTAGTTTTTCTTGTATAACCACCAAAACGAGCTTCTTCCGTGAAAAAAAGAAGTATCAAAATCGAAGCATTTGTTCCAAACCTACTCGTTGATATTCAGTAAATATTCACTTTTCTGAAAGTCAGTTAATAGAAATTGACAATTTTTAGAAATCATTCAATTCAATTTATTAGTATCATTCAGCTGTTTTTAGAGAGCATCTAAAAATGAGCTCACTCTTTCTGAATTTTCACGATATTTAACTGGATTTTTTTTTATGAATTGCTCCACAGAGTTGACTAATAAATTATGTAAATAAAAAACTTTGTTATATTTTGGGCATGCGCAAAAAACATATTTCATACAACTGCTCATATTTCATAAAAAAAAAAAAAATTAATATATTTTTATTCCAATTGCACTGTATTATTTCTACTACAATTAGATAAATTTTCTGCAACTGGCGTTAAATTTGGTTGAAAAGACTGCCTGATATAAGTTAAAAAATGCAATAATTCTTGAACTTAAAAAAAATCACTATATTTGTATATGTGCTAAAGTTCTATTCTTACACAAATCAGTGCAAATGTTGTACAATATGCTGTATTTATAGATAATTTTTTGCATCTTATTTTACAGAGTGATCGCATATATTAATATTTTACTTTGATTTTTTGTTGGTCCCCTAATTGTCCTCCTTATCAAATCGACTTTCATAAATATCAGGTCAAACATATTCTTTATAATTCTGAAATTCCACAAGAATCCGACAAGTTACTATTAGAAATTCGACAAAATGTCTAAAATTGAAAGTGTTCGGTGATTAATGGCTATACAGTGTGTCCGGTCTCAACAGTGTCCAATGGCTAATTCCTAAACCGTTAGTCATAGACATATAGTTCCAATTACAAAAAAGTTTAAAATCAGGTAAAGAAATATTTTAAAAGCTATTTGGGTCAATAAAAACATTTCTTAAAAATATTACGAAATTTAAATTTTTATACGGTCCCCCGGTCCTATAAAGTTATCTTTAGTAAAATTTTCCTTTTACACTGACAAGTAATTCACAGAAAGTCCCGTTATTCTACGATTAACATTGACCGAGTAATACCTGTTTAAAGTCGGGGCTTATTTTTTTCTGCAAATTGGGGGTCATCCACAAATTTAGTCGAAATGCAATTTCGTCAGATATATAAAAAAATGGTTGTGAGTAAAATTAACATTGCAATATAAATTTGAGATCTTTAATAATTCTGATATATTAATGCAAAATATACAGTTTGTAACAAACATTTAAGAAGAAATAAAAAACAGAATTTTTGTTAAATAAAATTATGCTAAATTAACAGCTGAATTCTTTACAAAATGATGCGTATTTTAAAATATTATTAGATTACACTAGCCTGCAAAAGTTGGGTTATGTCAAGTTTTTTAGCTTTTGATAACTGATTCTTATGTATTCTGTACCGCTGAATCTGAAATTGACCTTCATTTTTAGCCATCACATCAGGGTTTTTCGAAAATTTCAAAGTTAAAATTGAATCCCCTCCCTCATCTCATCGGACCACTCAGCTATTTAGCTGTAAGAATCCCAGGATAAGCAAAAATATCGAAAAATTATTGAATAAAATAAAATAAAATAAAATAAAACAAAAAAAGTTTTACAAATGTTTTATAGTATGAGATTTTTAACTACTATATTTTAACTTACACATTTACGAATTGCAAAAACATTCTAACGTGATGGTTAAAAATGAAGGTACTTTTCAGATTCAGTGCTGAAAAGTACGTAAAAATCAATTATCAAAAGTTTAAAAATACAACCATATCCTCTACTTTACAGTATCCGATTTTTGTTATTCTTCAAATTTGACAATTTGTGATTTGCGAAATATCCTGACATGATGGTTAAAAATTAATATAATTTTCGGATTCAGTGCAAAAAAATACATAAAAGTTAAAAAAAACAACAATCGCAGTCTTGTATTATCTAATCTAAAACTTTTTCTTAAACTTCTTGGCGGTAATCTATCCGAAATTTTTTGTGTTATCCTGTAAAATACGTATAAATGGTAACCACCGAAAATCATAATAATATTAGTTTGCTATTGGATTTGCGCCAGTATGTAAAATGTAATCTCGATCGGATATTTAAAAGTGAGTTAAAGTTCGAGTAAGAATTTTAAACTGGAAAAACAAACATACGATCGCTGAAGTAACATAAAAACTTATAAAAATAACATAATTTTTGTTAAAAGAAATCATTAAAGTAACTGTCTCATATCCTGACAAAATAAAACATATGTTATTTTAGCCAATATGAAACTTAATATATGTTAATTTAATCGTAATACTTGTACGATTTTTGTCAAATACACATGAAATATGATTTTCGAATATTTTAAGCACTTGGTATGTGACCCCTTAAAGTCAAGCCGAACTCATTTGTTTTCAGAGAAGGAAAGTGGCACAAGTCACCATTTTTAAAGTTTCATAACTTGCTCAATTTTAGCGTTATATGACTTTTTTGGGCTTTTTTTGTCTTACTTGTCAGTGTAATAGGATAATTTTACTAAATGTAAATTATAGGACCGGGGGACAGACCGTATAAAAATTTAAATTTCGTAATTTTTTAAGAAATGTTTTTATTGGCCCAAATCACTTTTAAAATATTTCTTTACCTGATTTAAAACATTTTTGTAATTGGAACTATATGTCTATGACTAACGGTTTAGGAATTAGCCATTGGACACCGTTGAGACCGGACACCCTGTATATTATACCGACTCTTCCAAATAACGACCGACAAATTAATGAGGATGAAAAATTTCCATGGAACATGGGGTCGCAAACTACTTATTTGATCACAAATACAGATGTTTAATCCAAACTGAACTTGGGTTGACGGCAATAATTTTGAGAAAAATAAAAACATTGCCGTGAAAATGCAACGATATGTGCAGTCCTGGAAAAAAAAAGTAAACACCCCCTACTAATTCCTCAACAAATTATCGTAGAAGAAAATGACTAGTACCGAACGATTGGAGATAAAGTCTACTTTTAAATGATATAGATAAAATTTGCTTAGGGGGGCATCTACATATTAAAACGAACCATAACGTTGTGTTTTTTCAATAGCAGTACACAATTCTGACAGCATAAATGAACTCTACACCCTTCAATTAGCCTGAAAACAAATTTGTATGCAATTCGTACCATAAGTTTCTGAGAAATGAATTATTTTAAAACGAGCGTATTTTAAGGGCTGTATCCAAATTATTCGGAACTCGATTGTTAACCGAGAGAGCCCCCATCTTGATCAAGGCACTTTAAGAAGTCAATGAAGCTTGCTAGATTACAGGATAGCAGAAGAAATTTCAAAATATCTAGTCACTTCCATTATTGACGGCCCCTTAAACCATCATTTTACCGTTTTTTAAGCATAATTTGAAAACTTCTTCGAAGAAAAATGTGAAATTTTGAATTTTCATAAAGCAGGACTTAATAAATCTAAATTCATCATCAAAAAAAAAAAAAATACAAATAAAAAATACAAATAAAAAATGTAGGTTGCAATTCATAACTTTTTTGAATATTAATTTCATAATTCATAATTCATATCATAAAATTATAAAAATTGCAAATTCAGCATATTTATGTTTGGGTATATTAGTATTATTGCTACACAAAAAATTAGTACATTAGGAGCATAATTTCTGGAGATATAAATAAAAATATGAAAGTGTAATTTAACATTAGAAGCACAAAATTTTGATTGTTTATAATTCAAAAACTTATCATTCAAGTGACTTGAAACTCGGTGTATAGGCATAGTTTGAACCGGAGATTTTAAATATCTCGTTAAAATTGGGTATTGTCATTAAAAAAATGAAGTTTGGATTCGTTTTAATATGTAGATGGCCCTCTAAGCAAATTTTATATACATCATATAAAAGTAGACTTTATTTCCAATCGCTTGGCACCAATAACTTTCTTCTACGATAATTTGTTGAGGAGTTAGTAGGGGGTGTTTACTTTTTTTTTACCACGACTGTACATCGTTTTATGTGAAATGTTATAACATTACGAAAAATTCGGGTAAAACAGGGTACTCACGCAATTGCTGATACGCATGAACTGATAATCACAGCTCAAAATGTGGAATGTCAAGTGCACACTGCTGGCTCGTATAACGGAAACTTCTACCACTTTTTGTTTTGGTGTTGTCTTATTTATAACAAAAGTGAGCATGTCTATTAAAATATTCATTATAATATACTTCAGTTTTCTGAAAGTTATTACCGTCAACCCGAATTGAGTTAGGTTAGAACACATTGTATTTTTGATTAAGGGAATGGTGGATATTAAGAATTAATTTTTTTAAATTTTCGTCATAGAGATATTGAAATTTTGTGGAAATGTACATTTCACCATAAGTATATGGAACATCTTAAAAGTAATTTCCAATCTTATTATAATTTTAAGATAAAAAAAAAAAAAATTAAACTGAAATTTTAAAATGCTCCATGTGTCATAAATTTTTATAGATATTTCCTCGATTTTGCATTTTAATCACTTAAAACTCTATTACAAACAAACCTGTGCATCGATTTTTTAATCCCTTGAATAGTTAATTTTTTACAGATTTTTTTTCTGAATTCGATATCGATTTTCATCAAAATTTTGCCTTTTAATAAGTTAAAAATCAAAATCAACTATCTTAATGAAGACGAATTTTAAAGTGCATGCACAGTTTCTTTGTAAGCAATATGAGGTTTCTTCCTTATCAATTTCATGGATTTTGATAAAAAATTATGACGCATGGAGCATTTCAAAAAGCTAAAAATGTTGAAAAATCAGTTTTGAGAAAAACAGATTAAAAATATATTTTAAAAGTACAAAAAATTCAAAAGTACAAAAAAAAGTACAAAATTCAAATGCTTGTAACTTTTCGAAAAATAATCGCATTTGCATGCGGTTTTTTTTTTTACAAATGATTCAGAGAAAACTGGAAAATAATAATATGCACAAAAATAATTTTCGATTTTTTGGTCGATTTCGACTCAAATAAAGGTCCATGGTCCCCTTAAATACGTGGTTTGCTATCCCATGTTCTATGGCAATTTTTCATTCTCTTGATGCTTTCTATCACCCCGCTTAATTCGTCGGTCGAATTTTGTAACACCCTGTGTATTTCTACAGCACTTTTGTTTTAAGTAATTCTTTGGTTAAATAGAATGCTAAATTTCAAATGAAAATCAGAGGCTTAATAGGCGCAAAGGCCAACCTAGTGAAAAAGATTCCTTGCCGAGACTCGTACACGGGCCATCTGTATAGCGCACTGACATTCCACCGAATAAACCACATGGAACGTTGACAAGGCGCAGCACAAGATAGAATATTTTCCCGTGAGCCATCGACATGGGGCAAAGACGAAACTTAATTAAATCCAGCATCGATTGAAACTACATTAAAACTTGGAAAAATTTCCAGAGAGAAACATTCGTCTTGCATACAATACTTCAAATGAAAATCAAATTTCAAATTAATTGCTTAAAAGGCGCAAAGGCCAACCTACATTAAAACTTGAAAATTTCATGGTTCATTTTTTGGTGGCTCACGGGAAAATATTCCATCTTGTACTGCGTTTGTAGCCTTGCCAATCTGTAATAGTGAGAAGTTCCAGGCTGGGTATCGTTCCATGTGCTTTAGTCGGTAGAATCTCAGTGCGCTATACTGATGGCCCTGGTTCGAGTCTCGGCATGGAATCTTTTTCATTAGTTTTAATACAGAATGCTAAAATACCTAAAAAATTAAATTCAGTAGTTTTTAATTGGGAAGAATGATACCTGTGATAATAAAATAGAAGTTAAAAACTGGCTAGAAAACAAAAGCCAGCCATTCATTGAAACACTTGTTATTTATTTCGAGGATTGCTAAAAATGAATCATATCTCATCTAAAACGGAGAATTAAAAAAATATAAATAATTTACACTTTTAGGAGGTATTAAAAAATTCATGCAATTTCAACACACCGGAATAATTATTTCACTTAATTTGATCCATCGCTGACCGTTAAAAGTGAAGTAAAGGTAATAAAGTATTTTTAAGGGAAAAAAAGGGTTTTGGTTTTCTAATCAATTTTTCTATTGAAAAGATAAAATTATTATATTCGGGGGTTTTTTCAGTGTAAAAACTTTTATTATTTAAAAATAATAAAAATCAATAAGAAAAGTAAAAATTTATAAGAAATACGCTTTATTTAATCCATCGCTGACCGTTAAAAGTGAAGTGAAACTAATAATGAATTTTTATTAAAAAAAGTTTTTATTTTCCTTTTCTAATTAAACTTTCTTACTGAATTCAGAAAAATTTTCAGGTCCATTTATTGAGTCTAATGAGTTTTACTAATTAAATCTAATAAAAGTCATTATGTATGAAAAAAATTATAAGATATATAGGAAAATAAAAATTCAAAATATTTAGTGCTATTAATTGGAGTCTTCAGTTTTAAACCTTCAAAAAATCAATTTTGTTCTTCATATTTTTGTTAAAATATGCATTTCTAAATCGAATAAAAGAAACCGCGTGAAAATATCCAAATTAGAAATGGATCAATTTCAAATGTCTATTTTATCCGAGATTGCAAATAATTTTTAAACTTTGTATCCCCTTTTCCAAAAACGAATTTTTCGCAAATTGCGTGCAGTAATAAAAAATAGTTCGTAAACAGATATGTATAATATGATCATACCTACAACCTCTATTTACTTTCTTTTTAATTAAATAACGCATATTTTATTTGTTGCTATTAGAACGTAAATTTTAATGTGTATCACGTTAACAACAAATACTAGTTTTTAAAAAAAACCTATTTTTGATAGTTTAAAATTTACGTATTATCTTAAATGCTCCTTGTCATTATCCATATTTCATTTTCTGATAATAAATGCATGTCTTTCAAATGTATAATTAATATACATGCTTGCCAAATCTAAAGTTTTTTAACAGAAGACATCCGTTGAAAGAAACATACTTGAGCCCGAAATTTTATTTAATGAATAAAATAAAATCGATTTCAAATGACTACCATATAGAAACAATATATATTTAATTCTTATTCAATGTTTTCTATTTTATTTATTATTATTAGTATTAAATACACTCGAAAGGCGAGCAAGTATGTTAATATGTCCGTATTTCATTTTCCAATTAATATGTTACATATCAAGCACATTTGAGACATTTTAAAAACTATACGTGTATGGGGCATTCAAAATTTTTTGATTTTTAAGTCCCTGAATAATAATTTTTATTTTAGTATATATTCTTGTGTTTTTTTTATTTCATATACTGGGGAATATCCCATTGCATGATTGCATAACAATATTAACGAGATAAATAAGTATTGGACGATGTTGGGGGTCCAAACACCGGGAAAACTCTTATACCGTCCCCTGTCCCTGATGCTGATTTTTAAGTTTTGGCTGTATAAAATTGCTTCAATAAAAGTAATTCGATGTATTTTTTTTTCCGAAACTGGGACAATTGTTTTATATAAATATGTAGCAAAAAATTAAGTTGCACACAGTTTTACGGTTGATATTATTTTTTGAACTCTGTCCCTGGGTTTTAGATTCTTTACCAGCCTTCTTGCTAAACTTATACAGAAAATCACATCAGATGTAGCCACGGTATATTTTTCAAGTTTTTTCTCATGCAGAAGTATGCCAGAGAAAGAATGTCTAAAATTCTTTGACAGGAAATTTACTGCAGAATTTAAATCAGCATCTAAATATCGATTTCAAGCATCGTGGCTTTATTGGTAGTCTTACCGTCCCCAAGGTTTATTATTGCCCTTTTTGAGATAAATTATTTTTTTTTCATTTAATCCAATGTAATTAACAGTTTCTAAAAATCAATGAGCATTGTGGCTAACACTTACACTGTAAAAAAAAATGGTAACGTTCCATGTAAAATCCAGGAACGTTTCGCCTTTTCTCAGGTTTTCAGAATAATTTAGCTCATTCCTGTGAAATTCTGGTTTTCTTATCTGAAACGTTCCTGAACCAAAAGTTGGAAACAGCAAAACGCTGCGGGCGCCATTTATTATTTTTTTTCCCCTATAATCCGTTGCTCGCGCGCGAGTGTCGAAAACGAATTCCTTAAATGAATGTAAAAAAATCAATATGGAATGCAAATAAATCAATAGACGACATAATCCTTTACGTCTCTATTGTCAAGATAATTCAGATGAAAATACAATACCTCTGTGACATCACTAAGAGATTATCTCTTGTACTTGTCTGTGAAATCTTTAACGAGCGGACTGTGTAAAAAAAAATACACCTATTATTTGGATCTGCATTAACCAGGGGACAATCAAATATGATTCTCACCTATTTTGATTAATTTAAAGTATGTTTTAGAGTTCTTATCTCTAATTATTCTTGTGAAAAGATTTCTTCAAATGGGCCTTAGATTTTCAGAAATTAGATGCCGAGTTTTAGCATACGTTTCAAATACCCATTAGTTTGCAGCTCTCAACGTGTCTTTTGTGGTGTGGACGCAGGAAGCTTGCACGCCACCCGTACGGCCCGGGTTCGATGCTACCTCTTGACTTTTTTTTTCTTTTTTAATTAATTTTATATTTTAACACTTTATTACAATTTGATTTAAATTTGACATATATTTGACACTTTGAATTGCTGCAAATTTGAATTTTTTTTTTCTATTTTCGGAAAAAATATACAATTACGTTTAGGTTTTTTTTTCATGAAAATTTATATGTATTTTATCTAACTTGTAAACTAACATAATCACTGACGAAAATCCAAAATATTTTATGTCTAGATTTTTTTTCTAATTTACATTTATATATTTTTATATTTTAAGCAAAGTTCAGAAACAATATATCACATATATATTTACTTTATTGAATTTTAACTGAAAATTTATTTTTTCGTGTAAATTATAAATAATAATTTTGATGTCAAATTAAAAATATTTTTTCATTCTAACAAATAATGATAATAAAGCGAAAATTGTCAACTGGAAATGTAAAAATCGTCTGCGGATCCCGCATGCTGTGAAATGTCAGTAATGTCATAATGAAGGGAACGAACATCCAGAGTGAATTATATCAGCAGGTATCGGTCCGGATAGCCTAACAGGTAAGGCATTGGCACGGCACGCCAAGTATCCAGGTTCGATCCCGGGTCTGGACATTTTTCGCTCTTGTGCTACTCCAGCCTTGAATATGTCAGTAATGTTTGGCTGTCAACAGAAATATTCCTGGTATTTCGCAGGAAACTTACTGGCATTTCTGTAGAAAGTTTTTAACATATACAGTAAAGTACCAGTCATTTTCAAGAAATGTTTCTTGGAAATAATGGGCAACTCAGCTGCCCATTTTTTCCCAGGAACGTTGCGGAATTTTTTTTTACAGTGTAGTCTTAACATGATTTGCCTAAAAATAGGTGGTAATTTTCCTTACCGTCCATCCCTTTTTTTCCATTACCGTCCCTTTTTTCCTATTCCATCCCTTTTTTTGCCTTCCGTCCCTTCTTTAATACACCTTTAAGACAACGTTATACCAAAATTTTGTTCTAAAAATACTACATTGTTATTCTTTCTTATTTGAATGCCCTGTGCTATGCAAATTCATTATAAGTAAAAATTTAGAAGAAAACTGAAAGTTATAGTGGTAAATTGGTAAGGAAAATTAAACTCGTAAGTTTAACTTAAACCTCAGTTAATAAAACAAATTTCGCTTCTGGCCATTTTTTCTTTATTTTGAATCATTAAGGCATTCGTCTATAAGTTTAAAATGTTATTTTAGCAAGTTTAATTTCACCAGATTTTTATTCCCGAAATTCAAAATATTGTGAGAATGCGTTGTATATGTATGATAGCTCTAACAATCCATATGAAAATAGAGTACGTATTTTTTTCTATTCTTTCAAAATTACTTCATTGCAAGTAGTTCATTTATGTTTTCCTTTCATTTGTACAGTAATAGCGTCAATACTGTTTTGAATTTATTTTTCATTAAATTTACATTGCGATCAAGCCTTAGAGTTTCAAAATAATTAGTTGCTTATTATAAATACGGCATGTATTCCTTTTAGCATGAACAAGCAGAAATAATATTTTCAATAATATAACTATTTGTTGTTAATATTAAAGCTAATATTATAACTATAGTTTCCCGCTATGGGATCTAAAGCGTGTTATGAGGTGCTTCTGGAACATTACGGACGAAGGAAAGGTGGAGAATTCTAGCATGAACAAGTAGAAATAATATTTTCAACAATATTATAAATATTTGTTGTTAATATTAAAACTATTATTAGAACTATAGTTTTCGTCTATCGGACTCAAAACTTGTTATGAGGTGCTTCCGGAATATTTACGAACGAAGGGTAGGTGGAGGATTTTTATTTCCAGACTAAATAGAAAAACTTCTAGATTTCTAATATAAACTTCTAAAACTTCAGATTTTCTAAGTAGAAAATGTGAAAACTTTCGGGACGGGAGGATCGTATTGAATGTCCGAGGGGTTAAATGTCCCCCCACGAGTCTACCCTCTAAACTCATTACTGATTCCTATGCTTGCTTCAGTCATTATTTTAGATTCAGCGGATAATTTCAAATTTTCCTGTAGTTAAAAATATGGGCTGCTCCAATAAATATGTTTTTTGTGTATTTTTCTTTTACAAAAAATATTAAAGTTTTTTGATATAGAGAAATAAGCATCCACTTTTAAAATTTGCCTAAATTTGCTGCTTTCTTGTTTATATTTTTAAAAATGATCACTTCACAAATAATTTTTTTCCAACAAATTTCAATGCAAATATATTGAATAATGTTTTTGTAAGAGTTTATGTGTCTAAATAGAAAAAAAAAAAGAACGAAGGTCTGACAGACGAATTTAAAAATAAAACATTTAAGAAGAATGGCGTTGTAAAAAAGAATAGAAACTCTTTGGAACTCTATAGTTAGATGAACTAATACATTGCATATTCCTTACATGTTTTTGACAACTAAAATATCACAATTTATTTATTTAAAATTTATTTACTTTGAAAAGAAAACAATATTAACCGAAGTTTCTATCACAAAAATTTATAAAGAAAAAAATTCTCTCCATATATATTAAGTTAAAAAATAAATCCTAAAACAGAACGATTTCGATTTAAAGCTATTTTCCTCTTATGTAATTGACACTCCCCTCCCCCCTCAGTGAACTACAAAGAATAAAGAAATCGTTTAGTTTCTGTTTTCACTGCTTTTGGAATTTTAATCGAAAAATATTCTCCATTTTATAAAAACTATCTTTTAAATCGGCGAAGCATCGCTCTTTACGATTTACTGCACATAATAACATTTAGATGCAATTGACGAAGCTGTGTTACTGAATGAAAGCAATTGTTGTTCAATTTAACTATATATAAATACAGAAAATTACACACTTGGAATAATATCAGTTTTTTGAATTTTCATTAATATTCGTTAATGACGTGTTCTTTGATAACGTAAAGTCAAATTTCAAATAATTGTTATAACGAGGTTCGTATGGGTGCTTACTTTTCAATACCAGAATCTTTCAAAAGTGAATTTCGCATTTTAATGCAAGAATGAGCAATTAAATAAAGCGAGATTTATTTTAAGGAACTAGTGGTATTCAAAAGTAAGCACCCGTATGTTCCCTGTATACGGATGCAGGACAACAAAGTCGTAACGTTTTATTCATTCGGTGGCATGATTCACAGACGCAAATATTTATATCTGTGTCTATTTTTCTTTACATTAAATAAATACGCTTAAATAAACATCTAACAAACGTATTCTTGGGAGGTATAAAATTTGGGTTTTATTTAATTAAGTTAAAAATGTAGAATTTCGAAATTATTAATAAGCATTCGTCATCTAACACTGGAAACTGTATCATTGAGTATATACCTATGCCTACAAAAAATAATCCCCAAGATAGGTATTTATAAAAAATATGTAATTTTTATCATGTAAATTATTTAATACATTATTTTTAGAAGTTATGTTTATATACAACATGTTTTCATGTTTCATATTTTTTTACGCTTATAAATCTATTAAGCGGAGCATAAAACTTTGAAATGACAAATATCTAAACGCTATCGAGTATTAATTTAATATTATTAATTATTAATTATTTATTTCTTCTCAAATTTGACTTCAGAACAAGAGTTTTAATTTGTCGGCATTATTTGGAATCTTTGACATCGAATGTGGAGTCATGGAGTGGAGTGGTTAAGGGGAACAGAAATATTAAGAAATGTAGAAAATGGACTGAAGTTTGCTCGTAGATTAAGAAGTCTGTTATTAATTTAGACTATTACTTACATTTATTTATTAATATTCTATAAAAAAATAAATAATATTTGTTAAATTGTTAAGAGCAATATAAAAAGTTTTCATATTGTACGGGGAAAAAATCGTTTTACCATTATTTGGAAGTCCACGTTCCAAATTTTAGAGTTCATTTCTTTTTTTATTGCCTGCTACATTATTGCTTGATCATATCTATAAACAAACAAAGATAAAAAAAAATAAACATAATTAAAAAATTTCAAAATCCTTACATTTTTATCATACCTTTGTTGTAACTCGAAATGAAATTGTTTGTTTTCAGGTACAGTTTATAGAGAATTTTATTTCCTTTATTTAAAAAAAAAAATGAAACATGTAAATATGTAAACCTACATCCGTTAAAGTTACAGTGGCAAAACCGCTAAAAAACAGTGTTTGGAAACAATTGAGCTTAAAGATTTATCTTTGCAGATATTGTCGTTCTGCATGGCTCAACTTTAACCGTTGGTACGACCGTAATTTTAGGAATTTTCTAATAATGTATTTAAAAATATTGGTCTACCTTGGCATATTCTGGTTCGACTATCTGGCAAACTAAAATTTCTGATAGAGAAACTAGTAAGTCATACTGTACTACTGATCATCTATAACCATATTAATGTGTTTTAGAAAACAATTTTAATATTTAAATTTATGGATACTGTTAGATGAATGTACCGTTAATTTAGAAATACATTATGATATGGTATTTTACAGGAAAAGAACCTGTAACAAATGATAAAGTTCAGTTGAAATAATAAATTTCTTAGATAATTTCTCTGTGTCTACGATTAGGTATTAAATAAGGTAAACGTCGTGTATTTTAATTCACGTTGTAATTTACACGATTTAATGATCGTAGATTTGCATAATGTATCTTATAATAAAAAAAAAAAATCTAACTGGAAAGTTTATATTTCCGAAATTGAACTTTTGCGAAAATTTGAAGTGTGTAGGATATTACAGCAAATAATAAAATATAGAGTTTGAAAGGAATTGCTGTAGTAATTAATACATAACACAGCATGTATACAAACAGCGTTTTTCTTAAATGTTCTAGCGAAATCGAAAAATCAAATATAAAAAAAGTGTGTAAAAAACAGCAGGATACATTGCTCATTTGGATGATATTTTCACGTCATTGCATTTTGTCACATATTTTTTACTTTCTGTATATTTCGATTAATATAAAGCAAATGATTCCGTCTGCTATTCGGCATCTTGTTCACTTATTAGTTTCCGACCAGGAAATTCGGGTTGATTAAATATCGACTTTCATGTTATCAATTTTTTAGTTGAGTTCAAATGCCAAGATAAAGCCACGCAAGCCAGAGTTCAAAATCTCGTGTTCAAATATGGAGAAAAATTGCACTGAAACATTCCACTGCATGTCGTTCAACATCAAGAAAAACAGTTATAATTGGAAGAAAGAGAGAATTAGAAAAGAAGTTGTCCAATATTTTGCGCTGAATTAATTTTATAACAGTTTTTTAATTAAACTTTAAGTATCGGCTGAGCATAAAAGGTTAAAATATAGTACAATAATGATAATTTTGCGATGATACTTTTGACTAGATTAAACATCATCATTCAACAATCTTTTTATCAAAAAATAAATAAAACACTTTTTGAAGTGTGACCGCTTGTGAAAAGTGACAATTCAAAGTTAATGACAATGCGACTGTCAAATATGTTTCTAGTTTAGAGCTGTTTATTAGATTAAGCGTTACAAAGATTGGTACTTTGTTATAATTTAATTTGAGCCGTTGACATTTATTTTTGCATACTATGGTTTATTAGTCATAAGTATAATATGCAATAAAATATTACGCATAAATATATTTTAAAATGTTTTTGAAGAAATATTTATGAAGGATTACTTCATTGTTTCACTTTAAAATTAGTATCGTTATAAAAAAAAAATCGTAAAATAATAATAAACTTATTCTTTGAAATGAAAATAACAATAACTTAAAATGTTTAGACGTCTTTCTTTTTGTTTTATGTGAGAAAAAATGAATTTACATTTAATGTATAACATGAAATACAAACACGAATGTAATGTTTTTATGTACATTTGTAATGCAAATGAAAGTTTGAAAACTACCAATTTTATTCAAACTTGGATCAAATAAAGTGACTGTTTCTAAGTTTAAATGTAATGTAGCTTTTAATAATAAAAGTTATTCAAAAAACAGAATTTTTTGTAAAACTTTTCAGTAAGCTTTAATTATGACACCCATTTTCTTTTCATGGAAAAAAAAAACAATTTTATTCAGTTTATGATGTCCATTGTATTGCAACTGCTACATTTCCCTGTCTCCCTCAGGTGATTAATTTTTTAAATGACATAAAATCTTTTTATTAAGAATTTACGGGAAGCAAATATTACAATTGGTAAGTAAGTTTATTTTCGATATTCGAATTGTAATAAATATTAGAAATGCACAAAATAAAGATTCTTCAGTTTTTATGTATTTTAATATCACATAATTTGCATTTTAATCGGAGGTATGATTTTGAGTTAAATCTGTCTTCACGCTTGTGCATTTCATATTAAACTGAAATGCTCTGTTGTGCAAATCATAATTATTTTGTTGACATGTATTTTACAACTAAGAAGTAGCATACAAATAGTTGTAATTTTCCTAATAAGTCTAATAATAGTAAAATACCCAAATACAAATTTCCCGGCAATATTCCTCGGCGAATAATTTTGCTTTTAAAGTTGTTTGTGAAATGAGGGATGGTGATTATTGTAAATGATAAATACTTTTGAACTATGAACAAAAACTTGATTTTTTTTTAAAACGTTAATTCCCATTCAAATATGAGATTTTGTCTCATTTCAATCTGAAGTAAAATAATTTTTGGCGAGCATTTAACTTTAATGTTTCTAATGTTAATTCACATAACTGAAATTGAATTTATGAGCAGTTTTGACTGAATACCGTTTGAGTACTTTGAAAGGAAATTTTCTGATTTGTCCGAGGGAAATTGCTCAGGAAGTTTTTTATTGTACATCAATTCACCTATCTGTGCGTATTTTTCACTGTTTTTTGTTTGACGTGTTTCTAACAGATGAATTTTGGATGTTTCAAAGTATAAAGCTGTTGTTCTGCGCAACGAGCATGGAAAAGAATACTTTTGTGTTTTGTGTTTTACTAATAAAATGAATAATATTGGAAAATAGGTGAGAAAAGAAACCAGGCTTTTTCCTTTTGATTTTGGTCTAGGATTACGTTCATCTATACGTTTCAAGATTTATCACAAAAACATGATTTTTGAAAACATAGTAGCTATAAATAGTACTATATATATATATATATATATATATATATATATATATATATATATATATATATATAACAATTAATTAAACAATACCGACCATCATCAAAAACCGCAATATTGTGAATGAAATGACAATAAAAATGGATACCACAAACCTATATCATACAACTGTATGTGTAAAATAAAGTGCCTTATACTTAATTACAAGAATTAATATGGAAGAAAAAAAGAAGAATATGGATACCGAAAAAAATAATTGAAAAACTTATATATTGAATTACGTTTTCAAGAGTACAGAATTCAATGATATAAGCAAATCGGTTGTTTTCTGTGAGAAAAAAAGCTAAAAGCTGAAATTTTTTTTTCTCCTGTACTCAAACAACCGATATAACCAAGAGAATAGTTTCAAGATGAAAACAGAATAATATCAAATGGCATGAAATGGAAAAAACAATACAACCTTTTAAATATTTAATTTATAGCATAAAAAATAGAAATATTACACAACATACCGAATAAAATCCAAGTTGTTTTCAAAATAGCCTCCTGCACATGGTATCCAAAAGCACGATAAGATTAAGGTGAATTAAACATTTAAGTTAACACAGAAATTAAAACATATGGATTCAGTTGATTCATTTTGAAATACCGTGATAAATTCAATTGATATAATATAAATAGAAAATAATTACATTATTTAAAATACCTGAAAACACTTTTAAATTGTTTAATTTCTATTTTACAAAATGCCCCACCTGTGGCCGAGAGGTTCTGCTCTCGAAGCTGGTAGACGGGAGGTGCTGGGTTCGATCCCGTCGGCCTAGCCGTTCGGGGTTTTCGTGGTTTTCATCGAACCTTGAACTTCCAAGCTTTAATACGGGTTAGGTTCCTTTAGAAAGACCCCCACGAAGAGCATTCCCCGCCATAGGGCCTATATCCCTCGTGTTGATAATTGGCCGACATAAACACAACCAACCTATTTTACAAAATTGCCAATATACAGCGTTCAAAACCACCTGGTGTAAAAAATTTAAATTATTACTCTAATAGAAGCATTAAAAGACAAAATTTTGGTGCTGCCATCTAGTATGTTATTTTAATACTATTATTATTATTCAAATGTCACAAGATGAACCTAATAAAAGCTAATGAATTAAAAATATATCAACTGCATTACCACACAAATCCTAATATATAAATAATACCATACTATATATCATTATTAAAAAAAATAAATTAATTAAATGTTAATAAAATGCTTTCAATATATTTTATTACCTTAGCCATTTAATCTACACTGAGAAATTAAATAATTTTATAACATTGATAATACATAGAATATCGCTATATGCTATAACTTAAAATAAATTATATATAATAAAAATATAAAAAATTTAATAATTACTATTAAATATAAAAAATAATAAATTAATAAAATGAACAGGAAAAAAATGGATGTTTATAGAAAATTGTCAGATTCTAAAATTCCCAATTGCCTAAAGATCACAAATATAGTGTGTGGATTATCTTCATATTAGACATAAAAAAGATAAAAAATATGATTGTGACAATCAAACACATTAAACCGATAATTAATCATGGAATACAAAGTTGAAAATAAAACAACATTAAAAAGTATAGAGGAATAATCTTAAAAACTAATTACCCAATTTTAATACATATAGTATAACATTAGTTATATCAAATAAACTTATAAGCATATTAATCACTATAAAGTTGGTATACTATTATTAATTAATATATTGTCCTGAGTAGACTAAAATTTAAAAACAAGTTAATTTTGAATTTGATTAAACATTAAATAAGCTAAATTTAATATGAATCGAAATAAAATAAATAAATGTCACCAATTACATATAAAACATCAAATCAACATCCATATAAAATACGTATTAGAAATGTAGTTATAATACAAAAGCGGCATCATTTTTTTAAATTAACCATTTTGTATTATCCAGACAACACCACCCTCCTCCGTACTCTAACTTCTACCCACCCAACCATCCTATAGTAATTGTTTATTATTATTTTACAATTTTTAATTTTTTATATAAATATTTTTTTATTTTATAATTTTTTTGTAATTTTGTTTACGCATGTGTTAATTTGTTTTTTTAAAGATCATGTAAGTACTAATTGTATATTAATGAATATATGAATTTTTTTGGAAAACCATGATTTAATGTATCATAAATTAGTTTTTTAATATTATTGTTAATTAGATGAGAAGAACATAAATATTTTATTGTATATAAATGATTAAGTATATATATATATATATATATATATATTACATCATTTCAAAATGCTAAAACACTGCAGAATATCTGCAGAAATTTTTTAACTATAAAATATTTATAAAAACAAGAAAGACAGGTAAAAAAACAAAAACAGTCTGTTCTTCATCAGTGGGAGGACAGACAGAAAACTAACTCCACCCCCCCACTTTTAAAATCTGCAGGTTTCTGAACACATGTTCACCCCGCATTCAATACACATGTGTTCAGAAACCTGCAGATTTTAAAAGTGGGGGGTGGAGTTAGTTTTCTGTCTGTCCTCCCACTGATGAAGAACAGACTGTTTTTGTTTTTTTACCTGTCTTTCTTGTTTTTATAAATATTTTATAGTTAAAAAATTTCTGCAGATATACACCTTCCTTTTGAAGTTATGGTGTTTTAGCATTTTGAAATGATGTAATATGTTTTATTGCATTTGATATGTGCTGCTGTAGCGCCATTCATGCAGTAATTTATCATTAATTTTGAAATAAAATATATATATATATCAGTAGTAGAAAATTGGCGCAGAGGCGGAGCCTATCGACACCACTAAATTTTAGTAGTATTTCGCGGATTATCTAATGACATAATTTCCGAGTTTTTATTAAGATGAATAATACAATAAACAATTAGCGATGTCAATAGGCTCCTCCTCTGCGCCAATTTTCCACCACAGATATATATATATTGTTATTAATTATGATATCTTTTCGTATTGAATGCCAACAATTCATTTTGAATTATTTTTCCTTAATATTGGTATCTTATATGTATATATATATATATATATATATATACCAAGGTAGCTAAATGCTTTTACAATCTTTTAAATATTATACGCTTAGATCACTGCTGCAATAGCGCATAATCTTTGTGTATTATCTATATGATTTCTACTCTGTAGTTACCTGATACCTCTCGTAGGAAATTCCATTAAATTTTTCGTTCTTATCATCGCAAAGATTCATTTAATGATTTTCACCAATCTTGTTAAGTATGTTATATGTAAACTGTATTACTGTCATTTCATTCATACTATCGCGATTTTGATGGTGGTCGGTAATTTTTAATTAATGGTTATATATTAGCATTCAAATTATTATGCTGCATTTGCGCACGTAATTATGAATGTAAGTTATTTATGATGTTATTAATTATGATATCTTTTCATATTGAATGTCAACAATTCATTTTGAATTATTTTTCCTTAATATTGGTATATTATATATATTTTTATATATATACCACGTTAGCTAAAGGTTTTTAGCAATCTTTTAAATATTATACGCTTAGATCACTGCTGCAATAGAGCGTAATCTTTGCGTATTATCTTTATGATTTCTACTCTGTAGTTATCTGATACCTTTCTTAGGAAATGCCATTAATTTTTTCATTCTTATCATCGCAAAGATTCATTTAATGATTGTTACAAATCTAGTTAAGTATGTTATATGTAAACTGTATTATTGTCATTTCATTCATACTATCGCAATTTTGATGGTGGTCGGTAATGTTTAATTAATGGTTATATATACAGGGTGTTCCGTTAAAGGGGTCCAATATTAATAGGGGTAATAGAGGAGATCACACGGAGCATAAATCAGTATATAATGCCTGGCCGGATCTCAATAATTTTCAAGTTACAGCAAATAGAATGAAAAATCAGAAATTTGTAAAAAAACCCTCATTGCTAAACTATCGATAATGCTACATAAAAACGAAGCACATATTTAGAAAGAGCAGAAAAAATCCTTCGAAATGACATAAGTTGTTTTAGAATATTGAGAATTAATGGCGAGTTACAAGCTCTGAAACAGTGAAAAAATACAAAATCAAATATTTAGCAAAATAGTTAATCGTTAATTCCAAAAATGCAACTCTACCTACATCAAGGAAAATGTTATAAAATTTGGTCCATTACGAAAGCTTTCGAAGAAGCTGACAATAAACCATATCAGTTTAATTGTATGGGAGAAAGCAAGCAGTTCCCTAGTTACAACTCTGTACTGTTGCACGCTCGGAAAGGGCGAAACTCCGCCCATGACGATTGTAAACATCCCGTTTTAATATCTTTCAATTATACATTTCTGATCAACCTCTATCAATACCCTTTCATTATTCAGTCTGGTCAAGTGAATGACATATTGTGCAGCTCTCGCCTTGTCTTAAAGCAAACTCCGTGACTGCTGCGTTTCCTCCATGAACTTTCAGGATGATGAAGAAGAAGTACTTTTTATGCAAATTTTCTATGTGTATAGGAAGAAAAGTGTAATAAAACAGCAGTCATCAGTGGGCGTTATGTTAAAGGGAGGCTGTTGTAAGTGGGATTGTAGTAAGTTGATGTATAATAATTATGCCGGAATACTCTAACGAAGAATATGCGGACATGCATCTGATGTACGGGCAAGCTCATGGAAATGCATGTCTAGCACAGCGCATGTACCGTGAGCAATTTCCAAGGAGACGTTGCCCAAGTTCGAAACTCTTCATAAAACTCGATAGACGATTACGGGAGACTGTATCGTTTAATACAGCAAGCATTGATGCAGGGAAACCTCGACATGTACGAACACCTGCAATGGAAGAAGATGTACTGAATATTTTTAAAGATAACCCCTCCACGAGTACACGAGCTGCTGCGTCTGAAGTCGGTGTTTCTCACCAAAGTGTGTGGCGTGTTCTGCGTGCAGAAAACATGCACCCCTTTCATGTGCAGCAGGTACAACTGTTATCAGTAACAGATTGTGCTCAGCGGACAGAATTCGTACGCTGGTTGCTTAATGTAACAGAAAATAATCCACAATTTCTGGAAAATATTTTATTTACTGATGAAGCAACATTTACGAGAGAGGGCGTGGTAAACACGCACAATATGCACACATGGTCATATACAAATCCACACACTGTTTTCCCGTCGAACGCACAACAAAAGTTCAGTGTGAACATATGGGCAGGTGTCCTCGGCGATTATCTCATAGGACCATATTTACTCCCAGATGTACTCAATGGCAGTACGTACTTGGTTTTCCTACGGGATATCTTACCGCAGTTACTGCAAAATGTGCCAGCAACATTGCGCCACAATATGTGGTTTATGCACGATGGCGCATCGGCACATTTTTTCATAGGTGTTCGCAACCACCTCAATTCAACATATCCTGGGAAATGGATTGGACGCAGTGGACCTGTTGCTTGGCCTGCACGCTCTCCAGACCTCAATCCGTTAGACTTTTTTGTTTGGGGACACCTTAAATCGCTGGTGTATGAAACGCCTGTGGATACACCGGAGGATTTACTAGCGCGAATCGTTGTCGCTGCAGGAGACATTCCCAACTCCGTCGGAGATTTTCGGCGTGTTCGCCAATCTTTACGACGTCGCTGTCGGCTGTGCGATTCTGTTAATGGGCGCAACTTCGAATACCTATTATAATAATGTCCGTTCGTCTGCCTTCCGACATTGAACTGTGCAGCGCAGGCCAGAAGACTATGCTTCACATATGTCATAAAGTACGTGGAATGTAATTCTTTATTTGTCATTTTTCTTTTATTTTCAACACTTTTTGGCACAGTATTTTGTAAGTCACAGACTGTGGTGTACTCAAATTGTAAATTACAAAGTTTGTATGAATTAATTTAAAATTTAGTGTCTTTTTTAAATTTATAATTAATAAAATTATTATGCTATTTGTTATTATTATTTCCTATCATAAATAATGATGCACATATACATACAATAATTGTCCATGTAAAACATGTACTGAAACTTCTTGCATAGTTACAAATCGCAATATTTTTAATTATTTCCGAATTTTCACCACCAGTTTAATTTTAAAGAATTTAACTTAAGCTTTACATCAATAAAAGACCACTTTAAAATGTAGACTATTATTGTAAAGTTATTTTGGTTCATTCAACTCTTGAATAATTAAAAATGTTGCATCTCAGAAGAAGCATGATCAAAAATGTATAGTTGAGAGTAATTAAAAAGGCGGTGTTTCCAATCGTGATGGGCGGAGTTTAACCTTTGCTAGTGTCAAAGAAAGCGGAGTTGTAACTAAGAAACTGATTAATTTCTCTCACACAATTAAACCGATATGGTTCATTGTAAGCTTTTTCGAAAGTTTTCGGAATGGACCAAATTTTACTACATGTTCCTTGTTGTAGCTAGAGTTGTCTTTTTGGAATTAACGATTAACTATTTTGATGTATATTGGATTTCGTACTTTTTTCACTGTTTCAGGGCTTGTAACTCGTCAATAAATATTGCTATTTTAATACAATTGATGTCATTTTGTAGGTTTTTTTCTGCTCTTTCTAAATATGTGCTTCGTTTTTATGTAGCATTATCGATAGTTTAGCAATGAGGGTTCTTTTACAATTTTCCGAATTTTCATTCAATTTGCTGTAACTTGAAAACTATTGAGATCCGACCAGGCTTTATATACTGATTTATGCTCCATGTGATCTCCTCTATTACCCCTATTAATATTGGACCCCTTTAACGGAACACCCTGTATATATATATATACAGGGTGTTTCTAAACTCATGGTACAAACTTTAAGGGTAGGTAGAGCACACAGTAACAATCATTTATTGTATAGGAATGTATGGGACAAAGTGACGCATTAAGGTAAAAACACCAGGGGGGCAATTGGGCCCCTTTTTCAATTTTCAAAATGTCTTATTCATACCAGAAAAATTTTTTGCTACCCTTTTCTTGACATTTCATAATTACTTAATAATAAAATTCTTCTTTGAAAATTTTTGGTATGAAATCAAAATTTTTTGAATTGAAAATAGAAATAAAAATAGAAATTTTTTGAAATATAAATGGAGTTTTTGGTTGATTCCACTGGCGGTAGAGAGCAGTAAGTGACTGGTCGTCGTTCAATACCATGCATTCAAGTAGAAGAAATCGCTATTTTTAATTGTGCTATCGTTCGTCATGGAAGACTTTACATATGCCGAAAAAGCCGACATGCATTTTATGTATGGTCGTGAAAATGGCAGCACCAGAGCTGCCCTACGAATGTATAAGGAGCAGTTTCCTCGCTGAAGAATGCCTGATCATAGAATGTTTCAGCGCTTTACACCGTCAGCTTCCTGAAACGGATTCTTTCCACGCCACCAGACA
Source organism: Maratus speciosus (assembly GCA_963932465.1). Taxonomy (NCBI): domain Eukaryota; kingdom Metazoa; phylum Arthropoda; class Arachnida; order Araneae; family Salticidae; genus Maratus; species Maratus speciosus. The sequence continues at coordinate 111,582,298 of OZ010796.1, read as the reverse complement.
GGAAACTGGGCGAGAAAGAGCTGTACGCAGTGCAAGCCTGGAAGAAATTATTTTGAATTTTGTGAGTGAAAGGCCCGAATCAAGTACAAGAGCTGTTGCACAGAATTTAGGTGCGAGTCCACCGACCGTTTGGAGAGTGTTAAATGAAAATCGAATTCATCCCTTCCGTTTTCAACGTGTACAAACTTTGAATCCGGAAGACTATCTTCTGCGGTTGAACTTTTGCCAGTGGGTTTTACAGCAAAATGTATTGCAGCCAGACTCTACTGCTCATATTCTATTTACAGATGAGGCAGTATTTACACGCGATGGTGTATTTAATGCGCAGAATTTCCATCTTTGGGCAACCAATAATTCACATGCAACGCGGCCACATGCTTATAAACAACGATTTTCTGTGAATTTGTGGGCGGGTATTGTTAATAATTATTTGATTACCTATTACCAAAGAGGCTGGATGGTCGCTGTTACCTTATTCTTTTGCAACAGGTTTTACCAGAACTGCTGCAAGATGTTCCGATCACCATTCGTAACCGGATGTGGTTTCAACATGATAGAGCGCCCGCGCACTTCACCACTGATGTGCGCAGTTACCTGAATGCCACATTGGGACGGGATGGATCGGGCGTGGTGGACCAGTTCCTTGGCCACCGCGATCTCCCGATTTATCGAGCTTTGATTTCTTTTTATGGGGGTATCTGTAGAGTCTTGTTTATGAGACTCCAGTTGACACAGACGAAAATCTAGTATCTCGCATATCCCACGTGTGCGGGAAATGCCTGACATTTTTAGAAGTGTACGCCAATCGTTCCACCGACGCTGCGAAGCATGTATCATAGTTGGTGGGCGCAATTTTGAACACTTATTGTAATATTATTGTATGCATTATTATTTACTGTTAAACTACATTGTAAATAAACATTTTTTCTTTTTTATTCACGTATTTTTGTTTGATAATTTTAACAGTTTTGCGCTTTTTTTTTAATTCAAAAATTTTGATTTCATACCAAAAAAATTCAAAGAAGAATTTTATTATTAAGTAATTATGAAATGTCGAGAAAAGGATAGCAAAAAATTTTTCTGGTATGAATAAGAAATTTTGAAAATTAAAAAATTGGCCTAATTGCCCCCCCCCTGGTATTTTTACCTTAATGCGTCACTTGGCCCTGACATTCCTATACAATAAATGATTGTTACTGTGTGCTCTACTTACCCTTAAAGTTTGTACCATGAGTTAAGAAACACCCTGTATATGCTCTTTTTTATAACTTCCTTTTCAAAAAGTGCTTAACAATTATTTTTCTCTAAAAAACCTGAAATATGCATATGTAAAATAGGCAGTTTTTCACGCGAGAAAGAAATTAACATTAATACTTGGAAGTGTCCTTATTTGAATCTGAAAATGTACAAAATTTGAACAAAAAATATTTTTCGAAAAGGTGCTCATTTTTGGATACAATATGATAGAAAAAAGAACCTGTCACATGGTTAAAAATGATGTCCGAGACCAATTTACAAACTTTCATTTATACATCATAAATGAACATATTCAATACTTTTAAGATTTTTTATCTGAATTTGAAAATGTACACGATTTGAACATAAAAGTATTTTTCTAAAAGGTGGTCCTTTTTGGACACAGTAAGATAGAATAAAAATGAAGTCCGGAACCAATTTACAAACTTTAATTTACACAGCTAAATCTAGAAGACTTTGGATGTGCTTTTTAATCGTCAACCATGACTTTCGTGAACTCGGCGTTGTTACCATTACACAGGGATGAGAGGGATGACCAACTCGGGAACTCAGCTGACGCTTTAGAGTGATAGTGCAATCCCGAGGGGCAGATCAATCCACTACCTGCTAGTATTACAAATGACTTTTACAATGCTTTATATACAGTTTTACAATTCCACATTACAACATAAATATCTGAGATGTGTTGAAAAATTAGACTGGTTTATAGTTAATTCAGGTTATAGTTGACTTATTATAAGGTATTACTTCATCAAATCATATTTGAGAAAAAGTTACAAGTTTAAACTGAATTGACAACTATTTACATATGCTAGCACTGTATAATCATACAAAACACAACACTATAAAGACAACATCAAGTTACGATACTATACACTTATAAAACATGTTACAATTACTACAACAATAACACACCTGGAATGGAGCATATCTCTTTTTTCAAAGACTACATAATATCTTGCAATAGTTGACATGATGAATTATGCATTTATTATGTTTTAACAATTTTCTATGTACATATTTACAGGTTTGATAAAAAAATGTTACATATACACTCTCATTGAGATAATGAGGACATTTCAAAAGTTAATACAATAGAAATGGTTACAATGATGACGTAACTTGGTTACTTCATTAGACTAGTTGAGAGTTTTACCAGATTGAAATTTGTAGGTAATGAAAGAGACATTACATAATTATAGCTCATTTTACATAATTTATTCTTAAGAAAGACTACTAATGACTGAGAAATGTGAAGATTAAAATACTTCGAACGACTGTCAAAAACTAAACCTGTGAAGGAGAAGTCATCTCAGAAAGGACCAGGGTGTATGAATATGAATTCGTTTTTTTCAATGCACTTCATGCAGTCTATAATTTTATTCAATAGAACTGGTCATTCTAGAAGGTATTCCAACCAATTCGCTAAAGACAGAGTGGTTGGCTTTTTTACATGGTAGTATGAATTGAGTGTGCAGTCCAACACATAGTGTAAGGAAGTCGATGGAGAACCACAAACGCGAAGTGGAGAATATCTTTTATTTATGCTGTACAGGTGTTGTTGGAAGTGTTGCGTTGAAACCAAAGGCAACAATTTCTTTGTGAATAGTCTGAATCGTTTGAGATTCCGTCCAGCGTTGTTGCCAACGCTGAATCAGATTTTGTTTTACTTCATATTTCAGTGAGGATGCTGGATATGGTAGAAATGTGTTTTGTAATTGTGTATCTGTTACCGTCGATTTCGCCAGTTGGTCAGCTGTTTCATTGCCCTCGACTCCTGAATGTCCCCTAACCCAGTTGAAAAGACTACTTTACATGAATTTTGTAAATGTTGAATAATTTCAATTTGCATGTATTATCAAATTTGTCTATAGCGAAAAGACTTGACAAACTATCTGTTGAGAGTGGAAAAGTAGGTGCTGAGTCTGATTCCGTCCAAAGAAGAGCTGAGAGGATCGCAAAAGGATCTGCTTGGAAAACAGAGTTTTCTAGGGCAAGCTTTACACGCCATGTGAAGAATTGTACGTTATTTTTATAAGCAGAAAAAGCTGAGGCTCTTCCTTCTATTGTTTTTGAGCCATCAGTATATATAATTGTGGAACCCGTATAATTTTGTATTCAACATGTTTCAGATCCTTCAAAGAGTGGGGAAACATGGTATTTTCAGATTTTTGGATAATAAGTAGGTGCGAGAATATCTCAGAAGTGATTCCCAAGCTTATTGCCCTGGAGAACTTAGCCTCCGCTTCCATAAGGTCCATAGGGGGAGATCTGTGAGGACTTGGAGTACATTTGTTGAGTTGTTTCTGTAAGCTCGAGACATCAGTAAGGCACTTATTTGTGCTGAAAGCAAGTGTCGATATTCATAATGATGGGACATCCGCGGATACCAAACCGCGCAGGCATATGAAAAATGACGTTGTAATATCGCCCTATACCAAATTTTGAAGAAGTCTAGTGGAAGTCTTCCCGAGATCGAGGAGAATTTATAGATATTCTGAGTTGCTTTATCACTTCTTGTCTTTTTTGAGCCAGGTGTGATAGAAAAGAAAGACTTTTGTCGAAATAAACACCTAAGTATAATAAGGTTTTTTCTGATTTAATTGTTTTCCCTCGTACTTTATAAGTTGGTCACCTTTTCAGATTTTTTGGTTTTCCGAATGTCATTCATTTCGATTTTTCTTGCGAAATATCAGTTTTTTTGCAAGTCGCCCAATTTACAATAATATTCAATACCGAATTACCTCTTTGTTCTAATAATGCCCTCGTAGGTGCCCAGATTATCAGTAGTACGTCGTCCGTGTACGCCACCACTGCACAGCCATCGACGTGCAGAGCCCCCAACAGAGTCTCCAATAGTGGTAACCACAAGAATGGTCTCAGACAAGAGCCTTGAGGACACCCCTTATTGAAAAAATATAATAAATGTGGAACCATCCAGTCCATCAAAGCCCGTCTCTCTGTCAGGAAGGAGGCTATTAAGTTAATTAATTCAGGATGAATTTTTAATTTTGAAGGGAAATTATCAAAAGCCCTCCTGAAATCCAACGACACCAGAAAGGTGTAGTTATGTTTCGATTTATTAAGATTTATGTAAGATAATACTTGTAAGACTGTTTCTGCAGATTTGTTTTGTGTGAAACCATGTTGTTTACCTGACAGCAGGTTGTTTTCAGACATCGCATAATATATTCTTCTTAAGATTAGTTTTTCCAGAATTTTGCCGAAAATTGGTAACAATGTAATCGGCCTGTAGGAGGTATGTGAACCATCCTTCCTGATGTAAACCAATTCAGCCAGCTTCTATTCGTCCGGAAAATAATTGAGAAATAATAGACAATTATGCATATACAATATTAAATGTGGACAGGTAGTAATTTCTGATCATTCTGTGGTCAATATTATCTAGACATGGAACCTTATTTTGGTTGAAGGTATAAATTGCGTTATGTAGCTCTCTAGCCGTGAAGTTTGGTTGTTCATGAATCGGTGCCCTGAATTGAGAGAAAGGTTGGAGAGTGGATGTCCCAAAATTTTTTTCGGTTAGTTTAAACAGAGAGAATGATCTAGATGTCGGGAATGATGAGTCATGGATATAACTGACATGTGAGTCCTGTAACTGTTGAAAGGCCAGTTTTTTAGTTACTCCATAAGGATTCGTTCCTTTTTGACATAGATTAATCTATGCATTTTTTCGTTGTAATATTGTCTTTTGGTATATCGCTCTTTCTTTTTTTGTAAATTTGATAGACCTGGGGGTCAAAATTGGAATTTTTAGCTCTGCGGTACAAGGCTGCCATTTTATTTCTTTTTATATGAAGTTCTGGAGACCACCATGAGAACCTGACTAGTTTGAATGGGGCTTTCTTTTTTAAGGTTTTGTCCGCTGCTTGTTGAATTATTTCTTTAAATTTGGTATATTCTTCATCAAATTGCTCTGGAGATTCTATTTGTTTAAAGTTAACTGTTGAGCTTTTTTCCTGAATTAATTTTGGAGAATTTTTTAAGCGGGATATTTTTAGTTTTGTAGAGCATTCTGGGTAATTTTGGAATTGAAAATGTTAATTCAGTTTGTATAGGGCGGTGATCTCTAAACAGATCCAGTAAGACTTGCCAGTCCTGAAAGTATGGGGTAGTGTTGTTGTGTACAAATGGACGGATCTGGCCTCCCAACCCTGTTCCCGGGCTGAAAAGTCTGTGGACTGATAGAAGAGTTAAGTATTATCAAATTATTTGCATGAAAGAATCGATAAGTATCGTTCTCCTGGCATCCTCTTAAGAATAACCCCAAAGAGGGCTGAGGGCTTTCAAATCACCCAGAACCAGCTGCAATGAACTCTGGTTACCCGAAGCTAGCCAGTCCTGAACGAGTACGTCTGCGTCAAAGTCTGCCCGACGGGGACAATAGAAACTACCAATGCTAAGAATATTATTAGGGAGCTCAAGATGAACAAACACCGAATGGTCGTGTGTTGCCGAGAGATTATGCTTTAAATTTAGATTCAATATACGTGACTGTTTTTAGAGCTCGAACTGAAACAGGGAACATTTAAAGGTAGTGAAAAAGGTCTTTTATTAAAGATGTACGCATCCTGAAGACATGCCAGGGAACAGTCTGTGTCTAATACAGATTAAAATTTCTGCAATTTGTGTTTTATTATTCTGTAAATTTCCCTGAATTAACTTAAGTAGAAGAAAATGGGGGTTCTATGCCAGCAGGAGGAGTGAGGAGGGAGGATGATTGACAGGTGGGCGGAGTCGAGTGATTGACAGGTGAGGGGAGATAAGAAAGTGATAGACAGGTGGGCGGAGTCGAGACAGACAGGCGCCCGCGCGTCATGCTATAGTAGAGGGGTTAAAACAAAGAAGCGATAATGAAAAGCGTACTGTAAGAGAAGGGTTAGAACAAAGGATAATGTTAATGAATCAATAAAAGTCTAATGAATTAATAAAAGTCTACTGTAAGAGAGGGATTAGAACAAAGGAAAATGTTAATGAGGATGATTAATGAAGGAAAGTCTACTGTTAGAGAAAGGTAGAACAAAGATAATGATGAGGTGATTAGAAAAGATCGCATGCAATTAAAAAATACTTACCACGGAGCGGTGTCGAGACACGTCCTACCTGTATGACATCCACCGGGCTAATGAACGAAGAAGCGTGCAACAACCGGCTTCATCAAGATAAGGAGCTTGCTTCTGATTGGACGAGAGACGAACCTAGGGGGCAGCACAATCGCTTTCACCCGAGGGCATAAACACGAGCGCCCTCTCTTGAGAGGATTTTTAACTCACCTGTGATGACATCATCATCCTATTTGAACTGACATAAAGAGGTAATACATTTTTTTTTCTGAGTTTTAACGAAATAAGTTATAATTATTTTTTAGACATTTGTTAATTTTCAAATCATGTTTTTTTATTTAGTTATTACAAATAAAATTTTAAATAAATTAGTTAATATTTTTTATAATCATTTGTTCATTTCGATACAAGTTTTTTTTTTTTTTCAGATAAAGCTTTTTTCAATAAACAAGTTTAATTTTTTTCATTAATTAATTTTTTTAAGAATACATTTTTTTTTAATCTAAAGAGCGTGAATAAGTTTTTGATAATAATGTATCATGTTTTTTTTTTATTTAGTTATTACAAATAAAGTTTTAAATAAATTAGTTAATATTTTTTATAATAATTTGTTCATTTCGATACAAGTTTTTTTTTTTTCAGATAAAGCTTTTTTTAATAAACAAGTTTAATTTTTTTCATTAAGTAATTTTTTTAATACTTTTTTTTTTAATCTAAAGAGCGTGAATAAGTTTTTGATAATAATGTTTTCTTTTTAATTAACCAAGGGTGGATGTTTATCGAAACACAAGCTGAAAATTAGTTTACCCTTAAACTAAACTCTTTAATTTAGTTATTTCAGTGACTGATGAAGTAAAGTATAATTTTCCAGAAAAAGTGGTGTGAATTGAATATTTTTTTTTTTTAACATGTTAGTTGTTTTAGAATTTTTTTTTTATTTTTGAATTATAAAAAACAATTATTTACTTACTTTTATCAATTAGTATAGTTAAAGATTTTTTTTTCTTAAGATCAACAGAATTCATTGATTTCAAGACAAGATCTGCTGAATAAATATAGTTAATATTGTCGTTGACATACCGCATAGACTATAGAGATGTTAAGTGAAAACGTTAACATATTCAAGTTTTTTTAGAAATGTCTTTAGAATTACTCATAGGTTTCAAACAGATTAACATATAACTATTTTTAGCTTTCACATAATTTAACGTTTAACAAAAATAACATGCATAAACATTGGATAATAAAAATTTTCCTAACTAGTTTAACGTTTTAGAAAAAAAGACTTTCACACATTGAAAACACTTATAAAAATTATTTTAGCAATCTCTCAAAAATATATATAAATAACGTTTAAAAACTTACTTTTTTAAAATCCTGTATATTAGTTCAAGTCACAAGATATATCACAACAAATATTACATTTCAAAGTTCGATATCATAAACAAAATAAATATATAACTTAGGGCGAACAACACTTTATAAAAAATAATCAGAAAATGACATGATTATTTTCTAGAACCTTTAATATTTCTTTTAAGAAAGCAATATTCTAGTTTACCCTGCAACACACTCCCCTTGAAGTAAATAGATTATATCAGTATATCTTCGGAATTTTTTTTTTTTTTTTTTCCTGCCCAGGTGAAAACTTGATCATTATCAGATCTCTCTCTCGGAGAGGACACATTTTACACAGATTTGCTGAAATAGGTTATTATTGCAAAAGCATAAAGAAATGTGCTTAATTCAATTGCGTTAGACAACACAAAGAATAATATTTTGAACAACTGTTTATATTAAAAGAAAATAATTTGAAATGTGTGAGCTACTGAACTCTTTTCAAATGGAATGAACAAGTTCTTTCAATAGTTTGAATCTTATACCAAAAAAGGTTAATGATAATATATTTTATCATATAGCAATGTAGACAATTAGATAATTGTTTTTTAACTAGTAAAATAAATATTTTAAAAACAGAAATTTTAATCTTTAATTCTTAGTAATATATGTTTTAAAACAAAATTTCTCAACATCTGTAAACAAAATCTTACTTCTTCAAATTGAAAATCCTCATTTAATATCCTGATCTTGAAAACACACTAGCAAACAATTTAGAAGATAGCAGTCCGAATGAATGTTTTCAGTGTTGTCATATTATTTTGTTTTCAATGACATCATTTTTAGAACCTCTGATTTGCTGAAACTAACATTGCTTTGAACGAATGAGAGTCTTGGAAAATGACGTATAGTTTTCTGTTTACCTTATATATAAGTTTAAATAAGTAACTTTCTAAGAATTTCGATTGCACGCGCATTATCGAGTCACGAGATCTCCCTTGCGTTTCTTTTGCAAGGCAATTTTTTTTTCATATAGGGGATCTTTATCTCACAGTTTCAGACACCCCTTTGATATGCATCTACCCTTAACTTAATTGGTTGGGGATAGATGTCGTACAATAAGCAAGCATTTCCTTATCGAAGGAAATATCTGTTATCTACCTCTCTTTCATACAATCTATATTGCAACTCAAGAAATGGGCAGCTGAAACAATTCATAACTTCTGTTTGCTTAAGGTTAGAAATATAATTTCATGTAATTTACCTAATTAGAGATTATTAATTTACTTTTTAATTAGGAAAAGGAATTTTCACAATTTATTTTATTTTTATAACTTAAAAACAGCTCATTTAATTTATTTTTAAACTAGCAATTTTTTATTTAAAGAAATATGTTTGGATAAACATTTATAAAAAATAGTTTCAATTTTTTAAGCAAAAATAGATATTGTTTACAAGACATTTATTTGTAATGCACGAGGTACTGTATTCTTTTCAATTAGAATGAACAAGATCTTACGATAGTTTGAATATTAAACCAAAAAGATTAATAGTAATTTAGTTTAACAAATACCAATGAAGACAACTATATGAAACATAAACTCAGTTTACAAATAAGTTTTAATGTCAGAACTAATTGGACACTTTGTTTTCCTAATCGTAGATGTTAAAAAACTTTCTTAGGAAAGTTTTTTTACTTTGATTCGAACTGAAGATAAAATACTTTACTAATTTAGGATATTTTTTCCATATCTCGTTTCAAAATTATATTTAACTAAAAAATAATTTATGTTGCATTGTCTTATCAATTTTTCTAATCAAAGAACGTGTATTAGTTTCAATTGATAATAAAGGGTTTATTACCTATTAGCAAAAGATAAATTAGTAGTCACACTTACATTTAAGTTATTGAAAACATATGATGAACATCTATGCTGTTGAAAGGATGAAAACTAACATACATACATAGGAATCGACTGATTTATGTTGCACTGGTTGTGATGTATATAATAGATGTGATTATATATTGAAAATGATATATACGATGGCTGTGATGTATCCAAAGTAGATGTCTTTAAACTAAATTATCAAACATATGAGTGAGGATTGCTACGTGACAAAAATCGCCTTTAACAGTGAATTTTGAGTTAGTTTTAATTTAGAAAAAAGTAAATGGTTAACTTTAATGACATATTTTTAGTTTTGTTGTTAGAAATAATATGTTAAACAAATCACACTGTTTGAAAATATATTTTTTCGAGTTTATTTTCAACAATTGTTTTTTAAATGAAATCACATATAAAACTAAGGAAAGCTAAACTTGTGAAACATAAGTTGAATATCGAGAATGACAGAACATGTTTTGAATTAAGTAATGTAGAATGTGCAAACTTTTGAATTCATTCAATCACAGTAACAGAAAGTGTGAAATTTTAAGTTCAGTTTAATAAAGCAAATAATTAAATTGAAAGATACATTTAAAAAGGATTGTTAAAAGTTTGTTAAAACTTTTTTGTTTTAAGAAATACTAGACAAACATTACACTTAAAAGACAAAATAATTATACATACCTTTTGTTGATTGAAGCAAGCAGAATCATTGAAAATAGCATGAAACTGAAAAATCGACGGTAACTTTAGCTAACCAGATACCGTAAAATGTTCGATATGGTACCGCAGAGCACTAAGCTAAATGTACGGTAAACGGGAGCTAAGGAACATACGACCTTCATCGACGAAATCCAAGACACGACTGACGTGTGCGGGGTCTACACCCGTAGATGAAGGTTACTGATAAGAGATCACGTGACCGCTATCAACCAATCAGAAGCGAGCTTGCAGGTGTGACGTCATCGACTGTGCTGTCCTCCCCCGTCGCAAACGAGGATGATGACATCGTATGGCAATACCTATAGACAATCTGGCGCCATTTGATTGACAGGAGGCGTGGTGGAATGTCAGGAATGCAGACAGAGTGGCGCCTACCTTCTGCATCATAGTATTTTAGGGAAATATATATATATATTACGTTGATGTAAAAGACATTATTTTTTAAACTAACTGTTAATAATTTTGAAATAACATACTTTTCTCATACAAACGAAAAAAGAATGTTTCAGAACATGTCTCTTATCATGATAAAACATAACTTTAAGCATAGTTAACCATCTCAGAGTATGATTAAACAAATTCGAACATAACTTTGGGCATGTTTAAACAATCCGAACATGTTCATTCATAACTTTGACAGTTTTTAATCTTTCAGAATTAAAAAAAAACATATTTAAAACTATTTTATTTTAAAATTTTTTTGTAAAAATTTTAATTTATAATTTTCTTTTTAAGGTTTTAGCTTTTTTTTTGTTAAAACTTTTTTAACGTTTTAACTTTTTTTGTTAAAAATTTTTTAAACATTTTTTTGTTTAAACTTTTTTAACTTTTTTGTTAAAACTTTTTTTAACTTTTTTGTCAAAACTTTTTAAAACTTTTTTTAACTTTTTGTTGTTAAACATTTTTTTAAAATTTTGTTAAAACTTTTTTTTTTTACTTTTGTTAAAAAAATTTTTTTACAAACTTTTTTTTTTGTTAAAACTTTTTTTTTTACTTTTGTTAAAACTTTTTTTTTATAAAACTTTTTTTTATAAAACATTTTTTTTCTTAAAACTTTTTTTTTCTTAAAACTTTTTTTTGTTAAAACTTTTTTTTAAACTTTTTTTACTTTTGTTAAAACTTTTTTACTTTGCTAAAACATTTTGTTTTACTTTTGTTAAAAAAAATTCTGTTAAAACTTTTTTATATATTTTTTGTAAAACTTTTTTGTTAAATTTTTTTTAATTTTGTTAAACTTTTTTTTTATATTTGTTAAAACTTTGTAAAACTTTTTATCATCTTTGTAAACTTTGTATAATTTTTAAAACTAATAAATTTTATACATACATACATATGTGTATATATATATATATATATAAATATACATATATATATACATATACATATATGCATATACATATATATACATATATGCATATACATACGTACGTATGTTTTATATATATATACATACATCATATATATATATATATATATATATATATATATATATATATATATATATACATATATATATTTTACACAAGAACCCATACATAAACATTTAACTTTCATATATTTAGAGACACGTAGTCGTGGATGTATGCTTTTACTTAAACATTTATATAGATAAATACTACCCTTAAATTTACGTTCATGCAAAAAAACATTATTTTTCTTAAACTGTTAATATTTTTGAAATAACATACTTTTCTCATGCAAGTGAAAAAGAATGTTTCAGAGCATGTCTCTGGCCATGGTTAAACATAAATTTAAGCATAGTTAACCATCTCAGAATATGATTAAACATGTTCGAACATAACTTTAGACACGATTAAACATATATCCTGACAATATTTGAACCTATCCAAACATGGTTAAACATGTTTGAACAAACTTTGAGCATATACGAACATTGTTAAATATATCCCAACTAACTTTGAGCATGATTAAATATACTCGAACTATCTTTGAGCATATCCGAACATGGTTAAACATGTTCGAACATAACTTTGGTCATGGTTAAACATATCCTGAAGAAAGTGCGAGCTACCGAACAAAATTCATTAAGAAAGACAAACTCATGAATTTAGTAATCACAAGCCAGTTCCAACTTTTAAAAAGCAACTGATTAACTTAATTTGGAAGAACTGTTATAAGTTTTTTTAAACACTTTGTTAGAAACTGACGAATGAGTTTAACAAATTTTTGGAAATAATAGAGTATGATAATACTCTTAGAGTACATATACTACTTAGAGTATAATAATACATTTGATGTCAGAACATGTTTTGAATGAAATCGTGAATTCATAGTATGCTGAAAACGCGAACTTTGAAATTTATAGTTAGGTTAAATGAAGAATAGTAAAGCAAATTACTAAATTGAAAGACACATTTTGAAAGGATCGTTATAAGTTTGTTTAAACTGTTGTTGTATTAAACACTATATTAGACAAAAAAATTTACATACCTTTTGGAAAGAAGTTTCCCTAAGCTTTTGATGATTCGAACAAGCAGACTCATTGAAAAGTAGCAAGAAGCTTAAATTCGACGGTGATTTTACTCAGCAGGATGCCGAAAATAGTAGGAATAGATGCCGCAGAGCTTAAAGCCAAATGTCCGGTAAACGGGAGCTACGAAACAGACGACCTTCACCTACGAAATCCAAGACACGAATGATGTGTGTGGGGTCTACACCCGTAGATGAAGGTTACTGATAAGAGATCACGTGACCGCTATCAACCAATCAGAAGCGAGCTTGTAGGTGTGACGTCATCGACTGTGCTGCCTTCCCCCATCGCAAACGAGGATGATGACATCGTACGGCAATACCTGTAGACAACCTGGCGCCATTTGATTGACAGGAGGCGTGGTGGAATGTCAGGAATGCAGACAGAGTGGCGCCACCATCTGCAAGAAACGATCATGTCGAAGCATGCAGCGACTGACTGGCGCCAGATGATTGACAGGTGGGCGGGGGAATGCAAGGAATGTAGACACAATGGCGCCCTCCTCCACAGCCTACTCCTTTCACATGTCAGGTGATCTTCGCCCAATCAAATACAAGTATTAGATGGTAGAGGGTGCTCGTGTTGTCTTCAAGTACGACGTCATCACTTGTTTTGTGCTTTGTCATCAACCATTTTCCCTTCAGTTGATGTCCTGAGCAGGTGCTTCACAGTAAGTAACACCATTTAAATTTTAAGTTTTTTTGTTAGTAATATTTTTATGTATAAAACATAACAAAAAAAGACATTTTGTTTAAAATAACAAGTGTCTTTCATCACTTTTTCGAATATCAAGTTTAACTTTATCGAATAACACACTACTTAAATTATCACAATTAGAAATATCCACTTAACAAGTTGTTGAACAAGTTTATTGTTAAAAAATTAGATTTAAAAATCTATTTAAGTAAATTATTTATCGGAGAAAAATTTTTACTTAGATTTTAAATCTAATTTTTTAAACAGAAAAAGATTATCTAAGCATGAATAATCATGCTTAGATCATGCTAAAACATGACTAAATTCGTCGGAACAATAAACTTGTTCAACAACTTGTTAAGTGGATATTTCTAATTGTGATAATTTAAGTAGTGTGTTATCATGACTAAATTCGTCGGAACAATAAACTTGCCGTCGGAACAATAAACCGCCCACCTGTCAATCATCTGGCGCCAGTCAGTCGCTGCATGCTTCGACATGATCGTTTCTTGCAGATGGTGGCGCCACTCTGTCTGCATTCCTGACATTCCTCCACGCCTCCTGTCAATCAAATGGCGCCAGGTTGTCTACAGGTATTGCCGTACGATGTCATCATCCTCGTTTGCGATGGGGGAAGGCAGCACAGTCGATGACGTCACACCTACAAGCTCGCTTCTGATTGGTTGATAGCGGTCACGTGATCTCTTATCAGTAACCTTCATCTACGGGTGTAGACCCCACACACATCATTCGTGTCTTGGATTTCGTAGGTGAAGGTCGTCTGTTTCGTAGCTCCCGTTTACCGGACATTTGGCTTTAAGCTCTGCGGCATCTATTCCTACTATTTTCGGCATCCTGCTGAGTAAAATCACCGTCGAATTTAAGCTTCTTGCTACTTTTCAATCAGTCTGCTTGTTCGAATCATCAAAAGCTTAGGGAAACTTCTTTCCAAAAGGTATGTAAATTTTTTTGTCTAATATAGTGTTTAATACAACAACAGTTTAAACAAACTTATAACGATCCTTTCAAAATGTGTCTTTCAATTTAGTAATTTGCTTTACTTTTCTTCATTTAACCTAACTATAAATTTCAAAGTTCGCGTTTTCAGCATACTATGAATTCACGATTTCATTCAAAACATGTTCTGACATCAAATGTATTATTATACTCTAAGTAGTATATGTACTCTAAGAGTATTATCATACTCTATTATTTCCAAAAATTTGTTAAACTCATTCGTCAGTTTCTAACAAAGTGTTTAAAAAAAACTTATAACAGTTCTTCCAAATTAAGTTAATCAGTTGCTTTTTAAAAGTTGGAACTGGCTTGTGATTACTAAATTCATGAGTTTGTCTTTCTTAATGAATTTTGTTCGGTAGCTCGCACTTTCTTCAGGATATGTTTAACCATGACCAAAGTTATGTTCGAACATGTTTAACCATGTTCGGATATGCTCAAAGATAGTTCGAGTATATTTAATCATGCTCAAAGTTAGTTGGGATATATTTAACAATGTTCGTATATGCTCAAAGTTTGTTCAAACATGTTTAACCATGTTTGGATAGGTTCAAATATTGTCAGGATATATGTTTAATCGTGTCTAAAGTTATGTTCGAACATGTTTAATCATATTCTGAGATGGTTAACTATGCTTAAATTTATGTTTAACCATGGCCAGAGACATGCTCTGAAACATTCTTTTTCACTTGCATGAGAAAAGTATGTTATTTCAAAAATATTAACAGTTTAAGAAAAATAATGTTTTTTTGCATGAACGTAAATTTAAGGGTAGTATTTATCTATATAAATGTTTAAGTAAAAGCATACATCCACGACTACGTGTCTCTAAATATATGAAAGTTAAATGTTTATGTATGGGTTCTTGTGTAAAATATATATATGTATATATATATATATATATATATGATGTATGTATATATATATAAAACATACGTATGTATGTATATGCATATATGTATATATATGTATATTTATATATATATGTATGTATATGCATATATGTATATGTATATATATATATGTATATTTATATATATATATATATATACACATATGTATGTATGTATAAAATTTATTAGTTTTAAAAATTATACAAAGTTTACAAAGATGATAAAAAGTTTTACAAAGTTTTAACAAATATAAAAAAAAGTTTAACAAAATTAAAAAAAATTTAACAAAAAAGTTTTACAAAAAATATATAAAAAAGTTTTAACAGAATTTTTTTTAACAAAAGTAAAACAAAATGTTTTAGCAAAGTAAAAAAGTTTTAACAAAAGTAAAAAAAGTTTAAAAAAAAAGTTTTAACAAAAAAAAGTTTTAAGAAAAAAAAATGTTTTATAAAAAAATTTTATAAAAAAAAGTTTTAACAAAAGTAAAAAAAAAAGTTTTAACAAAAAAAAGTTTGTAAAAATTTTTTTTTAACAAAAGTAAAAAAAAAGTTTTAACAAAATTTAAAAAAAAAGTTTAACAACAAAAAGTTAAAAAAAGTTTAAAAAAGTTTTGACAAAAAAGTTAAAAAAAGTTTTAACAAAAAAGTTAAAAAAGTTTAAACAAAAAAAATGTTTAAAAAATTTTTAACAAAAAAAGTTAAAACGTTAAAAATGTTTTAACAAAAAAAAGCTAAAACCTTAAAAAGAAAATTATAAATTAAAATTTTTACAAAAAATTTTTAAAATAAAATAGTTTTAAATATGTTTTTTTTTAATTCTGAAAGATTAAAAACTGTCAAAGTTATGAATGAACATGTTCGGATATGTTCAAATATAGTTCGGATTGTTTAAACATGCCCAAAGTTATGTTCGAATTTGTTTAATCATACTCTGAGATGGTTAACTATGCTTAAAGTTATGTTTTATCATGATAAGAGACATGTTCTGAAACATTCTTTTTTCGTTTGTATGAGAAAAGTATGTTATTTCAAAATTATTAACAGTTAGTTTAAAAAATAATGTCTTTTACATCAACGTAATATATATATATATTTCCCTAAAATACTATGATGCAGAAGGTAGGCGCCACTCTGTCTGCATTCCTGACATTCCACCACGCCTCCTGTCAATCAAATGGCGCCAGATTGTCTATAGGTATTGCCATACGATGTCATCATCCTCGTTTGCGATGGGGGAGGACAGCACAGTCGATGACGTCACACCTGCAAGCTCGCTTCTGATTGGTTGATAGCGGTCACGTGATCTCTTATCAGTAACCTTCATCTACGGGTGTAGACCCCGCACACGTCAGTCGTGTCTTGGATTTCGTCGATGAAGGTCGTATGTTCCTTAGCTCCCGTTTACCGTACATTTAGCTTAGTGCTCTGCGGTACCATATCGAACATTTTACGGTATCTGGTTAGCTAAAGTTACCGTCGATTTTTCAGTTTCATGCTATTTTCAATGATTCTGCTTGCTTCAATCAACAAAAGGTATGTATAATTATTTTGTCTTTTAAGTGTAATGTTTGTCTAGTATTTCTTAAAACAAAAAAGTTTTAACAAACTTTTAACAATCCTTTTTAAATGTATCTTTCAATTTAATTATTTGCTTTATTAAACTGAACTTAAAATTTCACACTTTCTGTTACTGTGATTGAATGAATTCAAAAGTTTGCACATTCTACATTACTTAATTCAAAACATGTTCTGTCATTCTCGATATTCAACTTATGTTTCACAAGTTTAGCTTTCCTTAGTTTTATATGTGATTTCATTTAAAAAACAATTGTTGAAAATAAACTCGAAAAAATATATTTTCAAACAGTGTGATTTGTTTAACATATTATTTCTAACAACAAAACTAAAAATATGTCATTAAAGTTAACCATTTACTTTTTTCTAAATTAAAACTAACTCAAAATTCACTGTTAAAGGCGATTTTTGTCACGTAGCAATCCTCACTCATATGTTTGATAATTTAGTTTAAAGACATCTACTTTGGATACATCACAGCCATCGTATATATCATTTTCAATATATAATCACATCTATTATATACATCACAACCAGTGCAACATAAATCAGTCGATTCCTATGTATGTATGTTAGTTTTCATCCTTTCAACAGCATAGATGTTCATCATATGTTTTCAATAACTTAAATGTAAGTGTGACTACTAATTTATCTTTTGCTAATAGGTAATAAACCCTTTATTATCAGTTGAAACTAATACACGTTCTTTGATTAGAAAAATTGATAAGACAATGCAACATAAATTATTTTTTAGTTAAATATAATTTTGAAACGAGATATGGAAAAAATATCCTAAATTAGTAAAGTATTTTATCTTCAGTTCGAATCAAAGTAAAAAAACTTTCCTAAGAAAGTTTTTTAACATCTACGATTAGGAAAACAAAGTGTCCAATTAGTTCTGACATTAAAACTTATTTGTAAACTGAGTTTATGTTTCATATAGTTGTCTTCATTGGTATTTGTTAAACTAAATTACTATTAATCTTTTTGGTTTAATATTCAAACTATCGTAAGATCTTGTTCATTCTAATTGAAAAGAATACAGTACCTCGTGCATTACAAATAAATGTCTTGTAAACAATATCTATTTTTGCTTAAAAAATTGAAACTATTTTTTATAAATGTTTATCCAAACATATTTCTTTAAATAAAAAATTGCTAGTTTAAAAATAAATTAAATGAGCTGTTTTTAAGTTATAAAAATAAAATAAATTGTGAAAATTCCTTTTCCTAATTAAAAAGTAAATTAATAATCTCTAATTAGGTAAATTACATGAAATTATATTTTTAACCTTAAGCAAACAGAAGTTATGAATTGTTTCAGCTGCCCATTTCTTGAGTTGCAATATAGATTGTATGAAAGAGAGGTAGATAACAGATATTTCCTTCGATAAGGAAATGCTTGCTTATTGTACGACATCTATCCCCAACCAATTAAGTTAAGGGTAGATGCATATCAAAGGGGTGTCTGAAACCGTGAGATAAAGATCCCCTATATGAAAAAAAAATTGCCTTGCAAAAGAAACGCAAGGGAGATCTCGTGACTCGATAATGCGCGTGCAATCGAAATTCTTAGAAAGTTACTTATTTAAACTTATATATAAGGTAAACAGAAAACTATACGTCATTTTCCAAGACTCTCATTCGTTCAAAGCAATGTTAGTTTCAGCAAATCAGAGGTTCTAAAAATGATGTCATTGAAAACAAAATAATATGACAACACTGAAAACATTCATTCGGACTGCTATCTTCTAAATTGTTTGCTAGTGTGTTTTCAAGATCAGGATATTAAATGAGGATTTTCAATTTGAAGAAGTAAGATTTTGTTTACAGATGTTGAGAAATTTTGTTTTAAAACATATATTACTAAGAATTAAAGATTAAAATTTCTGTTTTTAAAATATTTATTTTACTAGTTAAAAAACAATTATCTAATTGTCTACATTGCTATATGATAAAATATATTATTATTAACCTTTTTTGGTATAAGATTCAAACTATTGAAAGAACTTGTTCATTCCATTTGAAAAGAGTTCAGTAGCTCACACATTTCAAATTATTTTCTTTTAATATAAACAGTTGTTCAAAATATTATTCTTTGTGTTGTCTAACGCAATTGAATTAAGCACATTTCTTTATGCTTTTGCAATAATAACCTATTTCAGCAAATCTGTGTAAAATGTATCCTCTCCGAGAGAGAGATCTGATAATGATCAAGTTTTCACCTGGGCAGGAAAAAAAAAAAAAATTCCGAAGATATACTGATATAATCTATTTACTTCAAGGGGAGTGTGTTGCAGGGTAAACTAGAATATTGCTTTCTTAAAAGAAATATTAAAGGTTCTAGAAAATAGTCATGTCAGTTTCTGATTGTTTTTTATAAAGTGTTGTTCGCCCTAAGTTATATATTTATTTTGTTTATGATATCGAACTTTGAAATGTAATATTTGTTGTGATATATCTTGTGACTTGAACTAATATACAGGATTTTAAAAAAGTAAGTTTTTAAACGTTATTTATATATATTTTTGAGAGATTGCTAAAATAATTTTTATAAGTGTTTTCAATGTGTGAAAGTCTTTTTTTCTAAAACGTTAAACTAGTTAGGAAAATTTTTATTATCCAATGTTTATGCATGTTATTTTTGTTAATCGTTAAATTATGTGAAAGCTAAAAATAGTTATATGTTAATCTGTTTGAAACCTATGAGTAATTCTAAAGACATTTCTAAAAAAACTTGAATATGTTAACGTTTTCACTTAACCTCTCTATAGTCTATGCGGTATGTCAACGACAATATTTATTCAGCAGATCTTGTCTTGAAATCAATGAATTCTGTTGATCTTAAGAAAAAAAAAATCTTTAACTATACTAATTGATAAAAGTAAGTAAATAATTGTTTTTTATCATTCAAAAATAAAAAAAAAAATTCTAAAACAACTAACATGTTAAAAAAAAAATATATTCAATTCACACCACTTTTTCTGGAAAATTATACTTTACTTCATCAGTCACTGAAATAACTAAATTAAAGAGTTTAGTTTAAGGGTAAACTAATTTTCAGCTTGTGTTTCGATAAACATCCACCCTTGGTTAATTAAAAAGAAAACATTATTATCAAAAACTTATTCACGCTCTTTAGATTAAAAAAGAATGTATTAAAAA
This sequence comes from Maratus speciosus, assembly GCA_963932465.1. Lineage (NCBI taxonomy): Eukaryota > Metazoa > Arthropoda > Arachnida > Araneae > Salticidae > Maratus > Maratus speciosus. The sequence goes on along the minus strand of OZ010796.1, from coordinate 111,562,174 downwards.
AATTACTTAATGAAAAAAATTAAACTTGTTTATTAAAAAAAGCTTTATCTGAAAAAAAAAACTTGTATCGAAATGAACAAATTATTATAAAAAATATTAACTAATTTATTTAAAACATTATTTGTAATAACTAAATAAAAAAAAAAAAACATGATACATTATTATCAAAAACTTTTCACGCTCTTTAGATTAAAAAAAAAATGTATTCTTAAAAAAATTACTTAATGAAAAAAATTAAACTTGTTTATTAAAAAAAGCTTTATCTGAAAAAAAAAAACTTGTATCGAAATGAACAAATGATTATAAAAAATATTAACTAATTTATTTAAAATTTTATTTGTAATAACTAAATAAAAAAAACATGATTTGAAAATTAACAAATGTCTAAAAAATAATTATAACTTATTTCGTTAAAACTCTGAAAAAAAAATGTATTACCTCTTTATGTCAGTTCAAATAGGATGATGATGTCATCACAGGTGAGTTAAAAATCCTCTCAAGAGAGGGCGCTCGTGTTTATGCCCTCGGGTGAAAGCGATTGTGCTGCCCCCTAGGTTCGTCGCTCGTCCAATCAGAAGCAAGCTCCTTATCTTGATGAAGCCGGTTGTTGCACGCTTCTTCGTTCATTAGCCCGGTGGATGTCATACAGGTAGGACGTGTCTCGACACCGCTCCGTGGTAAGTATTTTTTAATTGCATGCGATCTTTTCTAATCACCTCATCATTATCTTTGTTCTACCTTTCTCTAACAGTAGACTTTCCTTCATTAATCCTCCTCATTAACATTTTCCTTTGTTCTAATCCCTCTCTTACAGTAGACTTTTATTAATTCATTAGACTTTTATTGATTCATTAACATTATCCTTTGTTCTAACCCTTCTCTTACAGTATACTTTTCATTATCGCTTCTTTGTTTTAACCCCTCTACTATAGCATGACGCGCGGGCGCCTGTCTGTCTCGACTCCGCCCACCTGTCTATCACTTTCTTATCTCCCCTCACCTGTCAATCACTCGACTCCGCCCACCTGTCAATCATCCTCCCTCCTCACTCCTCCTGCTGGCATAGAACCCCCATTTTCCTTCTACTAACTTAAATTTGATTAATTCGATTTATGTGACGCCAAGGCTTCAGATATGTTTCTTTGGTACATTCCGCAGATACTATCGAATGATGGATGTCCAGGATACACGCCTGCCGTTTTATAATCCCCATGGTATTTGTTACCTTCATGTCGGCAGTTGACACAGTCACAATTTTTGGCCTGGCAATCCTTGGAATTGTGATTATCACTACAAAAGGCGCATACTTCTTCATTGGGACAGTCTCTAACTGTATGAGCTAGATGTTGATATCTGTAGCATCTCTGGATAGAAACGGATCTCTTTATACTACAGCGGTGTTACCATTACACATCAGACTACCTCCCACCCCAAAAAATGAATAAAAAATAAAATATAATAAAAAAAAAACGAAACTATACCAGTTTGAATCGAGTCAACCCATATTTAAACCTTATACTACCGACTTTTAAAAAACTGAAATAAAAATTATGAAGTTTTTCACATTGTTAATAATGCTCCCAATAAGCTAAAAACCATCTCATAAAAAAAACCTGACTATAATTTTTATTTTTACAGAATGATCAAACATCATGTACACGCATTCAAAAAAATCTATAACAAAATTATATTTACTTAGAACTAGCACAATAGGTTTAAATCAAAGTTTCTAGTTTATTTAACAAAATAAAAAGTATATTTAGCTGCTTCTGATATCAAATGCTATCAAAATTAGATTATTTTAAAAAGCTTACCTCAACGAGAGCATCCAGCTTGATTAAAACATTTCTCCACGAAATTGGATTAAAAAAAGTCTCTGACCTATTAGTTTGATTTCTAAGTATTTGTGTTTTTGATAGGGGAAGGATAAAAATCGCACACAAAAGTGTAAAATTCTTTTAAATTGAATTAAACGTCTTAAAGAAATCTAAAAAGTATGTATTTGATCAAAGGTGCCAGTAGCTAAAGGGTTAAAGTATAAAACTTAAAAGAGACAAAAGAGTCACTGATTTACACCGAGTTTGATTACACTATAAACTATATAAAAGAGAAAAATAAGTTACTCTGACACACTCCATTCGACCTTTCGAAAATTTTATAGAATACCGTGGTTTCAGATAAATTTTGGGCTCAATGAAATCCGTTGTATTCTAGCACTGGAGCGCCTCATTCGAAACCTGGCTGTACCCCAGAGCCTCTGATACTCAACTGCATCACTGCAGTATTTATCACCGATATTCTGTCATATTTCATAAGTGATGTTTCATGTAGAATCCGTCTCAAAATTATTGGAAGTTTAAATATATAACTAATCCGCTGGCCGTTTTGTACGAAAATCTATACTGACAAATTTGATCTCAATCGGAATTATCGTTTCTAATCTATCGTATTCACTCTCCCGCACGCATACACCATCATTGCGCAATATTTACAATACTTTCTGAAGCTATGCATTTGGAAAGTAAAAATAAATAATAACTGTAATAATTATCACACTTAATTTTAATAATTTAATCTGTGTGTGCATGCCCTTACAAAAATTTCTTATAGAATTCTATAAAAAATTATAGAAAAAGTATTATATAATCATATAGAATTATGTCCCGTTATTCTATGAGCTGTTTTAACTAAATGTTATAGAAATATCTGTAGAACTTCAGTTGAAATGTCTGTAGAGCTTCTGTAAAAATATCTTTAGAAACAATACAGAGTTTCTATAAAAACATTTGAAAAATCAAGCACGCCAACAACGCGTAGTGGTTTTGAGGTGGTCCAACCTCCCAAGTACTTAAACGCGCTCGATGCTGCTTCTTTTTGGCGACTGGATGTGAACCGTTACTTTCAGCTTGGTATGTCCGTTGACAGTGTCAATACTCTTATTATAGTATTTTAACTTTATTTTTAATGTGATTTGCGTTCCCAATCCCCCAACCCGTATAGAAATCATATGTTACACTGATTCTCAATTGGATGAAATTGAAAACTGAAACCATTTGTAGCTTAGAAAATCAGATTTAAGGAGAAAAAAAGCCCGATAAAATAAAGAATTTATTTATTTATTTACTTATTTATTTCGTTGGTGGTATTTAAACAAACTAATGAATCAAAAATAAACAAATTAATTATCCATTATTTAAATCAGTAGTTCGACAGATATATTATTATATTAACAACTGAATCACAATCTATTAGAAATGAATTAAATTATAATCATATGAAATCTATGGAGTACTAACAGATGTATTACAAAATTTATTTTTTTTAAATATGTAGGTATAAATAATTCAGTCACATAAATTTTAAAAGACCAATATATTATATATAGTTAAAAAAAAATTCTGTAGAATCATTAGTATATAGAACTTCTATAAGGTTTATGTACGTTAAAGAAAAATTGTTCCATAGAAAAGAATTTCTACAGAACTTCTATGAATTCTATATAAGCGTTTTCTTTCGAAAAAGTATTCTACAAATCTGTTTAAAGCTCTATAAAAATATTTTTCTACAGATATGCTATTCTACAGAATTTTTAGGAAAATTCTATAGAGTTCTATACAGCTCTATGAACTATTTCCATAAGGGTGAAGTACAAATGAACAAAAAATGCTTTCGGATCTAATGGATGCGGTCTGGTAGTCGGAGGTTTATCTTCAAATCTCAACGAATTGTTGATATTTTGTAAATGTTAAAAAAGTGACATTAGTTTACGAAAATGCTGCAGTGAAACATTAAGCAAATTATTATGTATTTCGAATAGTTTCTATTTTCGTGAGTAATATTAAACCATATTGGGCAGCGGTACCCAACGAGGGAACACCTCTGTGTTTGTGTTTTTAACGAATGTAGCAGGATTGTTGTATGGCTCGTGTGTTTTAGCATAGTCAACGACTTCCAAAAACTTCGTTTCACACACATTTTCGAATTTTGACCTGCTTCTACTAAAACGAAAAATATGAAAACAGAGATGTTCCCTGTTGTACAGATTTGTCTAATATTGTTCTAATATATCAGAATAAATATAACAAATTATTTTAAATGCATGTTGTAAGGGAAATGCGTAAAAATGAATTTTCATATCCGTTTCAAAAAGATTTTCATTAGATTAACAGGCGTTTCAAAATAGTCATCTAAGCGATAATTTCATAGGCTACTAATGATAGAAACACATACACCCAGTTACAAAAAACTATAGAAATCAACTACAACTTTTAGATATGGGATTTCTTTTACAGGAAACTGTATAAAATATTAAAATGCGAAATTTAAATTTTTAATATGGATCTCATTTTATGTAAGTTATATTTAGAAAGATGTTGCCCTGCATGCAAGAAAGACATTTAAATAAATTCCATTTTTTACGATCAAAACAAACCTAGACATGACACTTTGAATTTCTGAAATTTAAGTTTCTAGTAGCACTACAAAGGGAAAGATGCGCTTTTAGCGCCGGAAAATACTGAAATTTCAATAATCGCTGGATCATTTATTTGAATTAACTGACAAAGTCCGCTACAGAAATTAACATCGTACATGGAATACTGTAGTTAAAAAAAATCCATTCTAATAATACCAGTGTAAAAGTTATTTTTCACATTTCTAAAATTTATTGCTGTTATCTTTGAGGAAAAGTAGCCTTAAAGTATTCAACTGCCAGTTTTTTAGTTATACATTGTTATAAAAAATATTGTGTGTAATAAAATATATTAATATAATATCACCAATATTTAATATCACCAAAAAAGAAGGAAAATGTGTTTATATTATTATTTGAGGATTTGAAACATTTGAAACATTGTAGAAAAGAAGTTGTCGATCAATCGTTATAGCGTATAATACAGTCAAACCGTTTTTCTCAAAATATAAAATGTTCTTTTTCGCTTGAAAAAAAAAAGATATGTTTAGAGGGATGTTGCGTATCTTCTTGTTTTATAGTCTTCCAATAATATCCTCAGCTTTAAATTCTGAAGAACATATATGTTTCGAATTAGGAATTTCTCATAAAGTATCAGCGATATTGATCATCTGATCACATCAAAATGTATAGAGTAACTTTAAACATCCTTTATATTAGAAAAAATTCTGTGTGTTCGAATGCTTTTTCGAACTATTCTCAATAGCATCCTCGTAAATAACGAATTGCTTTTATGGATATTTTTTATAAACCATCAATGATTATTTTTTATCTGCTGTATATATTTGTCAAATATGTGTAATTTTGAATGTCTAAATTACAATGTAATGTTTTAGTTATATTTATTAGTTTTAAACATTAAAACACAGGAAAATTTAGTATTAGAGAAAATATCACAATTAAGTTCACATTTTGAAAATTCACAACAAAGCTTAACTTACCAGAATGTAGTTTGAGTCACAATATCTTATCAAAGAGTCTTATTTTGTGGTAATAGAAAGAAAACTAGTTCAAAGAGAACCATAAGAAAGTTCATGAAAATGTAAAACATTGCGTGGCGAAGTGTGGTTTGAATCACAAGATCTTGTCAAAAAGTATTATTTTGTAGTAATAGAAGAAAAACTTGTTCAAAGAGAACTGTAGGAAAGTTCATGAAAATGTAACAAATTGCGTAGCGGAATGCGGTTTGAATCAAAAGACCCTGTTAAAGAGTTTTATTTTGTGGTAATAGAGAGCAACTAGTTCAAAGAGAATAGTAGGAAAGTTCATATAAATGTAACAAATTGCGTAGCAGAGTGCGGTTTGAATTACAAGACCTTGTAAAAGAGCATTTTTTTGTGGTAATAGAAAGAAAAGTAGTTCAAAGATAACCGTAGGAATGTTCATGAAAAGGTTAACAAATTGCGTAGCGGAGTGCGGTTTGAATCCCAACACCTTGTCAAAGAGTCTTATTTTGTGGTAATAGAAAGAAAACTAGTTGAAAGAGAACCGTAGGAAATTTCATAAAAATGTAACAAATTGTGTGGCGGAGTGCGGTTCGAATCACAAGACCTTATCAAAGAGTCTTATTTTGTGCTAATAGAGGGCAACTAGTTCAAAGAGAACAGTAGGAAATTTTATAAAAGTGTAACAAATGCACGGTTTATAACGGAACACGTTAAAAATTGGAATTACAAGACCTTGTCAAAGAGTATTTTTTTTGCGGTAATAGAAAGAAAAGTAGTTCAAAGATAACCGTAGGAATGTTTATAAAAGTGTAACAAATTGCGTAGCGGAGCACGGTTTATAACGGAACACTTGTTAAAAATTGAAATATTTTATGATAAAAGAAAACGAATAGTTGAAAGGTTCTTGGAGTCCGCTCATAGTTAGAAGTTATACAGATTTACCAAACTATTGAACTGGATCGCGATTTACACGCCTTGGCAAATGTTTGTTATTTTCGAAGCAGAAAATTATTTAAACAAAATATTTGTTTTTCGTTTGCCTCTAAAAATTCCAACAATTGAACAAGTTTTGTCGTGCAAACTGCGCTCCGATATGACAATTTATTAATTTCTTAATATATATATATTTTAATGTGAGGTGTCTTATGGAACACACCTCTTATTTTTAGCACATTTTTCTAAATGTATTTGTGCTAGTCCCTTAGAAATTGAAGAGCTAAGTAGAAGAACATGTTAAGTAACAAAAATTACATTTGAAGAAATTTGAAGTGAAAGTTTTTGCGGTAAATTTTAATGATTTATTTTCTGTTTGATACCATGTGTTTAAAATATTAACAGGTATGGTACTAAACTCTCTCAGAAAAACTTATTCATATTTAATTTTCAAATATTAAAAATTATTAATATTATTGACATTATTAAATATTAAAATATTAAATATTAATGAATAATGTTTTAAATCTTCAAGACTAAATAGAATCTTAGTACTTTAGCTTCACCATGTGATAGGATACCTCATAACGCTTTCATACAAAAGACAAAAAAAAAAAAAAAAAAAAAAAGAAAAAAAAAAGAAAATGTAACATAACATGTTCATCCACTCAGCTCTTCAATTGTCACCTTTAAAATTCCTTAAAAAATATGTTCTTGTAACTTTCAACTTTTTTCTCTTTGATTTTATACAGACGAAAATTCACAATTTCTTGATATATTATACATAATTAATTTTCTTAATTCTTTCTTTTCCAATGAATAGCCTTTATTTAACTTTATTCTAAATGAACAATTCGAATTTCGAAATAAAATCATTTCAAACTTATTATTACAAAAACTAAAGCATATATTTATGTTGATATATATATAGTATACACTGGTGGACAAAACTTAAGGACCGCTGTTATTTTCAACGATTGAAGTTAGAAACAGATCCGCAGCAGTACGTGTACATTTGCATGAATGCGGGGTGTATTCTATTTTGTGAAACTTATGCAAATTTTGTACTTCCGCTTTTGTCGATCACGTGGAAGCAGAGAAAAGAGATTTTAGGCAATCGGCGGCCGCTGTGAGTTGTCATTAGATGTTAAAATTTAAGGAGATGGAGTGAAGCTTGAACATCGACATTTCAAACATGTCTTCGAGGCATCATTTAGATAATATTACTTGTGATAGTATAATCGGAAAGTTGGAAGAAATGACGCAAAATGAGAGATGTTGTCCGTGAATTTAACATCGCGCACAGTACAGTTTCTAGGCTATGGGCGGCATTCCAAAAGAGTGGAATATGTACTAGCCGCTCGGGACGAGGTAGTACTAGCAGTACGACGTCCCAAGAAGATCGCTGTATTGTTATTTCGGCAGAAAGGGAACGACGCAGCACAGCTGGTCAATTAGCAAATCAACTTTGTGCTACCACAGGAGCTAAAATATCGCGGAAAACTGTTGCAAGACTTTGAAAAAGGATGGACTATATGCCCAAAGACCTGTTGTGTGTGTCCCACTCTCGAGACGCCAACGTAGCGCCCGTTTACAGTGCTGTGCCGTATGCATTGCAATTGGACTAATGACGACTGGTCTACCATGCTCTTCTCAGATGAGAGTAGATTCAGTCTATAGTCTGAATGTAGACGTAAACTGATATGGAGCGAGGTTGGTAGTGCTTACCTTCGCGAAAAAATTCTAGAAAGATATCGATATGCGACTTCAAGTATTGTGGTGTGGGCAGGCATCATGTTCCATGCCCGCACGGATCTCTATGTGCTTGACCAAGGGACCATGACCGGTAGGCGGTACATTGAAGACGTTGTGCTTCCACATGTTCAACTTTTTTGAGGTGATGTCGGCTAAAATTTTCGTTTTCTGGACTATGACGCACCTTGTCATCGCACACTTGAATCCCATTGAAAATGTATGGGATGCCTTGGGGAGACTATTGTTTCTCGACAATATGCTCCACAAACAAAGAAACCCTCATCCATGCAATGAAGGAGAAATGGGGCAACTTGCCTTAACAGTTGCAGAATCATGTTGTTCTGAGTATGCCAGGCCGTGCAGAAAGTTGTCTCGCATTACACGGTGGCAACATCCCTTATTGATATGGCACTGACTATTTTTAATTGTGAGTATTTTGCTTCCTTTGTATAGTCATGTTTTTGGACAATATTCAGTTTTCAGATAAAGAAACTCTGGTAATACCCTGTATGCATCCTTTCAACAAAATTTTTATATTAATTCCTGTGTAACATTCTGTTAATACTATTGTTTGCTTCTTGACCCACAATTTCACGTAGATTCTCATTTATGGGTACATTTCTTGTTGGTCCTTAAGTTTTGTCCAACAGTGTATATACAGGGTGTCCACGTATAGCCTGGCCGACCTTTATTTTCGTAACCGTCGGTCCTAGATGCATACTTCCAATTACAAACGTGATCAAAATTAGGTGCACAGTTAAGATAAAAAGTTTGAAACTAAAAAAACAATTTAGTGAAGAATTACAGAATCAAAATTTTTATACTGTTCCCCAGTCCTATAAGTTATATTAGTAAAATTTTCCTGTTACACTCACAAGTAAGACAAAAGAAAAATCCCGTTATTCTACGATTAAAATTGACCGAGTAATAGCTGTTTAAAGTTGGAGCATATTTTTTGCTGCAATTTAGGGGTCATTCACAAATTTAGTAGAAATATAATTTCGACAGATATATTAAAGAAATGGTTGAGAGTAAAATTAGCATTGTAATATAAAGTTGAAATATTTAATCATTCTGACATATTACTGCGAAATATACAATTTGTACTGAACATATAAGAGGATAAAAATAACAGAATTTTTGTTAAATAAAAGAATGAAAAACAACAGCCTCAATTCATTGCATAATGATACATATTTTAAAATGCTGCTAGATTACACTGTCTTTCAAATTTTGGGTTGTGCCATGTTTTTAGCTTTTGAAAATTGATTCTTATGTATTTTTTAGCGCTGAATCCGAAAATTACATTTATTTTAAACCAACACGTCAGGATTTTTCTCAAATTGCAAATTTCAAAGTTAAAATTGATCCCCCTCTCCCCTCCCAACCTCATAGGACCCCTTAACTGCTTAGCTGAAAGAAATCCTGTATAAGTAAAAAAATTGAATAAATCATTGAATTAAATAAAATTATACTGAATAAAAATGTCTTACATCTATTTTATAGTAACAGATTTTTCGCTATTTTTTAACTTTGAAATTTACGATTTGCGAAAAATCCTGACATAAAGGTTTAAAGTGATGGTATTTTTTTTATTCAGTGTTAAAAAATACATAAAATGTAATTATAAAATTAATAAACTCAACCATCGCAGGTGTATGTTATCTAATCTAAAACTCTTTCTTAAACTTGTTGACGGTAATCTACCTGAATATTTTTGTGTTATCTTCTAATATAAGTATTTACAAGATGGTAAGCGTCGAAAATCATAATAATATTACATTGTCATCGGATTTAAGTCAGTATGTAAAATTTAACTTTGATCGGACATTTGAAAGTGCGTTAAAGTTCGAGTACAAATTTTAAACTGGAAAGAATATAGTTGTAATTTAAATAAAACCTTATGGAAATAACAAAATTTTTGTTAAAATAAATCACAGCCTCAAATCCTTGCAAAATAAAACATATGTTAAAATACAATTATTTTAACTAATCTGAAATTTAACTAATAAAAGTTAAATCAATCGTAGTAGTTGTACGATTTCTTTCAAAGCGCAGATACCTTGAAATAAGTTTAAGTACTTTATATACGACCTCGGAAAGCATGGCCGAAATCATCTGTTTTGAGATGAAAAAAAGTGGTATAAGTCATAGATATTTCAAATGAAAATCAAATTTCAAAGTACAAAGTATATTGCTTAAAAGGCGCAAAGGCCAACATTTCATTGATTTTCATTTGAAATATTGTATGCAAGGCGAATGTTTCCCTCTGGAATAATTTCCATATGGATTTCAAAGTTTCATAACTCGGTCAAGTTTAATGTTAGATGTATGGGACTTTTTTTGTCTTAATTGTTAGTGTCACAGTAAATTTTTGCTAAATATCACTTATATGACCGGGGAACGTATAAAAATTTAAATTTCGTAATTTTTTAGTAAATGTTTTTCTTGACCCAAATCGCTTTAAAAATAATTATTTACTTTATTTAAACCATTTTTGTAATTGGAAGTATGCATATAGGACCAACTGTTGCGAAAATAAAGGTCGGTCAGGTTATACATTGACACACTGTTATACATTTCTGTAAGATGTAGGGGAGGTATGATACACTTTTTTTTTTTTTACAAATTTTTTACAACCCTTAGAAAGCTATTTTTAAACAGATTTTTCGTGTTTTCTTATAAAGTGACCTTTTATTCATTTATTAAAAATATTGTGAATTTAAAAAATAGTCATTCAAAAAATATATCCCAATTATTTTGAATGGGTACTACTGTATCAAATCTCCCCATTACTGGGGAGGATTGATACACTAGCAAGGGAGGTTTGATACAGTGTTATGTAAATTGAAAAAAAAAATGCAGACAATTCAATTTATGCGTCATACAATTTTTTATGATACATTTTGAAATATTACGTGACAGTTATTGGTTTCAGAAATTTCATTTCAGCGGTCAACAACAGAGATTTCAATTACTGATTATTTTAAAGAAATTGAAAATCTATTATTTGAGCTGTTTAAAAATACATGATAATAAATTAAATTTATCTTGTAGTAAACATAATTAAAAGTTAAGTTGTTCTGCCAATGTCTGAAACCCCTTGTCAGTTACTGGTTCATGAATATCAGTTATTGGATATTTGCATTACTAATAATTTAAAACCTGAAAAAAAGGACACATGCATCTGTAGTATGTGATCATATATAAAAAAAAATCAGAATTTTGTTTTTATAATGAATATTAAAGTATTTTAAAGCATAAATTACTTGAAATGTAAAATAACTTTTTTTTACAATGTATAAATTTCATAATTTTGTCAACAATAATTTTTTAATGTATTTCTAGAATCATTTCAAAAAGAAAGACAAGTATAAAATTGATTTAAATTTTTGAAACAGTGATTTGAACAAGAAAGAATCTTAAAGGTCTCAGTTACTGCGATCTGTTTAATACTGTATCTATTTAATTCAAACTGTATAGCAAGAAACAAAACAAAAAACCAGAGATTTTTTTTTAATTTCAAATCCTTACATATTGTTCTTCATCATACGTAACTTTTGCTAGAAAAAACTGGCACATATTGACTATTTTAAAACATATAAAGACATACAGTTTTTATTGCAAAAGCAATAAAAATTATGATAATTTAATTTTTCTGTTTATTAAATACTAATGTTTGAATATCTCATGTGTTTACCATTGCAAAAATCTATTCAACACGTTTAGCAAATGCGATTATTAAGCATTGGTACTAAATAAAACATTAGTCAAAATTAATAGGAATTCATTTGGCGTCTCAGGAAACTATTAGTAAAAAGGATTAGGTAAAGTTCGGATTGAGTTACAAAGGAGTGAACTTAAGAATACAAATATAAGCATTAAACAAAACCCAATTTGGAAGTGTATGGGACTTCCGGTTCGTTTGTATCTTTATATTCATTTATAACTGGTGTTAGATTTTATATATGGAGGTCTAGTATGGGCCTTTCAAATAAAATTCATAAAAGTATTAATTAAAAAAATTGTACTTGAGATATTGTAAAATTTAAAAAAAAAGTATAAATAATAATCATTGAAACAAACATTCCGAATTTAACAATTTAATTTTACAGTCAACAAAGTAATATGAATATTTCCAAAAAATATTAGACCTGTGAGTAGAAATCCAAATACGAACTTTTAAAAGACATTAATTTTCATGGTTCTTGAATACTTTTTTTTTTATTGAGAAAATAATTAATATATGCAATGATAGGCACAAAATGTTTAGTTGTTTCATTGGTGAAACTTTTAATATGTTAGGAAAATAAAATTTGTTTTTCACACCCTTAAAAAAATTAAACTAACAAAAGAAAAACATTTTGCTCTTTCAGTAAAGTATTTAATATTTCATTTTTGATAGTGCTTTTGATTAATATTTATAACGTATAAATATTAATTTAATAATTAATATTTTTTTAATAATTTAATTAATTATTAAACATTTATTAATAATTAATAATTTATTTTATTAAATAATTATAAATTAATTAATAATTATTGTAATTAATAATTGTAAATATTAATGAATAAAATTTAGGCAATATTAATTGGCATTATATATGCAATTTCCGCTGGTGCTTTATCATGAGATTTAATCTTTAAAAAATAGGGGTTATGAAAACAAAAATCAGAATATTAACAATTCTAAAGCAACTCTTACAAAATAGAAATAAAAAACAATTTATAGTAAAAATAAGATCTAAATTATTGCTTTATATAAATTCTTATTTTATTGAACCTATTTAATAATTTGTGGTTTGAAAAAATAAGCCATTCAGCCATTCGTCCAGTTTTTCGTCATGCTGCCGTAGAGAAAATGCATCCAGTTAGGTTTATTGTTCTTGACGATTTTCTCTGTTTTTCTTATGTTTGAGAAACACACACACACACACACACAAAAAAAAAAAAACAAAAAAAAAAAACAAAAAAAAAAAAAAAAAACGCGCAAACGGCCTCTTCTCTCAGACAGTATGAAATCAAATTTATGTGCTAGACCGGCCATAGATTAAACATTATTTGTGCAAACTTTTCATTGCCGATTGTTCTTCTTTATTTGTCGTTTACTTTTAATTCGTTCTGATTTTGTTTTGTTTTGTCCTCATCATCTTCTTCTGATAACGCATCCGAAGTCGCCACTTCATCCCTCAAGTGTGTAGCTTGTTGCCCTAAAGTAATTTCATAATAATCTAATTCCTTACTTGCTCTTCGAATTTTATGCCAGTCTTTGTAAGTACCGCTATGGTAAAAAATTAAACTTGTTTTTCGCGAAACCACGTTTTCCAAACAGGGCGGTAATTTTTTACCCGACTACCAAGAAGGGTTATGTGTTTCATTCGTATATGGGTATGTGGATTCCTTTATACCCTCAAAACATCCCAACGGCTGGATGGATTTTAATGAATGAAGTTTCTATCGATTCGTCTTAACCGTCCGATGGTTATAGATAAGGTTTTGTTTTTATAAATTCAAAATGGCGTCCGTAAAATACAAAATGGCGTTTGAGACAAAAAAAATTACGCACCTTATTGAGAGGCATATCATCGGATAGGTCTTTCAAAATGAAGACGATGTTTCGTTGACTATTTTACAGTCAGAAGCTCCGTTTAAATATTACACAACCTGGAAATTGTGTAGGTAGGATCTTTAGCTTCACTGCAATTCTAACCATCATAGACATCTATAGGCCTCATAAAAACAGTGTTTATAGATAGGAACTAACAATTAAACACAACTTAAAAGTTATCAATACAAGTAAATTTAAAAAAAAGTCCTTCCGGCCAGTGCCGGGAGGAAGAGGTAGCTTTCATATTCCTTATTTTAAAAAAGCCAACTTATATTATTCAAACACACGAAGCTCAATTAAGTGGAAACCTAATGTAGGAGATTCAATACTAATTTTTATCAATACTAAATCATTATGAATGAGAATTTCGCGAAATTAGTCAGCTTTATCCAAGCTGCTTTTATTTAAAGTAACTTAAATTTGGCTGCCAAATTCGGCGATTTCTTAAAGTGCCTGCCATTTTAAGACAAGATGGTGGATGAGGCTAACCAGTGAACTTGGTCGAGACCTTAGTAATTGCTGTGCACATGCTCACTCACATCGGAATCGGTTGATATATACGAGTGCTGTCGCAGCACTGTAAAAAAAATGGTAACGTTCCATGTAAATTCCAGGAACGTTTCGCCTTTTCTCAGGTTTTCAGAATAATTTAGCTCTTTCCTGTGAAATTCTGGTTTTCTTATCTGAAACGTTCCTGAACAAAAGTTGGAAACAGCAAAACGCTGCGGCCGCCATTTATTATTTTTTTGCTATAATCCGTTGCTCGCGCGCGAGTGTCGAAAAAGAATTCCTTAAATTAATGTAAAAAAATCAATATGGAATGCAAATAAATCAATAGACGACATAATCCTTTACGTCTCTATTGTCAAGACAATTCAGATGAAAATACAATACCTCCGTGACATCGCTAAGAGATTATCTCTCGTACTTGTCTGTGGAAGGTTTAAGGAGCAGACCGTGTAAAAAAAATACACCTATTATTTGGATCTCCATTAACCAGGGGACCATCAAACATGATTCTCACCGATTTTGATTAATTTAAAGTATGTTTTAGAGTTCTTATCTCTAATTATTCTTGTGAAAGGATTTCTTCAAATGGGACTTAGATTTTCAGAAATTAGATGCCGAGGTTTAGCATATGTTTCAAATACCCATTAGTTTGCAGCTCTCAACGTGTCTTTCGTGGTGTGGACGCAGAAAGCTCGCCCGCCACCCGTACGGCCCGAGTTCGATGCTACCTCTGGATGTTTTTTTTCTTTTTTAATTAATTTTATATTTTAACACTTTATTACAATTTGATTTAAATTTGATATATATTTGACACTTTGAATTGCTGCAAATTTGAATTTTTTTTTATTTTCGGAAAAAATATACAATTACGTTTAGGTTTTTTTTTTCATAAAAAATTATATGTATTTTATCTAACTTGTAAACTAACATAATTACTAACGAAAATCCAAAATATTTTATGTCTAGATTTTTTTTTCTAATTATTATTTACATTTATATATTTTTATATTTTAAGCAAAGTTCAGAAACAATATATCATATATATATTTACTTTATTGAATTTTAACTGAAAATTTATTTTTTCGTGTAAATTATAAATAATAATTTTGATGTCAATTTCAAAATATTTTTTCATTCTAACAAATAATGATAATAAAGCGAAAATTGTCAACTGTAAATGTAAAAATCGTCTGTGGATCCCGCATGCTGTGAAATGTCAGTAATGTTTTGCTGTCAACAGAAATATTCCTGGTATTTCGCAGGAAACTTACTGGCATTTCTGTAGAAAGTTTTTAACATATACAGTAAAGTTCCAGTCATTTTCAAGAAATGTTTCTTGGAAATAATGGGCAACTCAGCTGCCCATTTTTTCCCAGGAACGTTGCGGAATTTTTTTTACAGTGAGGCAAAAAAATCAGATTTTTACAAATGTCACCCACGTTAGAAATTGAAACTGCTATATCTGAGCCATTTTTTAAGATAAAGACAAACAAAAAAAGCTCCTGAATCCTTATATCAAGGTCAAATACTTAAGAAAGAAACCTTTTTCAATTTCTATTTTTTTTTGCACCTCACTTTAAATATAATTTTTTTTTAATTTAATGGCCGCCATTTTGAAACAAGATGGCTGATGAAGCTGGCCAGCAAACTTGGTCGAGATATTGATGTATATTATCCACATGCCTTCTTCCATCGAAATAGGCGAATACGTGTGGTATCGCGTGACAAATACAAGATCGTTTCAAAGTGTTAGCCATGATAGAAATTCAAAGTGCTATAATTCAACCACTTTTTAAGATATAAACAAAAGAACAAATTTTCAGAAACAAAAACTGCTCCAGAATCTTTGTATCAAGGCCAAACACATAAGGAAAATCTTTTTCATTTTCCAATTTTTTAATACCTCATTTTAAATTTTAAATTACATTTTTTTAAAATGGCAACCCTTTTGAAACAAGATGGCGAATGAAGCTGGCCAACGAACTCGGTCGAGACATTGGTATGTACTATGTACAGACCAAATTACATTCAAATCGGTTCATAAATACGCCTGTTATCGCGTGACAAAAATCAGGTCGTTTTAAAATGTCAGCCACAATAGAAATTCAAAATGTTATAACTCAGCCATTTTATTAGATATAGACGAAACAAAACCTGTTCCGGAAACTTTGTATTAAGGTCAAACAGATACGAAAAAAATCTTTTTCATTTTCCAAATTTTTGGTATCTCATTTTAAATTTAAATTAATTTTTTTTAATGGCCGCCATTTTGAAACAAGATGGCGGATGAAGCTGGCCAACGAACTCTGTTGAGTTATTTGTATGTACTATGTACAGACCAAATTACATCCAAATCGGTTCATAAATACATCTGTTATCACGTGGCAAAAATCAGGGCGTTTCAAAATGTCAGCCACGCTAGAAATTCAAAATGCTATAACTCAGCCATTTTTTAAGATATAGACAAAACAAAAACTGCTCCCGAATCTTTTTATCAAGGTCAAACACATAAGAAAAAAATATTTTTTCAATTTTCAATTTTTTGGTACCACATTTCAAAAATAATTTTTCTTAAAATTTTAAATGGCCGCCATTTTTAAACAAAATGGCGGATGAAGCTGGCCAAAGAACTCGGTCGAGACATTAGTCTGTACTATGTATAAACGAAGTTACATCCAAATCGGTTCATAAATACGCCTTTTATCGTGTGACAAAATTCAGGACGTTTCAAAATGTCAGTTTCGCTAGAAATTCAAAATGCTATAACTCTGCCATTTTTTAAGATATAGACGAAACAAAAACTGCTACGGAGTCTTTGTATAAAGGTCAAATACATAAGAAAAAAATATTTTTCCATTTTCAATTTTTTGGTACCACATTTCAATTTTTAAATTTTTAAAAAAATTTTAAATGGCCGCCATTTTGAAACAAAATGGCGGATGAAGCTGGCCAACGAACTCGGTCGAGACATTGATATTTACTATGTACACACGGAATTACATCCAAATCGGTTCATAAATACGAGAGTTACAGTGTGACATAGGTCATATATATATATATATATATATATATATATATATATATATATATATATATATATATATATATATATATATATATATATCAATTTTGAACGGAGGGTGGTTTCGGGGTCTGGGGTTCATGATCGATGAAAATATACCAAAATTTTTTGAAATCGCTTTCCTCCGAACGGCTGCAATAGGTAGCATTTTGTAAAGAAAGCTACCTAATAGGTAAGTAATATAAAAAATATTTTCACATTGATGAGAAATAATTATTTAGTTCGCTTTTACGCAGTCGAGTTTTTTGATTTTTTAAATTTAATTTTTACTTGTCTTTCGAAGTATTCGACAAAGTTCATTCATTTTATTAAACAAGAACGTAATATCATGCATTAAACATTGATTATGAAACACTTTCAAAAAATTTTAGAAGCTATAAAAAAATTCACAGTTTAATAAAGGGAAAAATGATGTCTAATAAACAATTTGTAGAACACATAACGCATTTGAAAACTTAATTCCCCCAATTTCCATCAAAAGACGAAAAACAAATTTGAATTTATTTTGCAGCTCTGTATATGTACTATAGATTTATAACATAATGCATAGTATGCAAAAATTTAGTTCAATATGAAAGCTCATATCACCATTGAAAATAAATAAACGTAAATGTACTTCGGATGTTTTGTGCAGCCCTGTATATGATCTGTAGAATTTATACACTCCAATAAAAATGCAAAAAAATGTTTAATTTAAAAACACGTACCAGAACAGAAAAAGTACTACTTCCAGCAATTATTGTTCATAGAGAAACCGAATTATTTTTTGTGCCCCTGTATTTCAATGATGAAATCTATTCAGATCATATTCTGTAGTAAATATTTTGCAATGCACTTTTGAGATATATATCAATTCCAGTAAGTAACATGAATAAAATACACCGCAAACGAATTTTCTCCGTAGATAGAAATTTAATGGATTGAGTGTCCCTGTGAATGAACGATGAATGCTATCCATGCCATATTCTATAATAAGCATCTTGTAGTGTACTTCCAGAGCTATATATAAATTTCAATGAGTTTGTAATTGTGAAATGTTATTTAAAACCACCGCAAACGGTCCCCCCCCCCCCCCCCTAGGCCGCAATGCAAAGGAATTCTTTTCAATGTCACTGTAAAGGATCTGTAACTGGTACACGCTTCAGTTTCGATACCCAACATGCCGTAGTAAATATCAGTAACATATGTTAATTTCATGAGGATACGTCTATATTTACGCGAGTTAGAGCAAGGACAGACTGACGGCAGGCAGACGAACCGAAGTCATAAACACTTTTCAACTACACTGGTTATCAAAAATTAAGGAAAAGTCACAAAATACTAATTTTTAAATACGCGAATTCTCAAAAGGAAGTAATATAATTTGAATAATTACTATCTCTGCAGAACAGCTAGTCCATATAACATCGCATTCAGGTCACACATGGTCACAAGAGTCACAGTCACTACGGCGAAACAAAAAATAGGAAATTCCATACGTCTCTTTTATGAGTCTCAAATGACTACTATATGTGACTCCACTGACAGGTCACTGTGACTGCTGCTTTGTGACGAGTCACCAGGTGACTTTGCAATGTCGTTTCATTGAGACTCTCGTGTGACTCTCATCTAGAGATTCAATTTCAAAGTCATTGTGCACGTTGCATTATGATAAATCAACAAATAATGTCACATTAAAGTCACATGGTGACTTTCTGTCACATGACTTTGTCAAATGGTGACAGAGACCCTACTGTAAAGTCACCACTGCGGAAAGTGGTGAAAAGTCACCATGTGACTTTAATTTACATTATTTGTTGATTTATCATAATGCAACGTTCACAATGACGTTGAAATTGAGTCTCCAGATGAGAGTCACACGAGAGTCTCAATGAAATGACATTGTAAAGTCACCTGGTGACTCGCCACAAAGCAGCAGTCACAGTGCCCTGTCAGTGGAGACACATATAGTAGACATTTGAGACTCATAAAAGAGACGTATGGAATTTCCTATTTTTTGTTTCGCCGTAGTGACTGTGACTCTTGTGACCATGTGTGACCTGAATGAGAT
This sequence comes from Maratus speciosus, assembly GCA_963932465.1. Taxonomy (NCBI): domain Eukaryota; kingdom Metazoa; phylum Arthropoda; class Arachnida; order Araneae; family Salticidae; genus Maratus; species Maratus speciosus. The sequence goes on along the minus strand of OZ010796.1, from coordinate 111,542,818 downwards.
GTTATATGGACTAGCTGTTCTGCAGGAATAGTAATTATTCGAATTATATTACTTCCTTTTGAGTATTCCCGTATTTAAAAATTGGCATTTTGTGACTTTTCCTTAATTTTTGATAACCAGTGTATATCGGAATGTGTTAAAAAGTAAAATGTAATCGTTTTTCCTGGAGTTCATATTACCGAAAAGTATATTTTTTATAGATTAATTACACAGGCTTGCGATGAAAAAAAAATACAAGGGAATTGATAGCTGAACTGTATGTATTTTTGGGTGCTAATTTAAGAAAAATGAAAAAAATCTATCACGTCACGTTTTGTTGAAAAATTCACTTTCATATGGATTTTTATGAGCACTCCATCGTTAATACACTTCTTTATTCATGGACCTGATGTCCCAGTGCCTTTGTCTCCAATTGAATTGCAAAGTCATCTCTTCAGAGTCTTCAGACTCTGAACATCCAGAAGTTCAAGGCTTCGATTACGGAATATAAGCCCTCTGGAAGCGATTCACACCAGTCCTTCTGTCAAGTTGAGATTAATGATCTGACTGGAGATCTTGGGCTTTTCGAAATATGCAGCTGAATTGTTCGTCTCCAGATTGAAAGGAAAAACTTATTGACCAAAGAAAAATTTTTTTATTGGTACAGGAATCGAGAAAAGGAATTTGTTATTTTGAGGAAGAGAAGAACCTGGTCTATTGTTCTGACGTTCCCGGATTGATGAGCAATTTTCATATCTCCTACGATAAAGATGAATGGAGTCTGTTTATAGATTCATCGAAAAGGAGCCTTAAAGTTGTTCTTCTTCATCACGGAAGACAGTATGTATCTGTACCAGTTGGACACTCTGTGCAATTAAAGGAAAGCTATGTAAACCTGGCTCACGTTCTCAACAAAAGTAAATATGCCGGCCTTGGCTGGACCGTTTGCGGTGATTTGAAAGTTATCTCCATCCTTCTTGGCGGATAAACAAAGCAAAAAGTTTCCAGGTTTATCCGAAGCCAAGTTCAAAGAGGGAATCTTTGTTGGTCCAGATATCTGCAAGCTTATGAAGGTTAAAGAATTTCAGACTAGTATGACAACAAAGGAAAAAAAAAGCGTGGATTGGCTTCAATGATTCAGCAAATTTCTGTGTAATTACAAGAATCCTGACTATAAACCAAATGTAATGAATATGCTGGACAAATTTCAAACATTGGGCTGCTGCACGAGTCTCAAAATACGTTTCCTTCACTCACACTTGGACTTTAACCCCCGAAAATTTAGGGTCAGTCAGCGAAGAACAGATTGAAAGGTTCCATCAAGACATCAAAGATATGGAGAGCAAATATTAAGGAAGAATGGACAAGAACAGTGTTGCCAGTGGTCTACTTTTTTAAAATTCAGGTTTCTTGATTGCCACCACTTATTTGAAACAGTCAAATTCAATTTGTTTTCGCCGTAATTAATATGTCATTAAATAAGGCGCATTTTATAATTTCAAAAAAGTGGTGCCAACCAAGAATCTGAATTTTAAAAAAAGTAGCCCATCTGGCAACACCGGACAAGAACATGCTCAACGACTACTGTTGGATGTTAACACGAGATAGACCTGAGATTGAACATAAAAAAAGAACGTCAAAAAGAAGTTTCAAAGGAAAAAGAGTACGTACTTAACGATTTTTTTGCTTTGGTTTGTTTTTTGCTCAGTTTAAAATTTGTTTGAAACTTTCATGTACACATACATAATATTTGCTTCTCTTGGTCAGTCGTCTATTTTATGTACGTTACCTTAATAAAAACAAATTAAAATAGTATGTTGATGATTTTTTTTTCTAGAAACAGCACCATAATTTGATGTAAAAAGTTTAAACTCGAGGGAACTTTTTGTTTTTCTCTCGACAAGAGGCGGCTCACGCTGTCTGGCAACAGTGGTTTTCATCCATTTAAACCTATAAAAAATAATCGATTACTGAAAAAAAAATTTTCTTCACCAAGAATCGAATATTTTACATAGATTTAAATCTATAAAAACCACTGTTGCCAGATAGTGCATGCAAAAGAGTTCCAGAGAATTCCTTTTCAAATAGCATTTTAATAAAAATATCGATATCGATTTTCCAAAAACTCCTGACGTGATGGGAAAAAATGGAGGTAATTTTCGAAATCAGCACACGAAATAACATAAAAATCACTGAAATCTTCTCTTGTATTTTTCAAAAAGTTCAATTTCGCAGACCTGTGTTATTTTTTAAAGATCGCAAAAGGTAATTAAAAGTAAAATAAGGAACTTTTTTGTTTAAATGACCGCCATTTCGTCAGAAATCAACTTTGTATATCAAATGTTGGTATAACTTCCTGAAAATTTGAAGTCTTCTCACAATTTCCTATCCAATTTGTTTTAGATTCCTGTGAGCGTGGGAAAACTGTCGCGCGATAACAAATTCATGGCGCGCAAATTCAGGTACTTCCCGAGGTCGCACAAGGTGTTTTATTAATTTGTTTTACATACAAAAATTTAAATATATAAGAGGAATGTCAATAAAGATAATGCAAAAATTCCGAAAGTGATATATCTTTTCTTTCTACCAGAAAACAGAACCGTCAATATCAAATTAATATTACGCCAAAGTCGTCGTACAGCAAAAAGCGTGGCAAAATATGAGCGGAGATAGAATTTGTTTCAATCTAAATAAATTTTCTCTCTGAGTGTTTACCTGGAGAAAACTCATGAAATAAACCTAAGAAACACTTGTAAAAATGAGATTTCGAGAAAACATATTCGAGTAAAGATAATTGCTGGGAAACATAAAAAAATTAATTTTTTGTTTGGGGAAATATTTTGAGATATCAAAGGCTGTAAAGAAATAAATTCGGCAAAAAGAGGCTTTTTCTATCAGCGAAATATGACTATGACCGGCTACCAGAACTTTTCAGAAAAATTAGAAATATCTAAACTCGGGAAATATCTAAACTTAACAAGGGTAGGCTGTATTTCTAACTACTCCACGTTGACATACAAACATATCTTTTTGTTTTTGACACATACAAACTTGTAAAAATGCATATTTTTTGGATTTTAGATATATTTTCTAGCAACCCAAAGTTGGATGCATAACATTGTTTCCTGTGTTGTGCAGTCTTTTGTTTCGCTGGTCAATTATTTGTGCATTACCCTATTTAAAACATGATAAACAGCTATTTTTGTTACATGCTCACACTGCAAAAATAGAACTTCAAACTAATTTACAAGACTGCAATATATAAGATTAAAAAACAGTCACATGAGAACAAATAAATACATATGTATTTTTAAATTGTTAGGCAATGCTTTTCTATACGATGTTAAAAATTTGAAACAAATTTGTATGTCATTCGACCGTTTTTATAACTTTTACATAACCGTAATTTAACTCCATTATGGCTATATTATTGCCCATATTACGATCAGAAAAGAGTTAAATTACGATTACGTAATTGTTTTTAAAAAAACGCTCGAGCGACTGGACACTTTCCTGTTAATTTTTAACAGTGTAGGGTCGTGCATACGCATCACATCTTCCGGATATTGCTTCTGAAAATCTTTGAGTGTACAGCGTCATTAGTTGAATACTACAATTTAATCAACCAGGTACACGCAGGTGAATAGAAACTGTAGTAGGTAATCGCTTTATATATTTTTCTCAAAAAAGCTTTATCTTTTTTTGCTCCTAAGTCCTTTCTACCTGCAGTTCTATTAAAGAAAAAGTTGTTATTCACAAACCATTTATTTTTATTATAAGGATTATGGAAGATAAATGAGAGCAATTTTATTGTTGCCTTGTATTTTGGAATGAGGACTTGCTATCAGGGAATCATTTTTAGACTGATGACTTTAAAAAAAGTACAAAGTGCTCACGTATGTTTATATTTAAATTGTAAACAGCTTATTAAAAAAAAAGGAAATTCCCTGCGTCCTGAAACTTATTACTGCTTAAATTAAAAGTAAAGTACGAGGCCTTTTAAATAAAGAAATTTGAAGCAAGGAAAGTCAGAGAAACCTTTGTTAATCTGATAATATTCAATCGGCCCTAATATTCAGTGTTTCTTAATGATATTAAAAGTTGTTTCCAAAAAATGATCGCAGTTTTATAAAATATACATTAAGTAAGTGAATGATTAAAATAATTTATTAAAATTTTTTCAATAACTAAAACTAATGTTACATACAAAAATCTTTCAATCTGCGGAAATATTACTGAAATTTCATTACTAAGCCATGCCATTAAAAAGCAATTTGAAAAATACTCATCAGTGAAAAATAATGAACTTAAATGACTCCATGCGTATTTGATGAAAACGCTATTTTCATTAGAGTTTAGAAGTAATTATCCAATGTTGAATACAAAAATTTTATTCGAATTCCCTAATAAAGGAAAAATTTAAAAATTATTAAAGAACTTTATTAAATTGGCGCTTTTCAATCATTTTTAGAAAATCCAAAAATTGGCTAGTTTTTAAAGGATATATTTTGAATTTAAAAAGAAAAATGCATCATAAATTTAAAAATAATTCAATGAAAATTCATGGCAGAACGTTAACATTTAAATAAATACAAAATGAATATTATTAACCCATAAATTCAAATACAAAATAATTGCATTCCTAAGAAGTTGTTTAAGATGTGACCTAAGGAGGAGTTTAAGTCAATTATAAATAAAGTAGGGAAACTTACAAAAGTTGTCAATATATTCAAGTACATATGTAAATACTGGAAAGAAAGAGAAAGATATATTCCATCAATCGCTTTTAAAACTTGTTTTGAAGTTTTATAGAATACAAAAACTTCGTTCACTATTATATATACATACTGGGTGTCCCAAAAACGACTGATGGATTTTAAAATTCAATAACTTGCAAACGGTGACAGATATTAAAAAATTCTGGCAGGGGTGTTATGTATGATGTTAGGAATTTTTTTACAGTGATTCTTGATTTTAGTTCGAATTTCAAACAATAGATGGCGCTGAGAGCAATAGGTGCTCAGTCCAGACATGATTTTTGGTACTTCGTGCTCCATTCAATGCATTTTAATCTTTTTTTTTTCGCATGGAAGAAGAGAGAGGCCGAAAAACTGAGCCTTTATTTACGGTTATTGCTTGCAATACCATCTATCGATGCTATTTGTAACTAAAACTGAGAATAATAGCATAAAAACTCCTGATATTTTACATAACACTCCTGCAAGGATTTTTTTAATATCTGTCACCGTTTGCAAGTTATTGAATTTTAAATTCCATCAGATATTTTGGGGGCACCCGGTATATGTTAACACATATTCAATAGTATTATGGAGAGCTGAAAATTCATTTTAACTATATTTTTGTTAATTTTAAAGGGGCAATTGCAACATATTTCTGTGGGGGAAAAAACTAAAATGGCAGACAATTTATTATACAGGGTGTCCATTAAAGGATGGACAAAGTTATAAATTTTAATAGTATCAACTGTAAGCATTGTAGAGTGTTTGCTCAAGGTCATAAATAAAGAGTAACTCAGACAGTTTTAAATGAAAGCATGTGCGAGTACTGCTTTGTTATTTACTGTCTTGCAGTTCCACATACGCAAAATGGGGACTCCTGAGAGTAAAGCGTTATTAATTGGCTGAACATATAAAAGCCGTTAGAGCCGTGCGATTTTTTCCCTTGCGCTTTATAAAAGATCGTGTCTATATTCCGCCGCTACCTGATGGATTGCCAGAGTTTAGACACAGAATTTCACACAGAGGCTTCCATTTCTCCGGACTTATTAACCGCAGTGCGGGAAGAAGAATTGGACTTTAAGTTGGATGTGTGCTGTATAACTAAATGTGAACATATTGAACATTTGTAAGAAGATTTGTAAACTGGAACATTCAATAATGGACACCCTATATTATAAATATGTTTACATTTCTTATGTATTAAACATTTCTTGATGTGAATAATTTCTATTAGAAATTGCATTCATCGCGGTGCTCAAACAACTGCATTTTAAAAGAATACCGCCACTCAATCTATATTTAAAAAATAAAGAATTGCTCTGCTTGAGTGTGTGACTGTGGGCGATGGCTAAAGAAATATAGCGCACATAGAAGTCTGAAAATTTCGGTGAGGATAGTCGAAGGCAGGTTCTGAAGTACTTGAGGCTCAATTTTGTTTTGATAATTAGCCGAAATATTATTTAAAAAGCAGATTAAAAAAGTAATATTTTTTGGGCTGCTTGTCTTAGCGTTTATCGCCTGAACTGTTCAAGATAAGGAATAAAGAAAGACATATTTTTAAATTTTGTAAATTTGAGAGCTAAATACCGCTATCAGTTCGAAAAATTATTTTTTCTAACTCTTAAAAAAAAAATTCCAAATAAGTTGTTTTCGCGGTTGACTTTTACTCCCTTTCGTAAACAAGTCCAAATTAAGAAAATGCATCTATTTAAAGCTGATATCTTCTTTTTGACGATGCTGTATGTCTTAAAAAACAAAAATAATTTTACGCATTTCGAAAAATTTGCGACTGTAGGTCACTTCACTTTTTCCCGAAGACGATATATTTTCTACACTAAAAGTAACTAAAAGTCGGTCTATCGGCACAATATTTTAAAGCATATTGACCACCGTATTTACGTCACCTACAAAAATTACGAAAAGTTCTGACAAGTAGAAGTTTTTTTTTAATTAAATCTGAGAAATTTTCGATGAAAACGCTATAACGCGTTTCTGCGCTGCTTCGCTCGGCTTCGTCCCATGTTTTCACTACGAAATATACATATTTTTGACGAAAACGTAAAGAGAGTTCGGATACAGTTATTTATAACAGATTAAAATTTAGCAAAGTTCGGAAGATAAGTACTGTTTTTCTTTCTCATATTACATGACGCGACGCAACGCGAAAAAATAGGAAAAAAACATATTTCTTTTACAACTAGATATCACTACTATTTCGCGAAATTTTTACACGGGCTGCAGAACCATTATATTGATAACCGATAAAAAAATCCATACACTCTCAGAAAAAATGTAAATTTATGAGCGTTTGCTGTACAATTTTCATGGGAAACAGCCTTATTTGATGAAAAACGGTCTGATCCACTAGAAAAATACGGTACGAACCTATACATTTTCCCCCACTAGGATGTAACTTTTCATTTCCGAAAAATAATGTCACTTAACCGCGACCGTAACATATTTTTTAACCCGCCAAAAAAAAGCGATTCTGTGATGATTATCTAACGTGCTACGTGCTACGGAACAGTAAGTAAAGTGTTATTGTGTTTTGAAGTGCATTATATCTTTGCCCCGTAACATTACGGGCTGCTTAAAATGATAGGCGTGGATTTTTTTTACGGGGTATGACTGGAATCTCTGCTGCCGGCCTCTGCGCGTAATTTTACAGGGATATCTTTAGATACTTAGAAAATTAAGGGCAATCCACATATTATTGAAGTTCTAGATCATGTGTTAGCAAAAATATGGTACGACCCATTCATTTTCCTCCACTAGGGTGTAACCCTTCATTTTAGTCGTGTTTCGAAAAATAATGTCACTTAACTGCGACCACAACATAATTTTTAACCCGCCAAAAAAGCGATTCTGTGATAATTATCTAACGTGCTACGGAACAGTAAGGAAAATATTATTGTGTTTTGAAGGGCATTATATCTTTTTCCCATATAATTACGGGCTGAACAAAATGATGGGCATGGATTTTTCGTACGGGGTAAAACTGGAATCTCTACTGCCGGTCTCTGCCCGCAATTTTACAGGGATATTTTTAACAGTGTAGAGTTCTGACAATACGAACTACACTGGTTTCCAAAAATTAAGGAAATATCAGAAAAAGAGCGATAACTCGTTCAAAAATTAACTTATCCGTATGAAATTTGGGTATGTTGTTAACTAAAAGATGTTGATTAAAATTACAAAATGCAAATTAGTGGCGCTGCAATCGGATTGCGTCATGTGTGCGGAGCATAAAAATGCATGCTAGAGAGTACGGCTGCTGGTGTCGCTGTGATTATGAAATAAGAAAACTGAAATAGCCAATTCATTAGTATGACCTTGAGGTATCATTTGTCCACATAACTGCGAATTAGAGCTATTGAAACATTGGATATAGGTCAAAGTCAAACAGAGGTGGCCAGAGGGCTAAATATGAGTCTTCCTGTTGCTCATAAGCTTTTGCAACAATTTCAAACTACTGGTTTGGCCAACAGAAGGTTCAGCAAAGGACGAGCAAGAGACACAACAAGCACTGATGACCAATAATTGCGGTTATGTGTACGAAGAAATAGAACAGCAACCCTCTCTCATCTTAAATCCGTCCTCGCTGCAGCCACTGGAAGGTTTGGAAGGTTGGTATCAACGTCTACTGTGCATTGAAAGCTTCATGAAGGTGGTCTTTACGCAATGCGACCAGATATTTGTGTGCCACCCACCTCATGTCTCCGGAGGTAACGTTTAAGGTGAGCGCGTCAGCATGCCCACTGGATGGCTGATCAATGGAGTCGTGTTCTCGTCACAAATGAGTTCCAGTTTAGCCTCCAAAACAATAGTAGGCATTTTTTGATTTGGAGAGAACAGAGAACACGCTATCACCCATCAAACATTCGTAAAAGAGATTGGTTTGGAGGAGGCAGTGATTGTGTTTAGGATAGCATCTCTTTTGGCGGGCGTACAGACCTCCATGTCTTTCTACGTGGAACTGATAATGCTCACGTCTATAGAGATGATATTCTTGATGATTATGTGCACCCTTATGCCGGTGCAATAGGTAATAATTTCCTGTTACAGGACGATAATGCTAGACCGCACAGCGTTCACACCGTAGAAGATTATCTTCAGCATTAAATCATTCAGCGGATGGAATGACCAGCGCGATCATTGGACTTGAATCTCATCGAGAATCATTGGGATGCTTTAACAAGATGTGTCTCTGCTCTCAACCCCCCTCCTCATACCCTTGCCACCCTTACAACTGCATTAAAAGAGCAATGGCTCGCACTTCCCAGCGAAGTTATCGATCGCATAATTGACAGTATTACACTTCGCTGTATGTGCTGTATTGCTTCTAGGGGTCATCATACTCCATATTAAAGGTACTTTTCCTATACCAAACTGAGACTTTTTTTGTTTATTTTATAATTGTATTAATTTCTGAAATACCGCAATCGCCTGGTAATTTCTTTTAATGTTATTTTATAACTTATTATGTGTTGTAAATTGTGTCTCAGTTTTATTAAAATCTACTTGTAACATTTTGAGTAATCGCTACTTTTGTTGTTTTTCCTTAATTTTTGGAAACCAGTGTATTTTTTAAACTATGAAAAGACCCCACGAAAAAAACAAGAAAATGTCTTCTTACGCGCGCTTTTTTCACTAAATAGCAATATATTTTCAGGAAATTTTCATTTAAAAGTATAAATTCTCTAAAAAATTTGGTTAAATATATAAAATAGCACAAATTTGAATTTTACTTAAGGTTAATATCGCGGGCTAGTTCTACGCCAGGCGGTTCAGCTAGTACCTAATAAGATACTTCTTTCTTAGAATTTATTTGAGATATTCGCTGTGAAGGTAACTTCCTAATGACCTTCAAAATTTTCTTTTACACCAAATAAGACTTCAGATACAATAGTTGAAACGCGTTAGGATGATGTGGAAATTTTTTAGAATGAAGCTATTACTTTATTGAAATATAAAGCTGATATTATGCAGCCCTAGAAAATATCAACACTTCGTGCTAATTTTTAATGGTACAGATTCATCTACATGTACAATATTCATTTTTCATTTTTATGTTTCAATAAAATAGACATTCTGCTTTATTCTTTTAACACAATCATATAACAGATTTCTAAATAATTGTATGATTTGTAATTTTTCCAACTCATTTTAAATAATTTCAGACTGGGATTCGAACCCAGGACTTTGGCTGAAGCTGACAACTCTCCACCAACTAAACTATTCTGGACAAACCCAGCGGATACACGTGTGCCCCGTATTTGTCAGTTAAGAATATTACAACTTCTATGTAAACATTATACAATTAAAAAAATTATACGCTGAAAACTATTCTAAATTCACATACCAGAATTGTTTATGGTTAACAAACTTGAAAATGAATTATTAGAGAAAAAAAATTAAAAGTGCCACGCTTGCCTTTTTATAATACTTTTTTCAGAATTGGGCATTCCCTGAATAAAGACACATGCAGCAGATTGTAGAAAATAATTTAACATAAATAACTTTAATGTAATATATGTACTAAAATTAAACTTTTAAGATAAGACAGCTTTAAGTCAAAGCACCCCGACTCTTTAATCCATGGACGTCTATTAACTTATTTGAATTGCCGCTCAACAGTCTTAATTGAAATAATTCAACTGAGAATTCATAGGTTATTAAATTCCCAAATAAGTGTTGAAATTACGATTTTCGAAGGAAGAGTGGATCTCAGAATTCCAGAAATATTCTACTAATTGGAAAAAAATGGAATATGCTGCAAAGTATTGTTTGCAAACTAAGGAAAACATAAAACTGCAAAATTTGATACATGTTTTCTGTTTAAGGGGGTCCGGGAAAATTTTAAAATAATTTTTATTTATTGAGTTAAAATTTTGAAATATTTTTGTGATCCATACCATTTGTAAAGAAAATCACATGGTAAAACTTCCTATAAATTTTTTTACAAAAATTTACGCTTAAAATTTATTAAAAAGTGGGGTAATTTAAAATCGTTAATATTATTTGTAGAATTTCTATTTTTTTTTCATTTAAATAAACAGAAATATATAAATTATAATTTTGATTCAGAATTTTTAAAAATTTTAATTTAAATAAAAATAACAATTATTTAAAGTAAAAATTAAAAGAATATATATGTAACTTTATTAAAAAAATCATATTTTGAAAAGTAAATATTTTTTTTTCAAATTTGCTGAATCAGAATGAATGTAAAGCAGTGGAAAAGACATGTTCTAAGTTTGAACCATTTATCTTTAACGGTTCTTGACTTATAACAGTTTAAATACGATAAATGGTGAAAAAACCGATCATGAAGAAAAACGCATTTTCACAAAAAATCGTTTCCATGACACCCATTGCTTGAAAGCTAGATTTTGTAAACAAACCAAAACGAAAAAATTAATATTTCCTGTTCCAATTAAGATAGAAACTTGATTTAAACGTCATTTTAAGCAAAAAAAAAAAACCAGAGAAATTTTTAATGCAATAATTAATTTTTAGAAAATTTGAAGATTTTTGTGTCTCGGACCTTCTTAAATGTAAACATTTTACCTTTTACGTATTTTTATATTTTGATTCGATTTTTGTAAAATTTGAAATGACTCGACAAAATTCTGCAACGATTATATATATTGAATTTCAAACCATTCGTTTGGATAGTTTTTGCACTGTTATATGCGGACAGAAGGACAGACAGACGGACGGACTAGACGACGACTATAGGGGCTACGTATTTATATAATTACGAACGCACCTAAAAATGAAATGTCCGTGTTCCTTAGCTCCTAAAAAGCATTGTTTTGTAAGAAATCTTATATTTGTTTAACCACTTCAACATTTGCCCCGAGATAAATCTTAGGTACAAGTACTGTTTCTCTATATGTGCTGCAGGTGAAGTGGGAAAGAGAATATAAAACTAATAGTTAAACATTAAAACTGTTATTTAAAGAAGCCGTGTTCAATATTCATGATGAGAATGTGTCAGAAAATTATTATACTTTCGACATCAATTTTCATGAATACCAAAATCCTCCCATAGGAAAAGCCTCAAAAGTAAAATGAGTCAAAATTAGACATTGTTTTTGCTTTTCTGCCCCCCCCCCCCCCCCCCGCCCCCGTCATTAGATGACTGATTTATTATTTATCATTACAGGAAAGCAACAAACAAGTGATTTTTTTTAACTAAGGGGACAAGTAACTTTCCACTTTAACCCTCTCGCTGCTCAAACCAAGATTTTATCGGGGACGCATTTTTTCCTCCTAATTAACCCTCCTCGATTATTCTCGCCTGTTATTTTGTTATTGTAAATTTTGCCTTATTTTATCGGAGCATTTACCCAATTAAATTAGATAAAAAAATTTCTTTTGAAAAACCGGTGACAAAAGAATAAAAATTCTATAAATATACAATTAATGAAGCTATTTTGATAAGACAATTACGCAGCTAGAGGGTTAAATACTATTCAAGGGCACACTATGGCATATATTTACCACACATGAAATTAAAAGATTGTTTGGTGAGAAAAATAAGACATTTTCTTGAATATTTTAAGTAGTGATGGGCGATAACGAGATGTTTTTATCGATTTTCACGATTGTATGGACATCTCGATAGTTTTCGATTGTGTTAATATTTTCTCGATGACTCCAGTTTGCCAATTGTTTTATACATCATAAATTTATCAAGAATCGTCTGCAGGTGAACTGGAATGAGTCGGCGTTAATAAGGACTAAGTGGCCTCACCCGCTAGCGGGCCCTTCCTTTAGTCGGGGCCTCTAATTCATACGCAATCTTGTAATATGACATCTCGAAATAACTTCCCGCTATATAAGGCACCGTATAGAAGGCGTGGTGTGCACGCACTATAAAATCTTGTAAAAAAATAATCTCGAACCCGACGAACATTGGACCGGATCCCTGGGGGGAGGGGTCAAAGTGAGGGGAGGAGCACGGCAGCTGCATAATAGTAATAAGTCGTCATGGGGCATTAGGCCTTTCCAACTATATGTCACATGTCACATGAGGGATCTCGATCTGAATTTATAAAAATGCCCTCCCCGTGGGGGTAAAGTGGGGGGGGGGAGGAGCGCGGGAGATGCATAATGTGGGTAAGTGGTCGCAGGCCTTTCCGACAATATATCACAATGGGGTCTCGGGTAAATTTAGAAAAGTCACATGAAAGTTTCCGGCTAAATTTATATAAATGGCCCCCGTGGGAAAAGTTGTGGTGGGGGAGGTGCATAAAATGAGTAAGTGGTCACAGACCTTTCCAACAATATGTCACATGTGGGGTCTCGGCTAAATTTAGAAAAGTACCCCCGTGGTGGCAAAGTGGGGAGGACGGACACCGGAGGTGCATAACATCAACAAGTAGTCACAGACCTTTCCAACGATATGTCACATGAGGGGTCTTGGCTAAATTTAGAAAAGTACCCGTGGGGGGCAATGTGAGAGATGCATAACATGAATAAGTAGTCACAGGCCTTTCCAATATGTAACATGAGGAGTGTCAGAAAAATTTAGAAAAATGCCCCGGTGGCAAAGTGGGGAAAGGGGCAGGTATGTGCTTAATATGAATAAGTGGATTTTCTAATGACATATCACATGAAGAGTGTCGGTAAAAGTTGGGAAAGTTCTCCCCCCCAAGGGGCCAACTACCGCACTCCCCGGAATACAACCCAAATTTTTGAAATTTCATATATTATAAATAATACCCGATGGCTCTGTAAAAAATCCGATCTAAAATAATGAAAATGCAAAAAAGTTTGAACCCCCCCCCCTACAGTGGGAGCCAAATTGGGGAGGGGTACGAAAGTCTCATAATATGAAAGAGTTATACGAGAGCTTTCCTATGATATATCACATAACGGGTTCAAAAAGTGTTTGAAAATTGCTTCCCCGACCCCTCTCCCCAGTGGGTCCACTCTTTTGCCCCGGAATTCACGCAGCCCCCACTTTCAAAATTTTTATATTTAATAAATAATAATTACCGGAAGGCTCCATAAAAAAAAAATCCACATCTAAAATGATATATATTATAGAAATCGCTACGGTTTTAAAAATTTGTTTGCCCCTCCCCACCCCCAAAATTCAATTTTGGGGGAAGAAAGTTTCATAATATGAAAGAGTGGTCAGAGAGATTTCTGAAGATATGTCACATGAGGGGTTTCATAAAAGTTTGAAAATTTCACCCTTGTGGGTCCACTCTTACGCCCCTTGAATACCCCCCGGAATTCCCCAACTCTTATTTTGATATTTTTATATTTAATAAGTACTATTTTTCTGAGGGCTCCGACAAAAAACCCATTTAAATGAAAATTATTCTAGATATCGCTGCACTTTTAAAGATTTGTCCGCGCACACCCCCTGCCCCCACATCCTGAAATTCAATTGTGGGTGGGAGAAAGATTCATAATATGAAAGGTTTATCAAAGAGAATTCCGATGATGTATCACATGACGTGTTCGGTAACAATTTGAAAATCCCCCCCCTTGGGTCTACTATTTACCCCCCCCCCCCCGAAACTCACCAATCTCTATCTTTGAATTTTTTTGTCGAGAATGGAAGAAAAATGATTTCTCATTCTCGGCCTTAGTTAGAACCGAGAAGTGTATCGAGGAAAGCGAAAGGTTGCATCGAAAAGACATATCTCGAGGTAAGCGAGAGGTTTTCATCGACGAGAGGTATCTCTCGGGCTAAACGAAAAGTTTGCATTGAGCAGACTTTGTGCGAGGTGCGAGAGACAGACGAGGTGCGAGAGAGAGAGAGCGAGAGAAAAATGAATGAGTATATTCCAACTACATCTGATTACGTAGTCTGGGTTGGCTAGGAACTTCTAGCGTAAAGGAGGGAAGTCACTGAAATAAATGTGATGTAAATCCACGCCGGAAAAACAGTAATAGAGCCCTTTCTTATGAGTTAGAAGTTCTTTGGGTATTTATTTAGCTTTCACAGTCAGATTGACACTTGGTGCGTTTTTGCTTTAAGTCATAGTTTCTCAAAGAAGGATATAGATTAGGAGTCGTGTGATTTTGTTACATATACTTAAGTTGAAAAGGGTTTAATTCAGTTTGTGTGGGGCATTTTTCCATTTTTACTTTCATCTATCTTTACAAGAAGAAAGTATTGGATTCATGAAAAATTTGTCAGTTTTTAGAAAATATCTGTCTTTTATGTGACAAAAATTTTGATAATGTTCTATCTCAAGAAGTAATGCACGAAATTTAATAATACTTCATATTCAGTTAGACCTAGATGTAAATTGGTGTTGATTTGCTTGTTGTGCAAATAGCCCAACAGGTAACGCTGCTATATTTCAAAAACTAATGCACGGAATTTAATTAAACTTCATTAGCTATTGCTAGAGATTGGAAACAATTCCTTGTTAGACAGGTTCACTCTTAGCAAATATATTTGTCTGGTTCCATTTCTCGATAAAGCTCTTTTGTTTTCAATCAACTTTGAGATTCTACAGCATTAGACATTTAGGGGAACTTTGATCTGTATTAAATCGTTTGCCTTTACCGCAGAAAGGAAAAATGCTGTTCAATTCTAATGAGTTCGTGAATGTCTCACAAAGTAGCTACTTTGGATTTAGGTACAGATGGGCAACAGTTATGTTAGGGGCCCATTTAGGGGGTGGAAATCAATTCCGTTTTAGACAGATTCCGTCTTAGCTGGTTTGTCTAGTTATCCCCCCATTTTTTGATAAAGCTCATTTTCTTTTGACCAACCAGAAAATTCCACAGAATTAGACACGCATTCAACATTTAGGAACTTTTCCTCTATCAAACCTTTTACTTTTATCTAAAATGTGAACATGAAAATCGGTTCTAGCTAATGCCCCTAAGAATAAAAATGATTTAGAAAGACGCTACTTTATATTTGTGTACAGACAACGAAGAGTCATGTTTCAATCGCTAGGGACCAAAGACTAATTCCGTTTTAGACAGTTTCTCTCTTAGTTGGTATCTTTATGCGGTTATCCTTCCATTTTTAGATACAATGCACCTGAGATTAAAATTGAGTTTTTAAATTAATCAAAAAATAACTACTTTAGATTTGAGTACAAACAGAAAAAATCATTTTGGAGTCATTAGGGAGTGGAAACCGGTTTCCGTTTTAGATAGGTTCCCACTTAGATGGTATATGAGTCCAGTTATCCTTCTGTTTTTCGGCAAAGTTCTTTTGTTTTCGCTTAATGGTGAAATTCTCCAATTTTAGGCACGCATTTATGAAAATTTGAGCGAAATTACGAAAATTATCAAACATTTGCCTTTAGTGAAAAAGAAAAAAATCTATTTGATTCTAGCTAATACGCTTGAGAATAAAAATAAGTTCGTTAATGTGTCAGAAAGTAACTATTATTAATTGGAATGCAATTTTAAAGAATCCTTTTGGCATCGATAGGGAGTGGTAACCAGTTTCCGGTTTAGAATGGTTCCCTTTTTAGCAAGTACATTTGTGTGGTTTTCCTTCCCTTTTTTCGATAAAGCTCTTTTTTTCGATCAACGGAAAATCTTAGAGCATTAGATATTTAGAGGAACTTTAACTTGCATCAAATTTTTGCCTTTATCGAAAATGTGAAAAAGCTATTCAATTTTATCGAATGCGCCATAGTTACGCGATTTAGACATCGCACTTTCATAAAAAAAAAAAAAATAAAAGGGAACTTATTCCAAAACAAAATTAGCAAAAGGATATTACAATCCTTTAAAAAACGTAAATAATGGTTTTAAAAGTAGATAAATGAACTGAAACTATTTTCTTAAGTTATTTAGTGTTCCAAAATAGCGTTGTTCATTACTTCGAACTTATTTCTTGATTACATATTGATCTTATATTTGAAAAAACTTGTTTGAAAAGAGCGTTTTGAAAAATTCTGAGGGATCGGGTTGGGTTGGGTTGATTGTTGACGGCCGATTATCTACTCGAGGGATATAGGCCCTAGGGGGAGTGCCCTTCGTGGGGGTCTTTCTAAGGGAACCTAACCCGTATTTACGCATGGAAAATCCAAGGCTTCGAAGAAAACCACGAAAACTCCGAAACGGTTAGGCCGACGGGCGCGATTGGGTTCGAACCCAGCACCTCCCGTCTACCAGCTTCGAGAGCAGAACCTCTCAGCCACTGGTGGGGCCTCTGAGGGATCGGGGTTACCGTGTTGAACTCATTTTGCTGGCATCTGGTTCATCTGTAGTACTCTCAGTTTACTAGACTTAAATACATAACACACATTGCCATACATAAAATAAAATTTGACATGAAAATCCATGATACTTATTATTAATATGCTCAAACATTACAAACTTAAAATATCTTACAGTGTTTTATCGAAACATTAGTATGCACATTTCATTAAAGAAATTTATACAGAAAATATCTTAAAGATATTATTCATTTAGAGTTTATTGGCTTGTAATAAAATATAGAATGGCACATAATATTCGAAATATAAATACTATAGCGGAGATATTGTAACATTAAAGTTAATTTCTTAAACGCATTTCCAACAATTTGTTAATTGTCATAAACCATTAGTACAGAAAAGGGGGGGGGGGTTATGTTTAGGGATTAACATTTCTTTCAGAAGGCTTAAAAACTGATAAGATGTATTACATAACAAGTTATATTAAGATTATTAACAAATATTAGAATGCAGCTTTTTAAAGGCTTCATATCAGGTGCCCCTCCATCAATTGAAGTTGAATGAAAGAGGTAATGAAAACGATAGCAGCAAACTACATTACTGCTTCTGTTTTTTCACAACATTTCACTTAGCTTCAAATGAAGATTGTAGATGAGGATCTTTTTACAAAGTCATCTAGCATCTCATAGCGTTAAATTTACATCGATTTCTTGGTATGTTTTTTTACTCCATCTATCTTTAGTTGCCACGTATTTACTAAAGACTTAAAAATTACTGTACAAACCTGTAAAAGCAATGACTTTAATAATCGATTGTAAAACATCTCTATTGTAGATTCCGGGAAGTAATCGATAACTGTATCGATTGTATTTTTTTACGATGACGAATTTTCTCGATTGGTAAAATCTCGAGAATTGCCCATCACTAATTTTAAGCGTTATGAAGAACTTTTCAAAATTCCCCTTGCGCATAACATCTCGATTAAAATCCCCAATACTTTTTATAGTCCAGGCAATAGGAAATTTTACCTAGCAAAATTAATGGTAGTACTGGAAATCAGCTTATTAGATGTTTTTTGGGTCGCTGAATCCGAATTTGTAACTTTCACCAAAATTTCCCCCTGCAACCTCCCCAAATTTTGGTAAAAAGGCCCCCCCCCCCCCCAAAAAAAAGGTTTTTATTAAAAAAAAAAATATATTGTTTTAGAGAAAAAGTATCTAGAAATTCAGAAAGTAGACAAAATTTCCAACAAATTAGATATATGACATTATGACTTAGGATGAAGGGGAAGGGGGGATCTGCCTCAGAACATGCGCGCGGTGCTGCGTAAACTAAGTTGCGCAATTCCACTTAACCACTCACACGTTTACATTCGCCCTCCCATCTCCCCTTCGAACTTTCTCTATAAGGTTTACTTTAAAATTTTTGGGTCGCTGAATCCGAATTTTTATCTTTCCCCCAAAAATCCCCCTCCCCGAAACCCCCACAAATAGTTGTTTTTAACTTAAATTTCTTATTGCTTTAGGTTAAAATCATTATGAAATTCAGAAACTAGACAAAATTTGCAACAAATAGGATATATGACATTATGAATTAGGATGAACGGGGAGGATGAGGGCTGCCTCGGAACATGCACTGCGGCGCTACGTGCACTAAATGAAGTCCAGGCAATAGGGGATTTTATCTGGCAAAATTAATGGTAGTACTGAAAATAGGCTTTGTAGATGTTTTTTGGGTCTCTGAATCCGAATTTGTAACTTCCCACCAAAATTTCTCCCGGCAACTCCCCAAAAAATTGATTTTTTGAAAAAATTTGGTTTTTGAGAAGAGCGCGCGGGGAATGTTCCGAGGCAGCCCCCTCTCACCCCGTTTATCCTACGTCATAATGTCATATATCCTATTTGTTGCAAATTTTGTCTAGTTTCTGAATTTCGTAATGCTTTTCCCCTAAAATAATAAGAAATTTAAGTTAAAAACAACTATTTGGAGGGGGGGGGGGGGGGTTCGTGGGGGAAAATTTTGGGGGTAAGTTAAAAATTCGGATTCAGCGACCCAAAAAACTTAAAGTAAACCTTATAGAGAAAGTTCGGAGGGAAGATGGGAGGGCTAATGTAAACGTGTGAGAGGTTAAGTGGAATTGCGCAACTTAGTCCACGCAGCACTGCGGCGCATGTTCCGAGGCAGATCCCCCTTCCCTTTCATCATAAGTCATAATGTCATATATCTAATTTGTTGCAAATTTTGCCTACTTCTGAATTTCTAGCTACTTTTCCCCTAAAACAATAAAAAAAAAATGCAATTTTTTAATAAAAACCTAACTTTTAATAAAAACCCCTAAAACAATAAGAAAATTGATTTTTTTAATAAAAACTTTTTTTGGGGGGCTTTTTACCAAAATTTGGGGGGGGGGGTTGCCAGGGGAAATTTTGGTGGGAAGTTACAAATTCGGATTCAGCGACCCAAAAAACATCTAGAAAGCCGATTTCCAGTACTACCAGTAATTTTGCTAGGTAGAGTCCCTATACGGTCTCTATTGCCTGGACTATTATATATGTCTGACATTAAATATGTTATAAAACTGTGCATCGTTTTTTTAAAACTAAATAATAATTGGAAAAGTTAAAGGTAGTTAATAGCAGATGAAAAATGCAGAAATTTTCATAAAATTTAGAAAATATTTTTTTTCTTACCTTTATATTCAAATATATAAAATTCGATGCACAGTTTTATTTGTATATATAAAACAAACTCGCACAAAAATATTGGGAATTTTAATTGATAAGAAATGCTTATGGGGTATTTTGAAAAGCTCTTCATAACTCTTAAAATATTTTTAAAAAAATCCTTATTTTTATCCATTTTTTTTTTATTTCATGTGTGATGAATATTTGCCATAATGCATTTAGTGTACCCTTGAATAGTATTTTAAGTGAAATTAAAAAAAAAAAATAACAAATGAATTTGAACGTCCCTTGTCCCCTTAACAGAAATTTAAAGACTCTTCGGAACCTCTAAAGAGAAGCAGAAATTTACGTAAAGAGTAAATAGTAATGTAGATTATTATTTATTTTTTGTTTCAAATAGTACACAATTCCAAAAAGTAACAAAAAAATCAGAAAATGTAATATAATTAAAAAAAAATTAAACTTTGTATGCTGTAAAAGGCAAAGGGGTAGTGGAAAGTTTGAAAAGAGGAAGGTAAGAGATATTTGAAAAAAAAAATATTTTATGCAAAAATCTGCCAAAATACTAAAGATTCTCTCCCTGAAGGTTAAAAATTATGAATAGACATGACCAAGGAATATTTAGAAAAAAATAAGCCGTTTGACAAAATAGGATGCTTTAATGCCTATTATTCTTATTGATAGAAATTGATACATTTCATACTTTTTCCTCCTATCTTATCTAACCTTCTGGCATGAAAATTTTGAAAATGCATTTTTAGCATGTGAAAAATTCGAAAAAAATCTTCAAAAATTCAATGTATTATAACTCGGTAAGTTTTGTTGAAGGAAGATGAGAATTTTTACTGTTTGACTTGTTAGAGCATGGAAGAAGCTTTCTAAAGATAACTTATAGGATCCAGGAAAACGTTTAACAATTTAAATTTCGTAACTTTAATCCCTTAGGGACCGGCACAAATTTTATTCGGCTGGCAGAACTTAAGAAAAAAGTTACCTTCAGTTACTCAATCTCCAAAATGCTCTAATTAAATAAAGCAAATATTTTTATTCTTTATTACTGGTGCCGAAAACAAATTTTGTATGCACATTTTAAAGGCGAATAAATGCACCCATGGTCCCGAATGGGTTAAAATGTATATATTTTGAACTTTTGTTGTTTAACGTACGATGAAAAACAACATTTAAAATAATTATTCATTAGGAATTACCTCTAAAGAAAGTGGCTTATGAATAAGCTATTGGTAAACGATGAGAACGTGCACTTTGTTTATAACCTAAATAAATTCACTGCAGATTGTAGGATTAATTAGATATTATGTGAAGTGAAATCAAACTAAAAACGATTTTCAGAACTGAAGTTGACGCTCCTAATCTATATATTTATAAATGAAATCATTTAAGGGGTTTCAGGACCCTTAAAGCTTCAAAAGTTTCGAAATTTTAATTTTTTCAGATGTTAAACTTCTACTTTTTCTGAACATTTTGATATAATCATTTCCTTGAAATATCCAATAGAACATAAGTTATGGCTTTTAGAATTGTACCTGCTCAATAGCTGAAGCGGCGTTTCCGAAACTTTGAAGTCATTTTTCTGAAAATGATTTTTTTTTTGACATAACTTGCACGATATCTCAAAACCTTCTGAATATTTTTTCATGAAATTTTCAAAACATATGTTTTATGTCAGTCCGTATAAACTGAACCTAAAATTTCCTTTTTATAATTAAAAAAAAGTATTTTTTAGGTGACTATACTGTTGAAATTTTCAAAATTTTGCATTAGCTAAATACAACTTTGTATTAAAAATATAAAAATGCTTTAAATACAAATTTATCTATGTTCTGGGTAATTATTATAATCTGAAGTATAGGTAGACACTAAAATTTTCATTCTAGTGGAAAAATTTATTTTGTTATCCATCTTGTAATCTGTTATGCTGATTTTCTTCTCGTCAAATCTCTGACAGTTTGGAGCCCCCTGTAAATGCTAATTCTGCATCTTGCAATTTTTTAAATATTTGCAATGAAAGAACGTACTTATATCATTCATTCTCAATTAAAATTGTGCTTTTAAATCAAATACATTTTAAGATATTGATTGCTGAAAATGATCTTTTTTTTTCCCCTTTTTTTCCAATTTTAATAGTTCTGATACCCCTTAATGGCACATTAGCGTTTTAATCTAAAATTCGATGTTAAATTACAAATTCTGTATAATATTTTAAAATAATATTTTATTTCTCCATACTCCTGTCCCAGAAATATATTCTTGTGTAAATTTGGTAAGTTTATGGACTTTTGATGTTACGCTAAAAGGTTTAGGTCATATTTTCTATGAAAAAGTCTTGTTAAATATTCATATTTTATAAAGAATTGCGTCTGTGTCTGAAAAAAGCTAGAATGAATTACAAAAAGGTCAACTCATAATTTTAATGCTCTGACATAGCTATGTTTTTTTAGAATTTCATGTGTTTTCTTTGCACTTTTTACAATATATCACAGTAAGGGGAACGTCAGTATAGACACAGTTTCACTTATTGTTATGGTTTAAATGCTGTGTTTTAAAGGGGTCCGGGACATATTTTAAAATAATTTTTATTTACTGAGTTAAAATTCTGAATTTTTTTTTATGGTTAACCTTATCATTTGTAAACAAAATCACATGATGAAACTTCTCTTATTATTATTATTTTTTAATTAAAGTTTAAAATTTATTAAAAAAGTGGGGTAATTTAAAATCGTTATAACTCGAAATATTATTTATAAAATTACAATTTTTTTAAATTTAAATAAACAGAAATATATAAGTTTTACTTTTGATTCGGCATTTTTAAAAATATTAATTTATAAAAAAATTAAAAATATTTAACGAAAACATTTTTTTTTTTTTTTTTTTAAGTGGCGCAACTTAAAAAAAATCATATTTTCAAAAGTAAATATATTTTTTTAAATATGCTGAATCAAAACTAAAGTAAAACAATTGAAAAAGATATGTTCCAAGTTTGAACCCTTTATCTTTAACGGTTCTCGAGTTATAAGAATTTAAATACGAGAAATGGTGAAAAAACCTATCATGAAGAAAAAAGCATTTTTACTAGAAGTCGTTTCCATGACAGCTATTGCTTGAAAGCTAGATTTCGAAAACAAACCAAAACGAAAAAAAGAATATTTTTTGTCCTAATTCAGATAGAAACATGATTTAAATGTCATTTTAAGCAGGAAAAAACAGAGAAAGTTTTAATGAAATAAAATGTTTTTTTCAAAATGTGAAGATTTTTGTGTCCCGGACCCACTGTAAAAAAGTTCAACGTGTAAAAAAATCTACGAGCAAAATTCAGAATTTATAAATTGTTGAAAAAAATGGAAATGTAGAATTAAAGCGGAAATTTTATTTTGTTTTTATCAGTGAAGAATAATGTTTCATTATAAAATAATCTATATCTTAAACGTTTTTCAAATATTTTCAGTAATAAGTTATAAATATGGGGAAAAATCATGGAATTGACTCTATCTATAAACATGCAGATTATTCTTTAAAAGCTGTTGAATGCGAACAATGTATGTACTCTTTCTCGCTGAGAGACTGTGGAAATCCCTACACTGTAAATATATATATATATATATATATATATATATAAGAGAGAGTTTTTCTGAAATAGCCGAAACGTTTACCAAAAATAAAGTAACACATGTGAATTTGTAAAATATAGTCTATTTTTTACAATTCTGTAGCATATTTAACATATGCAGAGTTGCCAAGTCTCCGACTTTTTGCACAACACTATTATCTTAGAGAAAATGCTGTTCTTTTAAATCGCCCAAATATTTTAATTAAATAAAACAACATTTACTGTATTAAAATACTGGTATCCAAAAAGCCGGAGATTTGGCAGCTCTGTATCATATCTAAAATTGTGTAACCTCTTAAATACCAACTATTTTTAAAAGCTTTATATGTATTCAGAAAATATTTAGAAACGGACATATTAGAAACCACACTTTAAAAAAACCACTGCAGATTTGCCAGCACAATGTGCTGGCAATTCGGACGCCAGCAGTTTATGCTGTTAATTTTACGCAATTACTGCTAATTTTCATGTTTATATAGTCACGAAATCAAAGAAAGCACATTCCACTGTGATCGAGTTTGAGCGCGAGATGAACAGTACTTTGTGCTGTAAAAATGACTTTTTTTTACAGTGCACAAGAAATAAAAAATTATCGATATTTATGGGAATGGTTCCGAAAAAAAAAAGACCTTCCTTTGCTGTTCTTAAATGTCGGAGGAAAATAACTTACTGTAAACATTAGTGACGTTTTGATGATTTTTCCCTTAAAAGGTCCGGAAAAGAAGGAAGAAGGACTATAATTACGAGGTTACGCTGGGCTATCCCATGTCATGTGTGGGACAGCTTTACTACATATTATTGCTGTTTTAACAATGCTATTATATCCTCAAATTAAAACAACTATGGCAATATGAAAATGTAGGGTTTCTTGTTATTTATAATATGTAGGTTATACTTTAATAGCCTATAAGTTAATAAACACAGGTAGTTATGCAAGTGTCCCGTGGACATTTTGTGCGTTTTTCATGGCATGGCCCTGAAACATGAAGCACTGTTTCAGGGCTAGGATTTAAAATATACATATTTTTAAACCTATTAAAACGGGTAGCATACTTAGGTCTAGGGTTTAGATTGCGAAGATTTTTAAACCCCTTAAAGGGCCATTCCATATCATGTGTGGGACATCTTTTCTACATGCTACTGCTGTTTTAACAAAGCTATTGTATCCTCAAATTAAAAAAAAACAAAAACAAAAACAAACAAAAAAAATACACGCTAACATGCAAATCTAGGGTTTTCTGTTATTCTTAATGTACAGTTTATATTCTAACAACTTATAAATTAATAGTTATAGATATTTATGTAAGTATCACGTGCAGGATACTTTGTCCATTTTTCATGGAAATTCCCCATTCAGTTGTTGCAAAGGTTTCTTCTATGGAAGCCAGCGGTTCTGCGATATTTTTTTTTACAATGTTGTGAAAAATTAATTTGTTTGAAATTTTTAAGCACTTGTGTTAAATTTTTTTACAAATATGGAAGTTTCTTTAGTCTTCCAATGGCTATTTTTGCCCTGTAATCGTCCAATCAAACATTTGAATGAAGGCAATAACTACTGTTCAATTTCTGTGACAATTAAAATTTATTTTGCTTGGAAAACATCACCATGATACTGATCACGGTACTTGATATTAAAATAAAACATCAAATGAAAAAAAATTCATTTTAATAAATTCCATTATAATGTCATTAAGATTTCTGTTTTGCAAAGTGCTTTATATTTCCTATTTGACATGTCATCATCATTACTATTAAATTGATCATAATTACTATTAAATTGCATACGCGTAAAATTTATCATTATTTTGTAATCGTGCTGTGATTTTATTTTATAAAAGTTATTGTAAAAGATTCCGCCATTATAATTTTAAATAATAGTTCGTAAACAATGTAAAGTAACTTTATGCATCCCAGATAGGGATTACAATCCCGGGCGATTTCTGATCCCGGAAATACCGCGATTACTTTATGTCAAATCCCGAGATTTTCGAGATTGATAAAAAGTATATGCAGAAATCTATAAATCCACCTACACAAAAAATGCAAAATCACTCGTCATAGAAAGGAAAAACTGCTTGCAATAGTTTATTTGAGCACTGGTATATTATTTTTTGTTCAAAATATTCAATTTCAAATACATTGATAATAGTCTATCCCAATAATGACAAAATTTTAGATAAGTAGCTTGTCTTTAAAAGTCTAAGAAAAATATTGAATGCAGAAACAAAATAACAAATAAAAAGAAGCATTGCATCGCAGAATGCGATGTTGAGAATTACGTAGTTTAAATTATTTATCGAACTTTAGAAGACCTTGCTAGAATAAAGAGTTCAGGTATGCTGTGAACCTATTTTTTATGCTTAATAAAACAGTTTTTGGAAGTAAGTAAACTCATGTTCAGATTTAAGAGAAGTTTCAGATTTGGTTGATTATCTCGTGAACAACTAGACAGATTTTAATGAAATTAGGTATGCACATGGGTTTATATAATGCAACAGAAATAAATATTCATCAGTTATAATGCGGAAGCACGATCGTTCGTAAGAATCATCAGCATCGGAAGGTATAAAATAGAGCTTACAATAATTAACAAAAACTGAGTTAATAGGAGGTATGGTCATCATATTGTGGATCAGGTAGTTTATGGGTACCTGTGGTAGTTAGTTTCACTCCTCCAGCAACGCTGTTGTCAAGCCCTAGGTGGTTCTCGGAGGTAGAAAGCGAGTTTCAATTTTCCTTTCCAGGGCGTCCCAGAAATGCTTTATATGGTTTAGGTCTGGAGATCTAACAGGCCAATCCATCAAGCGAATATCCTCATTTCCAGAAATTCATAGACCAGATGAGCTTTACCTGGGCACACGTTGTAGTCCATTAAAATGAAATCAGGGCCAACTGCATCCCTGGAAAGGCGAGCATAGTTTACCAAGATAATCCAGTTATAGGGCCTTTGCCAAACACAGGGAGGGATGTGCGCCCATCCAATATAATGTCTGCCCAGACCGTCAAACCTCCGCTGCCATAGTGGTCTTTTTCTTTGAAGTTGGAAGGCTGGTAACGGATCCCCGGTTTTCTCCAGATGAAAGTACGTCGAGAATTTGTATTAGGCTGAACAGACTCATCAGTGAATAGGTTGGTCCCACATTGATCCCTGTTCCAAAGTCGATGATCTCTGCACCATGCTAAACGGGTTCTGTGTGCTGAAGTGAGCGGGACGCAAGAAGCATATCTTCTTGCAAACAGATCTGTGTCATGTAGCCTTCGGCAAACAGTAACCCTTGAAACTCGACTGCCTGTGGCCGCATAAAGGTCACGAGATGGCTGAAAATCTGTTCACTAATTAGCTGTAATAGACAAATAGCGATCTTCGTTGGCTGTCGTGGCTTTTGGACGACCTTGCTAGGCTTTTTGTCTATGGATTCAGTGTTCTTAATCTGTTTCCATAAGTTGGAGACAACGCTGGGTGTTACATTTAAGTCTCTTGGAATCTGCATTGGAGACTGCCCGGTTTCTAGTTTCCCTGCTATTTGTCATCTCTTTCCATCATCGAAACTTTGGTGGTTAATCATTTTTACTGTTTTTTTTTTAAATTTCATTGAATGTTTATAAAACCCCCACAAAATATGCAAATTCTCTTAATTTTGAACATGAGTGTAATTCTAATTATCCTTACTGAAAGGTTAAATACTAGACCGTGAGACGGAGGCATAAATAACTACGTCATCGACTTACGAGATGAAATCATGATTAGGTCGAGATTATTAGAAGTAGATGAAGAAACGACTGGTCTGCCACGGCATTTTTTGGTACGATCGAGTAGCAGCAGGCGCCAACTCGTCATTTTGGCTGTCATCGACTTACGGGATGAAATTGGCGCCAAATAAAAGGTAAAATAAAATATTTAAAAACTATTTTGGTCTGCGTGGGCATATCCGGATAAAAATTCCCGGCAGACTAAAATTTATAAGAAGAAAACCTCATAATTTACGATTCAAAATCAAGAAAAATAATATTTTATATTACATTTCCCTATACATTACTTTGCCATCGACATCCAAAATAATTAATGATTTAGAAAATGCTTATTAATAGTAGTTAAAGAATGACTGATTCGTCATAATTTGCTGCAATGCGGGAAGAACGTGATGCCAATTCCCTATCTCGCCTACTATCTCGTCATCGAATTCCGATATGAAATTTGGACACATTTAAAGATACAGATTTGTGAAATACAAATAACTAGTCTGTCTCGTGATACCTTGGTAAGATATGAGAAAAGTGGATCACCAATTCTTAATTTTGGCGGTACTATCACGTCATCGAGTTACGACATGAAAATTTAACACATTAAAGGTACAGATAAGTATAATAAGAAAATTTCAGTCTCACTATACCTCGTCATATCTTGGTAGGAGGTAAGTAGAGCGGGGCGCCAATTCTTAATTTTGAAGGTATTATCACGTCATCGAGTTACGACCTGGAAAATTAACACATTAAAGATACACATTAGTACATTAAGAATATTTCAGTCTGCCTTGTGGTACCTTGCAACGAGATGAGCAGATCGGGGAGCAAATTCTTATATTTGGCGGTATTATAACGTCACCGAGTTATGGTCTGAAAAGTTAACACATTAAAGAAACAGAGCAGTACAATAAGAATATTTCAGTCTGCTTCGTGATATCGTGTTAAGAGATAAGCAGAGCAAAGCGCCAATTTAACACATATTGATTAGTACATTAAGAATATTTTAGTCTGCCTCGTCATATCTTGGTACGAGATGAGCTGAGCAAGGCGCCAATTCCTAATTTTGGTATTACTATCACGTCATCTAGTTACGGTCTGAAAAGTTATCGCATTAAAGATACAGATTAGTACAATAAGAAAATTTCATTCGGTCTTATGATTTCTTAGTACAAGATGAGCAAAACTAGACGTCGATTTTTAATTTTGTCAGTGTTGTCACGTCATCGAGTTACGGTCTGAAAATTTAACACATTAAAGATGCAGATTAGTACAAGATTCAGTCTGCAACGTCATATCTTGCTAAGAGATGAGTAGAGCGGGGCGCAAATTATTAATTCTATAATACCGCCAAAATTAAGAATTGCCGCACAACTCTGTTCACCTCGTACCAAGATATAACGACCGAGACTGAAATCTTATTGTACTAATCTGGATCTTTAATGTGTTAAACTTTCAGGCCGTAACTCAATGGCGAGATAGTACGGCCAAAATTAAAAATCGGCTCCCCACTCTGCTCATCTCGTACCAAGATATGACGAGGCAGACTGAAATATTCTTATTATACTAATCTGTATACATAATCTGTTAAATTTTTAGTCCATAACTCCATGACGCGATAATACCATCAAATATAAGAATTTGCACCCGGTTATGCTCATCTCGTACCAAAATATTATGAGGCACACTGAAACATTCTTAGTGTACTAATCTTTATCTTTGATGTGTTAAATTTTCAAGTCGCAATTTGATGACGCGTTAATACAGCTAAATATAAGAATTTTTGCCCATCTGGCTCGTCTCATATCAAGATATAACGAGGCAGACTGAAATTTTCTTAATGTACTAATCTGTATCTTTAATGTGCAAAAATGTTATGCCGTAAATCCATGCGCGATAACTTCAAAGTTAAGAATCGGTAACGTATAACTTTGAACCAAAAAAGAATGAACCGTTCTCCATCTGTCTGAAGCTATATGTTAATATTGGAAGCAGTTGTGGATGCATACGATCGATGCTTCGATACGTCAGAATAAGGAAAGATCAGACATGTTTTCGGGCGCCCTATCAGCTCCAGGTGAGACTAATCTAGTCACTGTTTCTAAGACAATGAGCTTAAAATTGTAAAACCGTAGTTCACAAACAGAAATTTCGTCATATAGTTTCTTTTGGGAGATAAAAAATCTATTTTCCAACATCGCGCTAATCTGCACAAACTACGTAAAAAGGGATTCAATGATATCAATATCCCACTATTTGCTTAGCAACCTTTGTCACACAATATGAACATTATACAAATAGATGGAGTACCATGGTAAACATTTCTTTATGTAAATGACATGCAATATTCGTGATTTACAGATCTCTATAATACCTTGGAAGCTATACCGGCATCATAAATATTAAACTGTCAATTAAGCTATTCGGAGAGTCTCCAAAATAAATTTGGTTACATTTCGTATAAAAATTGTATAGTCCTGGATATAAAAGTAAACACCCCTTACTAACTCCGCAGCATATTATTATAGAAGAAAGTTATTGGTACCAAAACATTGGAAATAAAGTCTACTTTTAAATGATGTATATAATATTTACTCAGGAGGACAGCTACATATAAAAACAAACCGAAACTTTGTTTTTTTTTCAATACGAACACCCAGGTTTGACACCATAGCTAAATGCTACAAAAAAGTGAACACCCCTAATAACTCTGCAAAAAATAAATGTAGAAGAAAGTGACTGGTACAAAAAGATTGGAAATAAAGTCTACTTTTATATTATGTATAAAAAAAATCAGAAGGCCAGCTACATATCAAGACAAACTCAAACTATTTTTTTCAATAGCAGTACCCAAGTTTGATACCATAAATAAATTCTACACCCTTCAATTAGACTAAAGACGAATTTTCATGAAATTCTCACGATTAGTTTAAGACAAATTATTTTAAAATTAACATATTTTAGGGGCTGTATCCAAACTGAAGTTCGGTACCCATTTGTTGAAATGCTACAGAATGAAAAAGTCACTTTTATCAGAGTATTACTTCTTGCCAATATGACTAGTTCACACACTGAATATGTTTCGATTATTACCATCACAAATGCTTCAATAAAATGAGTAAAATATATATCTTTTTCAAATTTTACTTTTCTGCACATCATAGACAGCCCCTTAAATTTTCATTTTGACGGATTTTCAAGCATAATTCGAAAACTACTTTGAAGAAAACTATCAAATATTAGATTCGCATAATGCAGGTCATAATAAATATAACGCTATAACAAAAAATGCATGTTGCACTTCATAATTTTTTCGAATATTGATTTCATAACTCTTAATTCATATTATATATTTTTAAAATTACAAATTCAATGTATTTATGTTTGTGTTTCTTAGTATTATACCCACACAAAAAATTATCACTAGGAATATAATTTTAGGCGATATTAATAAAAATATGAAAGCGTAATTTAACATTAAGAGCTCTATATTTTGTATGTTTTTAATTCAAAAACTTCTTAATATTTTTTATTGTTCTTATCGATTTGGACATGCGTGTACATCTAAAATCAGTCTGAAGAGAATGTGCGTAAATTCTAATTTAATAGATAGAAGAAGATTTCATCATTCACAACATTCAGTTAAATTAGTCGCATGGAATCGATTGAAAACCAAACTTTTCATCTTGTTAGTATAAGCATGCTAATAATAAATTTGAACGAGTTCTCATAGACAACTGGACAATATTTCTTAATAAAATTATTCAATATAATTATTGAGTCACAACGAACATATTTAGCTTATTGCTTTAGTGAAAATAAATCAGGTTTTGCTAAGGAAACAAACCGTGGATTTTTTTTTCTGTTATCACGTTTTAAAAATGCAATAGTGTAGTTGATTAACTGCAATTTATAAATTTATTACTTTTTTATGTAATATTTTTAATCCAGCCTTTCATTTCTTCGGGGACGATAAAATGAGCACCAAACATGCACAGAGTAAAAAAAGATATTAGGTTACGTAGAATTTTATAGGAAAGTGGGATTCCTAGAACTTTTTATGTAACTGCAAGAAAAAAAAATCATGTAACAGATTCACGTTTACGCTGTAAAAAAAAAAAAAAAAAAAAAAAAAAAATACTAAATTTTTTCTAGGATACTGAGATGCCAAGAACTTTTTATGCAACTGTAACAAACAGTTCATGTAAATAACCGGGTTACCAATAAAATTTTAGTAAGCACGCAGATTTCTGTAGTTTTACAAAACTAGTTCTGTAGATTTACATCTTTTTTCTTTGCAGTGTACAGATAAAATTTAGCAAGCTTGCAGTTTAGTAACAGATTTCTGTAGCTTTTGCAAAAACTAGTTTTGTAGATGTACATCTTTGTTTTTACCTAATAATATCGGAGAAAATATTTCATTATAGCAATTTTTTCTCAAAACATAAAAAAATTTAAATCGAAAAAATGAAATTGTGAATAAGCTGTACACAAGCTGTCCGACATAAGCTGTATAGCACCTCAGGGCCCAGGGTCAAGAAAACAAGGTTAGGAATATAGTTCCTGATCCTTAATGGTTCGTAACGCCACATATTTAGTTATTAATAGAGACGGGCATATTTATTCGGAAGTTTAAACTATATTTCTACATAAAATGCCATTTTTAAAAGATTAGTTCAATTAGTAACTGAAGAAAAAATATACTGATACCGGCAGAGTTCATGTTCGCAAAATCCAAGGATCACCACCGGCAACTCGACATTTTATTTGCTCAATTCGGAAATCCAGGGATTGGATTCTCTAAAACGAGATAGTTTTTCGATTTAATTTTTTTATGAGAACTTTTTAAGTTTTGAGAACGAATTGCCATAATAAAATATTTTCTCCTATATTTTTTCACATTACGTCAAGTTAAATAACCTTATTTTGAAAATCGAAAAGTAGGTAAGAAATTTATTTCACTCTATACTAATAATTAAAGGTAAATGGAGGGTATTTACAGGAGGGAACAACTTTGTGTGTAATATGTGTATATAAATATCATATAATTATTCATAATCTAACATGTAAAGTCATTGAACCCAAATGTGATGACATCTAAATGCGACAATGTTCTTCTACTTAATATCTTAATGCAAGAATCATAAATAAATGCCATATAATGAGAGATCCGAACTTCAGGAACAAAACACGAAACATTTCCCTGCATTTAATATGTTTTATTTAAAAGAATTTCCCCTTAAAATACAAATCATTCATTATAAAGCGCTCCCACCTCTCTCTAAATAAGGCAAAAATCCCGAAAGTGGCTCACGGTTTTTCTTTTTTTACTTTGAAGGTCAAATAACTGAGGATTACAACATAGGTTTCATTTACCGGAAGTTTAATCTTAAGAAAAGCGACCGATTTTAAAATAAGAGTTATAAAATATTCTACGCAATTTGGCGTCTTTGCTTTATTCAGATACCAATTAGCGACAAACTGAATGCCATAAATGCGTGGAGACTTGTAGGGGATTAACGAGGTAAGTATACATGGTATTTTTCATACATTGTATTAAAATAATATGTAAAGCAGAAGTTGTGTTTAATTAATGTATGTTGGGTTAGTAAATTGGGAATTTGAGTATGATCCTCCTACAGAGTTTTTCTGTAACCGAGTACTTAAATATGTGTTTTAAATGATCAACACAGAAAACTACATGTCTTAAATTATTATAAAATATAATGGCGTAAGAATAGCGGTGTATATTCGAGACAGAGAATATAGATACATGATTATGGGATTCGCAATACTTTTATATCATAGAAATTCTAAAAAATCTCATGCAATATTTTTCAGAATTTCTATGGTATAAGAATCTATACAGATTAAAAACACTTAAATTATGTTAATGCGATTAAGCAAGTTAATTTTACAAATATTAAAACGTTCATTAGTTAAATGCCGAATCTGATTAAAGCATGTTGAGCTGAGTTATGCCCTGGTTTGGCTCCTATTTCTTTTTTAACAATTTCTCTTCTTACACTTATTCTGTTTTCAACTTTTACTCCTAATAATAAACATTTTTTGCTTTTAGCTTAAAATAAGATTAAAATAAGATCAAAAATGAAAACTGTCTTTATCTAAATGAGTATTTATGTTTCCATACATGTATCCTAAGGCATAGAAAATGTTCATTTTTTTGTGAAAGTGTAAGAAAAATGAGAAGGGTGGAGGCAACACATTATCAGGCTCTGGGCCTTTCTTTGGATTAATCAGATCTGCTTAAATCGAATTATTATAGACATTGCACGTCTTTTATCTGTTTATAAATCTAATATATTTATCATATGGCAATTTATAATAACTTTAGTTATATGTAATAAATATTCTTGTTAATCCTTAACTGGTGTAAAAAAAATATCGCAAAACTATTGTGAGCGGTCTCTGAGACCGCTTGTTCGAAGCATGGATAGAAGGTTCGATCCACTCATAGGATACTGTGTTTCTACTAAACTTTATGTAGGGGGTATTATGATTAAAATTCATTGATCCAGAAGTTGCTATCAATAGTACTAGAACTCCAAACGAAACAAAATTTCACCAGTCTCTAGACTTAAATTGAAAATTACAAGTTAAACTATGAAAACTGAATAAAGCTGCGGTCTGTGAGACCGCCAACATCAGTTAAGGCTTAACAATGTTTTAAATATCATCTAAATACTCTTTTAAACCGTGAACCCTACAGTGATGCATTATTTAAATCATGCTTTAATTAATTTGTATCTTCCATTAACAAAATAAGATTTTTGATAAAAATTAATATCCCATTTTAATTGCTTATTAAATTTCGTATAGGAATCATGGGTTATATTTCATTATCACTATATTGCCAAAAAAATATACGTTGTTAAAGTTACGGAATTCCAAATCGCATTACTGAGGAGTTTATGGATTGAATATTCACTCGCTAATTCCGCGAATTTTAAAGATGTTTTCCACGAGAAGTGTTTAAACCATTAAAGATTGTTAGCGGGCTCACATTCCAATTCCTTTTTTAAATTGTCATGCATTAACTTGAAATTTTCTGTTTAACTATAAATATTTGTGAAATTTTCTTTCGTTTGGGGCCATCAAGCGGCCTCAGAGACTTTTCACAGTAGCTATGCGACAATATCGGTCACACCAAATGGTGAAATGAATATTTTTAGATACATTGGCATCTATAAAACGCATTATCACTTTTAAGGCTTCGGACGTTTCATTTAGGTTTTAACTGCCGTTAATGAGATAAAAATTACCTAAATGCGACAATCGTATATTGTGGGATTATACTACAGATATTGATTCCATTTCATAAAACAAGTTAGTATTGAAATAAAGGCTATCCAATAATTTTCTGTGTAATGAAATGTATATTTATTTAATAAATTGCCATACATGCACGAAATGCGACAAAACTATGGGGAATCGCATCTCATTTAGGCACAATGACATAAAGTAAGAGTTTGAATAGTAATTTGAGTACACAGTCGGCGGTTTCAACATTGACGTTATATATGTTTTTATTCAGTTTTATCGAACATTTGATATTTTCCGTAATTACCTTTCGATTAATTACGATTTACAGTCATTCTAGATCTACTGCTTTTTCCTCAATCTTTAGTTCAACATAAGGAAAATAGACTATACTTTTTTAATATGTGACAGTGTGAGAAGTACCCAAACGAAAAATATAGAAGAGATAGGATGGACTGGGTGCTAATGAAACATGCTTTACATTTCACTATGTAGAAAATTTAATTTATAAAACTCCTAGATCTTTTTCAACAGACAATTCCTTAAAACTGATTTCTATTAATGTATATAAAATGTTAGTTATAACATAATAATTGAAAGAGAAACAGTCTTCATTGAAATGAATTTTTGTCTCATTAGACACCGGGACTCCCATAAATGTCTCCTAAATAGAGGGATTAAACAGTTACATGAAAATTATTTTAAAACCAAAGAGAAAGTTTTACTGTAAAAATAAATTTTCTTTATATCCTTGCCCCGCTTTGCTTAAAAGCTAATTTGGTAAAATGGTATTACAAATAATAGATATATAAAGGAATAAGGCACATTAAGTTTTTTTTTTTTACACAAAATGTATCATTTAATATAAATATTATATGCAATAACATGTCAACATTTATATACATATAATTATTTTAGGGTCACCCAATCTGAAATTTCATATTAGTCCCCATACCCTTTTTAACTTTATTTAGGCTCATTATAAAATAACTACTTAATACCAACACAAAATAAAAATTAAAAATCGACAGCATTGATTATCAGCTTCTTAATCATATGTAATACTTTTAAAAACAGAATTAATACTTTATGAAACAAGCATTTAGAAGTAAGCTTGGGACTGTTTTAGAACTCTTTTGCGCCTTCCTTTGGAAGTAGCTAAAGGAAAATAATGCTCAATACATGTCCTTGATAAAATCCTAAATATCTAACTGATATTTATTTTATGGCATAATATACTTGCCTCCCATGTCCCGTTAGCTTATAGCCTTTCCAAAGCTCGATCATTAATAAATCTACAGAAGATTTTTGAATTATTTTTTTCTCTAATTCATTTATGCATTTATATTTCACAGTCCAACACGTGTTTTGGTGCCGAGGTTTTATGAGCTCATTTTATGCATTTTGATGTGCTGATTTCAAATATAATATTAATTTTCGTCTACAATACTAATCAGGCTTTTGAATCACGTAATTGCGCACAGTCTAATTTTATTTTCTGTAATATATTAGTGACATGAATAAAACATAGTCACATTACAGCAACACTATAGTGATACATCTCACTTTTCTTCAAAATAATAATATGGAACCTCAATTGGAAAGAAAATAGTTTAGGTAGCTTCTTTTATGGGATATTCCTGAATGGACCTTATTTGAAATGTATTTTTATAAGCTCCGGCAGTAATCTGCCATCATATGTATATTCCATCTTCTCACGTACGATCTTGCATTATTTTAATGCCCTGGTGTATTCTTTAAACTTTCTCTTCGCCAGTGTTCTCGCTGGCTTTTCACCAACATTAGCGATTTGGCGAATAAGAAATAAAATCAGTAGCCAAATGAAAATAAATGTTAGCAAAATAGATTCGGCGTGAAACACTGGAAAATCTGTCTTTAACCCCTTATTGTATCCATCTTTTGAATATGTTCTAAAATAACTTAATTTTTTGTAATTACTCAAAAAATAGAAATTCTTCTATCCGCTACAGAAATTATTAAGAATAAATACATTCTAACTGCCTTCTCTAAATGTGTAAATGTTTCAGACATTCTTTTAGCAGTCTGAATAAAAGTTAAAAATAGCTATCTTTGATTACCGTTGTGAAAACATACAGTAAAAATTGCTATGAGATTTCGACCGATAGAAAAAAATAACCGGCTAATGATACAATTAATAAATAGTATGGTTAATTTCAACACCACATTCCAGCAAAACTTTTCAATATTTGGCACTTGTTGCGAGTAATTTTGTTTATGTTTTTACCAGAGCTACGCTGGCGCATAGACAGTGATTAAGTGACAAAAACCTATCGCATAATCCTCTTGGTGACTTTGGCTGTTGCTAAACTGAATTG
Source organism: Maratus speciosus (assembly GCA_963932465.1). NCBI lineage: Eukaryota > Metazoa > Arthropoda > Arachnida > Araneae > Salticidae > Maratus > Maratus speciosus. The sequence continues at coordinate 111,506,245 of OZ010796.1, read as the reverse complement.
ATATTGAGTCTGTATCTCTATAAATAGAGCAATGTAAATGGTACGATGTGATTAAACATGCAAAGCTACATCAATCGTTCAGAAATGCGGGTAAGTCTCGAGCGTATTGGCACACACTCAAACAAAGCAGAAATTGAGCACTCGCAATTTGGCGAGTTTGATTGTTAGTTTACTCGTGAAATAAAACATTTTATCGCGATTTGGCGAAATTGCGAGTGGCAGCAAGAACCCTGCTCTTCGACCATATCACGTAAATTTTCTACAAAACGGGCCAAATGGGACTTTAATGCTGTTATTTCATCCAACGTCTCTGGAAGTAAAGAACATGTTGTTTACCACAGAAGAATATTTTTTATTTTTGTAATTGCCCAAAACGTTTTTGACAACAGGGCACGTATGATTTTCATGGACTTTCATTACTCTCACTCAAGAAATCCACGAAGCCAGGATCGCTTCTAAGCTGTCGTATTTCAGGGACTTTAAAATTCCTAACTTCCAGTTTTTTTGCACTTAGCCCAAATATTCTTCGACCTACATTCCCAAAGCATGGTCCATCCTGCTCAAGACCTTTACAAACTGCTTCATAAGGCGAAACTTTACATGCAGTAGAGGCAAGTTGATTTGCCCCTCCGAGATCATTATCTCTCATAGGATACTCTCTTCTCACTCAGTGGCTTTGTTTGGCTCTAATGTCCAAGAGGCACGCACAAAAAATTAATATTTTTGGGAGACACTTTGCTTACTAAGGGTACACAGTGAAACTCAAATTTAACGTTATTATAGGGACCATAAAGAAATAATGCTAAATACGGTAAAACGTTAAATCGGGGTAAGGCGAAAACAATACATACCATAAAATAAACGCTAATTTACGTAAGATATGTTTCATTCCTTGATTTTCAATGATTTAGACATCAGGTTTCTAAATTCTTTTTTAAAGAATATTTTATTTTATTTTGCGTCCTGTTTTTAGCAACTACATCACAAATCGCTTTCTCAACGTATATGAGATTACGTAAGCTTTTTTCTTGGTCTCCAGTATTTCAAAAGAATGTTTTCAGTGTTATGAAAGTTCTAATGGCTTCCAATTTTCAAACTCCTTAAAGGGTGACGATTTCACGCTTTTCCTTATTTGTAGCCCGTTTTTTCATTTTTTATAATTTTGCTCCCTTAAATCTATTTACTGTAAAATTGTTTACAAATTTGAATACGGAATTCAAATTAAACATATTAATTGTAGTTTTGGACTTTCGCGATAACTTCTAATTTTCAAGTAAAGAAAACTTCTTTCTTTTTGACGCCATACAATATAAAGTTAATGAAAAATCTCTGACGAATGCTATCAGCTCCGTTGTAGGCAACCTTGCTTTGTAGTACAGAAAGAACAATCGAATAAAATAAAAAGATGCGGGAGAAAAAGAGGAGGGTTTTTTAATATTGCACCTGCAGTTGGTAAGAAAGGATGAAAAAAAAAGAGAGAGGGATTGCGAATTTTGAACGTTTTGATAAGAAAGTTTTTATTTAAATTACAAATTCTGACTATCTTAGAAAAATTTCATTGAGATTTTACCGCTCAAAATAAAAACGTTAAATGCGGGAAATAATTCAAAATGATAACGTTAAATCCGTGCTTACAAGTATAGGAAATTAATTGGGACTAGATAAAACTGACGTTATATGCGGGAAATCGTTAAATACGGGTTACGTTAAATCGCAGTTTAACTGTACTTGGAGACAAGATTGGCAAGAAGGTGATGTGCGCGGCCTAGGCATCCGCAAACAAAAAATAGCTTGTACAGAAAATTGTTTTCGTATTTGGAATTAGCATACCTAATAAAATTGGAATCAGACACCAAACTTTCTTTTTGTTGTTTCTGTTGTGTTATTGATTCATTTGATGAAGAAAAAGTCTGAATTAATATTTCAGATTAAAATGTACGATAAATATTTAAATATTTCATTAACTTAAAGTAGCCAAAATCGATTTTTCAGTGAAAACTTGTATTTTATGGAAAAAATATAGAAACAAGTTCATTTTTCTGTAAAAATAAACTTCATTTCATACATTAAAATTTGTGGAAGAATTTTCAAATTCTTGTGATGATATTAATACTGAATAAACAATATAATTATACGAAAATTAACGGGATTACATTTGTATTAAAATCAGTATTATTCGACTAAGTTTATGGATTAGTTTAAAAGGCAAAATTATTTTTTATAGTTTTAAAGGGAACATTTTAAATCCGGTAAAATTTTAGAAATTTTACATTTTAAAAAATTTAACCTATTGAAAATATTGAAAAATAAAGATCCAGCTTAGTTTAGGTATTTTCTCTATGCACAGCATTTTATTCAAGCGTAACAAGTGCACAGAGACACTTATTTATATAAATATTTCTAACATACTTAAAATTGTGTAATGACTTTTACAGCTTTTGTAAACCTGATTAACATAAGCAAATGCATTATTTAAAACTTTGTTAATTTATTTTATTGAATAAAATTAATATTCTCTGTCGTATCTAGATGTTACCTCACTACAGCAAAGACGTGAATTTAGTATGATGCGATAGTTTCATAACTTTTATAAAAACTTTTGGAAATTTTATTTTAGACTTAAAAAAAATAAATCTTTTTGTTACTTATTAAAATAATAGTGATGATATATACACTATATGACCATTAATTAAAGGACACTTTCAATTTAAGACATATTATCGAATATTTCAAAATACGCTTGTCAGATTCTTCGGGAACAGAAGGATTACAAAGAATATGTTTGACCTTATATCTATCAACGTCGATTTGATAAGAAGGACAATTAGGGGTGGTAATGGAGTTTCCATAAATTGTCATTTTTAATTATAATTCTTTATTTAATTTTCAATTGATTCTTTCGTTCTTCTTGGGAAACCACCAGAACGAAGCCTGTTTCAAGCAACAAAAGGAGTATGAAAATCAAAGCATCAGCTGCGTTTAGAGATCAACTAAAAATCAGCTCACTCTATCATCGATATCGTTTTGAATTTTCACGATATTTGACTGGCTTTTATCTATGAATTACTCCATAGAGTTGGTTATGAAATCGTAAAAAAATATTTGCTATCGTTCGCGCATGCGTAGATAAAAATATTTAATACAACTGCTCATATTTTATCAAATGTTTAACATATTTATATTCCAATTGCAATATATTGTTTCTAGTACCTTTTTCCAAATTCTATGTAACTGGCGTTAAATTATGTTGAAAATCCTGCATTATAAAAGCAAAAAACAATCAACAATTTTTTAACTAAAAAAATCGATATATCTCCATGAATATACGCGCTATTCTTACACAAACAAATACACATTATCTACAGTATCCACCTATTTGTATGCTGTAGCGATAGATAATTTAAGGCATTACATTTCATTGTCCTCCTTGTCATATGAAGGTTGATAGCTATGAGGTCATACATATTCTTTATAATCTAGAATTTCCAACAGAATCTCACAAGTATATATTTAAATAGTTGAAAAAATGTCTAAAGTTGAAAGTTTTCGGTGATTTGGGTATATGTATTGTGCATACCGGGAGAACCAAACGTTCATTAAAACTTTAAAAATTCATAAAAAAGGAAGAAATTATGATAAAGGATTCCGGTTTGCATGAAAGGGCTTACAAGGTAGTCGGATTTTTTTAGCAGCAAAAAAAAAAAAAAAAAAAAAAAAAAAAAGGTTAAAAAATCACATGTAGAGGGCGCTGACGACCGGATACACAATGAACAGGACAACAATCCGCTTAATTCATTTGTTCTTCCAATAACAAATGTTCAACAGGACCTCCAGAACATTCTACGACACAACCAGATTGCGTCGTAGTACCTGCTCATTGTGATTCGGGTCATCATCGCCCTCTACATATGACTTTTTAACTATTTTTTTTCTGTTAAAAAAATCCGACTATCTTTTGAGCCCTTTCTTGCAAACCGCACTCCTTTATCATAATTTCTTTCTTTTTGTGAGTTTTTAAAGTTTTAACGAATTTTTGTCTCACCTGGTATTTCACTAATTTATGATTTATCCTTTCTGTCATTCCATACTATATATAAATACAAAATTAAAAACGAAATCATGCATCGTTATCTTTCGTAATTTTATGATCTCCAAAATTTTCCTGACAGAAATTTTAGCAGCATTATTTGAACAAAAACCAATTTCTCCTCAACAAACATAATTTGAATATTTTCCATTTCATCAAATGCGCAACATCATTCACTCGCCCTCTCTAAGTTTCCTTATTCCATCAATCCCGTCGATATGAAATGCTTATGCACATGCTTTCTGTCAACATGCATCCTATTTAAGCGTCAGTGCCATCTGGGACCTATATAATTAATAAAAGCTTCCTCTACGAAGTGTTTGGTTTGTTGAAGTCAATGTACTGATATTGTTACACTTATATGTAATTGTATGATAAGCGGACGAAAATGAAAAATTACTTAAAAGGAATGGGTTTTCTTTAAAATCAATCATTAAACATATCTGTTTATTTCGATATGAAGAAAACGTAGTGTGATTTACGTATTTATTTACTATAGGCTAATAAAATCTTTCGCGTAATAGTAGAAACAACTGAATTTAGTAAAAGAGCCAATTCCACAATAGCTTTCGTTATTTTTATTCATTTCAATTTCCTTTTATGCGTTTTGACAATTACTTGATAAATATAATATGCATAATGTATTAGCTAAGTATATCGAACAAATTTTGTGAAAGTTTCACAATCATAGCTGAAAATTCTGAAAATTATCGTCGATAGAATAAGCTCGAAATCCGTTGTTCCCAAAAAGATTAGGGGTTCTATCAAATATCTGTTGATTAGTGCCAAGATAGCGTACACGATATTGCACGTACAATATTGCATGTATCCAAATATTTGGATACAACCCCTCATCTTTTTACTTCCTTTTGAGAACAACGGATTTCGAGCTTATTCTATCGACGATAATTTTCAGAATTTTCAAGCTATGAGTTTGAGACTTTCATAGAAGTTGCTCCATGTACTTAGCTAATACATTATATACATTATATTTTGATTGCATTCGCGCATGCGCAATGAAACATTTTTTAGTAAATCTACTCATTTTTAATCCAATTTTTATTATTTTTAAAATCTGATTGCACATTCTTATGTACAATGTTGTTTGTTATATTTTCTGTAAAGAACTTTACTTTATATTAAGAACTCTGCAAGTTATAAGCAAACATCTTCGCGAAATTTGGGACTGTTTTTATAAAAACCTTAATTTCTCTACAAGTATACATGCTGTCCTCATAAAAATAAACACATTATATTAAAATAAGCCACTTATTAATAATATCGAGTTTGAACGCTTTTGGAACATTAGTTTTTACAGGGTTGTCCAAAAGATATTAGTTATTTTTCAATTTGTTGATGATCTCCTATAGGGTTTCAGGAAAAAATCTTCGCGGAAGTATATGACGTATACTATACTGTTTACACACCTGCAGTTTCAGGTTAATTCCTCATGCATTTTTCTAGAGATTTAACAAAACGTCTAAAATCGCAAGTGACCGGCCACCTTTGGCCATATAGTGCATCCTGTAATTCGAAATCTATTTAGGCTTATTTAATAACGTTTTAGCCTTATACCACATGGAAAAAATTTGTGTTTTAAATAGAGTAAAACCTGTTAAGTATCTTCATCAAAGGTCCCGGAAAAATTCCGCTTTATACAGGCCTTTATTTTAGCTGGTACAAATGATTGTATGATATTCTTTTCGGACAATGATATTTTTAAATATAAGACAGGATTCTTGTTATATGCAGATTCTGTTTTCACGAGTTTCTCTGCAACAAGAGTTATTTGACAAAGGGGCCATAGCGACACTGATATGGGGCATGATCAAAAAATGGTTGGAAACCATTCCTTTAATACGTCATTTATATACGATGTTGACAGCTTTATGAAGGCTTATTTAACTTATAACTGATCTTCACCTTTACAACAATACATCAAGCAAATTCTATTATTAAGATTAAATAAAAGGCATTTTTGTGACATAAGCAGTTAAGGAGACTAGAGATGTTTTAAATGACGAAAACTGACAAAAGTTTGATCGCAGATCATTTATACTATTCATTCTTTTATTATTATTATTATTATTATTATTTATCTATATTCGATTGAATTAAAAAAAAAGATATTTGACAAATTTTAGAAAACAATAATTAAAGTGTTACTGCAACTAAATTTAACTTGCGAAACTAGTTTTGCCTCTGTTGTGAAAATCACTTTGTATATTATTGACTCGCCATTGGTTCTTTATTCTGCTGATTACATTGTTTCTCGATTATACCTGAGACAAACAAAAAATGAAAATTAAAAGTATTAAAAAATATATGATACAGAATTGAAAATCCATATAAAAGTAATCGTATGTTTCGTTATAACATGAAAAGGAAAATTTGTTTGTTTTCTAGGCGTACTTTATAAAGAATTTAATTTCCTTAATTTCATAAAAATAAAAATGTTATTCAGTTTACTTGTTAAAAAATTTTCTTGGTAAAACTACTGGAATTGGTTTTCACCAGATAACTGTGTTCGCATGCCCACGCCTCAACGTTTGCAATTCGGACGACCGTAATAATAGTGATTTACTTATCATACCCATTATTCGACAATATTAAAGGATCAAACATTACAAAAATATTAATGTCGAAAAAATATTTTATTCGTCATTTGAAACCTTTCTGGCCCCCTTAGTTGGAATAGCTTTCTATGTTATCAATTATTCTCTGTTTGAAAATTCCCCCGAATTCTTAATCTCCTCCCTGAACACACAGGTGATTGGTATGGGTAAAAGAAGACAATAACGTACTCTTACACTGTTAAAAATTTTGTTCTTGGTTGAATCAACATTTTGTGCTGCAGTAGCTGCAACCAAAAGACGGTAAAATCTCGTTCCAACATTTTGAGCTGTGGTTCCACCGGAGCTCTAAATGTTCGGACGATACGAGGGTGTATCAATAAGTTTTTGCCCTGACATAGAAATAATTTTGTGAAATTTATTATATTGATATATTTTATAAGTCCTTTTCTATATTATTCACCGTGCATAGAAAAAAAAATCTGCAAACGTTTATTTCAAAGAGAGGGCGGAAAGTGTATCTTAGGAGTCGGGATAGTAGATCAAAAGCGGGATACTGGGAGTCACTTTACTAACTTTTGCTGACCCCTCATGTGGTATATTGTTGAAAAGGCCTGTGACCTGTGATTCATGTTATGCACCTCCCGTGCCAAGCTCCCCAATTTTTCCCCAGGGGGAATGAGGTGCGTCTGCAAAATTTAGAAAAGTCCCCAACCGAGGGAGGCAATTTATGGAGAGGGTCTCTGTAGGTGCATAACATAAATAAGTGGTCACAAGCCTTTCCAAGAATATGTCACATGAGGGGACAAACAAAAGTTAGAAAAGTGTCCCCCCCTTTGGACTACTATCCCGGCTCCTGGAATATACCCTCCCCCTCTCTTTGAAATACTGTTTGCAGAAATGTGTTACTGTGCACAATGACTATATAGAAAGGGACTAATAAAATGTAGCAATTTCATAAATTTCACTCAATTATTTCTATGTGAGGACAAAAACTTATTGATACCACTCGTATTTCATCCTCTTACGCTTGCAGCTACTGAAGTACCAAACGTTGGTTTAAACCAGCACAAAATTTTAAGGAGTGTACCTTTCTGTTGTAAATAGAATAAATTTATCCAATTACCTTGTTAACTCAAGTATGTTGAACAATCGTGTAACACATGCACTCCGAGTTTTAATTTCTTATTTCAAATATTTATATATAGTACAAAACATCAGAAATAGATTTTAAACAGATTTTTATCTCATAAAACTTATCAATTATACTTAATAACAACTAATAACAATTATTTCGTATTCGGTGATTAATGATATATGCAGGGGCCAATGATGCTGTACTAGGAGAGAAGATCCACACAAAAATTAAAAGTTCAAAGTTACCAGTTATAATAGGAATTCACAGTAACAAAGCCCAAATGCCATTTCTAAAAAATAAATGTACGGTTTATTTATCCATTAACTTTCACAGTAGCTGCTGTTCACTCCTGAAGTGGTCACCAAATTTCAAATCCGCGTGCACACCCCGATTTTAAATTTTTTTTTAGTACAAAAACCTCGTATCGTACACGATTAAATGTGTTATTTCATATTTTTAGTACCCCATAAATGTAACGGTATGAATTCTCAAGTAAACATTTTCATGTTAAAATCATATGATACATCAACATTAATACTAACGTTATTTTGTTTCTCTTGCACATATAATTTGAACGGTGCAGCTGAAAATGTTTAATTGAAAATTGATAGCATACTTGCCAACATTCAACTAAACTTCCGTAAAATGTGAATTATGTTGACCCAGGTTATACGCGTTTCTAACCAGAAAATTTTTTCGACGTATTATTATATATTGAAAATAATACTTCCCTATGAAATGTATTTGAATAAAATTATTTAAGTAAATTTCTGGTTCGAGACGTGTTTAACCTGGGTCAATTTAACTCACATTTTACGGAAGTTTAAGAGAATGTTGTCAAGTATGTGACAGCGTACTTAAAGTTGATGTTGTAGTTTGAGAAAACTGATTAGTACATTGTAAAATCTACTCGAAAACGTTTCCAAAAATCAGTGGCAGGAAAATAAATATTTTATAAATTCTTCTTTTAATCTCGAAAATATGTAGTTTTCTGAGGTTTCCAAAGATAAAGAATGCTTTCAGGAATCGTTGGTATCTCGGAAGAGCTATTATTTTTAACACAATCGTACAAATTCGTAAATATATCATATGAATTTAATATTTCCAACTGAGCGAAAGAATGCCCAAGCCGGGAATCGAACACAGATACTTGGATTACATAGCCAATGCTCTACCGTTTTAAGCTACCTGGGCTGATAACCGGTGAGCATATTTCGCTCATATAACGTTATTTGTAATAACATCAGGTCTGTAGATAGCTTAACAGAATAAACCGCAGGTAAAGGGACTCCGTATAAACGATGGGTACGTATATATGCTATTATTTTTAACACAATCATACAGATTGGTAAAGATAAGCTTAGAATCAATAGAAGATATGAGAAGAAGATATCTTTACAAATCTGTATGATTGTGTTAAAAATAATAGCGTATCTATGTACCCATTGTTTATAAGGAATTCATTTACCTGCGGTTTATTCTGTTGAGCGGTCTACATGGCAGACCAGATGTTATTAACAATAAGGTTATCTGAGCGAAATATGCTCGCCCAGGCCCTGACTATCGCATGGGCACCCGAGGCCTGTGCCCTGGGCACGAAATTTCTGAGGGGCATAAAATTTTTCATAATTTCATCTAAATTTCCATTAAAAAATCATAATTGTGAAAAAAAAAATGTGATGTTTCGGATATTAATCCGATGAAATGACAAAAATATATCTCAATATATGCTTAAAAGTACATTTTAATAAATAATGGAAAAAAAATATTTTATTTTTATTTCTGGAACCGTTTTTCAATTTTCCGGGAAACTTAAATTTTTTATTTGACACTTTTCGAATAAGTATATAATATGTGAAAAAAAAACTAGTATCAGTAAATTAATCAATCTAAGGAGGCACGAAAAATGAAAGTGCCCTGGGCCCAGATACTTGCTAGTCGCCGGATGTCAGCCTAGGTAGCTTAACCCTCCGTCTACCAGACGGGTCCATTGGACCCGACAGGTACATACAAAATATTCATTCAAACCAGAAATTTCTTTAAAATAAACTAAGTATATAAACCAGACAAAAATAAGGTAAATAAATAAGTTAAATAGTTTTAAATAAAAATTCTGGTGTAGAACGTTTTATTAAAACTTGAATAAAATTCCCGGTAGATCTAGGGTTAAAACAGTATAACATTGGCGATGTAAGCCAAAGATCTGGGTTCGATTCCCGGCTTTGGCATTTTTTTCGCTCAGTTGGAAATATTAAATTCGCATGAACTCGGAAGATGTTAGGTTATTGTATGTTTTCGAACATTGGTACATTTTTCTACTTTAAGAAGCATTTGCATATTTTTTACATTATAATTACAGTGTGGCGATTAAAAAATGCCCATACATGAAACCCTAGAAAAGCGTCTGTTCTAAAATTTGAGATGCGTAATTGTATCCGCTGGGCTACGTGATGAAGAAGAACTATCGGGTTCTTATGTTTGCGGTTACAGTATCAAAGTTTCGCATAGCAACACACTTTTTTTGTATCGAAACTTATACGATTATTTCATACAATAATACACACGACTAGAAATTTAGCGTCACAATTGCTGTCCAAAAAGTAATAAAGTTTAGTTTAGGTTTTGACGTTAATGTTCCACTGGCAGATACATATCTAAAAGCAAAATTCTAATACCAAATTTATTAGAAAAGGGTAGCCAAAGCATATAATATACGAAACACTCTGTCAGTTACATATGATGGAAATTTAGAATTGACTTAGAGCAAATGAAAAGAATTTTATTACTTTTACTGAAGAAATCTTAATTGCGTCGAAAGATGAAAAAGACCAGCAAGTTTAATAAGAATGTGATAAAGAAATCTCAATTACTTATTGCTTCTTTTTAAAAAAAAAACAACCAATATTAATAAAAATAAGTTTAAAATGCTTTGTGAATAATTTTTTCAATTTATTGAAGTAAAAAATAATTTCTTGAATGACTCAATGATTCTATACAATTCTTGTCATTGAGCTTCCACATTCAAATCCCTATTTCTTACTGAATAATATTCTTTTAAAATCAATAATTTGTAAAAAAAAAAAAAAAGATACACGGCTTTATGATATCTGTAAAAGTACGCAGATTTATTAGTAGCTAATATGAAAAACAGTAACATAGCCACATAATTCAAATCTTGGAATTTAATTTTTAAGATATTTGCTTCTTCGTATTTTATTAAACTACGGAGGAGAATTGAACTAGTACATTTCAAAATCCGATATTAATTCAAATGCTTAAGTAGGCACGAATCAATATTGTTGAACTAACATGTTAGAAGAAACATAGGCATGTCTGTCAAAAATATAACTTACGCTTAAAAATTTAAAGTTGAAAACTTTTCCAAACGTGTTTTGTTTTATTTAAGAGTAGGTTTTATCTTTAAAAAATCACGAACTTCCCTATAGACAGTTATCAAAATATGTGGAATAGGTAAAATTTAATTTTATTAATATTTAAAAAAAATCCTTCTTTTATTACAAATGGTATTTAAATACCCACAAAAAATATTAAAATCTGAAAAAGTTGTGTATTGTTAATTGTAATTATAAAAATTCTGTTTTTTGTTTTATATTATAATTTTGACTAAAACTTCATTTTCTTCTATATTACTTCATTACATTGTTACATTGCTACATTATGCTTGTGGTATTCAAATAAATTTGATAAAGCACCGTTGGCACTTTTTGCAGAAAATTAGTCGGTCCGGGTCCGGTTTTAATTTTACCTGCACAGGCCATGAACTGAGAAAAAAATAAACGGACCGGGGTGAATTTTTGTCTTTTGTACCAGGAAGTACCTGGAGCCAGGGCCCGACTTAGGGTATGGGGGGAGGCTGGGGCAATAATCATTATGGGGGGGGGAGGCTTCTATCTATTTATAGAATTTTTTTGCGAATAATGTGCAAGTAGCTAATACTAAACTTCATACATATTGTAAGTATGCATAAATTTTGTACCCGGTACTGCTCACATCTATGTACAGAGTATCACAAAAAATGGTCACAACTTTAAGAGAAAATGCTAGTAGGACAATAGTAGAAAAAAGGATAGATTGGTTGACAGGAGTATTTCTTTGCAAACTTCACTTATCTACGTACGCTATAAGATGTCTAAAAGAAAATGCCCCAAATTGGTCATAATGAATAGTTTTAACTTGCCATGTGACGTAGAAAACGTAAATAAAGAATTTCTTTTGAAAACAATAGAATACTAAGTAGTCATAATAGAATTTTAATGATTAGTTTTCTAATGATATAGTTTGTTTTTTACATGGGTGGCGGGGGTACTGAAAGCAGAGAAGGGAAGGGAGGCTGCACTCCCTTCCTAAATGTTTGAAAATATATGAATTTTCGTTACTTTTGGCTAATTTTAATCATTTGGAACCTTTTAATGAAAATCTTGATTACTCTCATGGGGGGGGGGCCCTAAAAAAGGGTCCCGGGGCAACTGCCCCGCATGCCCCTGCATGGAACATACAGCTTTAATCAGACCCGGGTCGAAAATGTTTGCACATGTTGGCCACTACATTAAATTTATCATGCGACAGTAGGGAATTCTGCCCAATTATAAACCATGGAACAAAGTCAAAATTCGTTACATTTTTTTTTTTTTTTTTTTTTTTTTTTTTTTTTTTTTTTTTTTTTTTTAGTTTGGGTGGAGAGGAAGGGTAAAATTAATCAGAAGAGAAATTAATTCCCCGCAACTATTAGGACGTTGAAATGTAACTTTATTTCCGAACGTGAGAAGAAGAAAATTTTTGAAAAATTCTCTCTTTCGCTCTCGTGGAGCATTTCGAATTGTATCTCGTAATCTATCCACTATTTAGAGTTGAAATTTGTATGATTATGTTTCATGGAACACAGCTATGATACAAAACGGATAATTACAGAAGAAATTTTTCATGATGATGGGTATAAAGCGTAAGAAAAGTAAAGAAAGAATTTTTCAAAATTTCCCCTTTTCTAAGGGGAAGAGGTGCAAGACATGTCTGAATATGTCATATATGCAAGACATGTCATATGTCAGAATATTTGCAGACCTTATAGAAAAAAAATTACAACATGATGGTTCTTAGAATCGCGGCAAGTTCTGGGAGGATTGGGTTACATTTTAGAAATAACGCAAAAACGAAATCCAACACACAACAGAAAAATCATTCAGCCGAAACCCCATATCTTTTTTGTCGACCAGAAACACAAAAGGAAGGAAATTCTTTTAACACTTCGCAACATTGTTGAAATTGTTTATGAATTCGGTTTGTCTGTGTGTTTGTCTGTGGTTCCTAGCTCTAACTCTCGTAAATATACTTTGATTTCTACGTTATTAATGTATATTATTGAGACTTATTATGGACGGTCCCCATTCAGAAACTAAATGTGTGGCATTTTAGTTAGTTTACAGAGACACTGAATTCCCAATTAATTTAGTTACATTTAGAACAATCAATTTTGTTACATTATAGTCAATGGGGGAAAAAATATTTGCAGCGGATTTTAAAGATTTTATTCTATTTCAAGCATAATGAAGTTGATATGCATTTATCAGGTGCCTTAAAATATGATTTCAGTGAAATATGCATGAGTGCGAAGCTTTTATTAGTTATTTAAAGAGTCACACAAATAAAATTCGGGAGGATTGATAAAACATATCGGTATTGCCCAAGACTAAAACAAACCTATGCGGGTGTCGCAAAAAGGTCGAAAAGCGCTTTATTTTTTTTGCCTTTTTTAATTGCAAAAGTTTTCAAAATAAGACATGAATTACACTTATGGTGATAAAAGTCCTGCCATTAATTAAAAAAATATCCAATTTTGAAATCTTTACACGTTTCCGGTGTCCTATGCATTAAATTAAGAAATCTTTTGCCATTCTCTGAGAAGTAAAAGTGTAAAAATGTCATCCTTTAGCGACCAAATTTTACTGCAGTATAATTCTTTGAATGCCTTAAAATTTCGAAGCTATAGTTAGACAGACGTACAGACAATTTTTTAAAGCTGTGTTTTAAAGCTCCAAAGTTTCATAAATATCATAATTCGATGAGTTTTAGTCGTATAAAAAATGAAATTTTCAGATTAAAGAAAAATATTTTCTAATTATAACTTATTGAACATAGGGACCGTAATTTTTTTATGTAACTTTATGAAAACTAATGGCAAGACTCATTCAACAATATAATTTAAAATCCTACCATACACTGTTGAACTTCACGTTGCCTTCGTTTCTCCAAAAGTTATACAATTAAGGGGTCGGTAAAATTGGAAAATATGACCACTTTCAACATTTAATTTCTTAAAATGTATATGATTTAAAAACACAATTTTAATTGGGATGAAAGATATATGTTCTTTCATTTTATGTATTTAAAAAAATACAAGATGCAGAATTAGCATTTATAGGGGGCTCCAAACTGTCATACATTTGACGAGCAGAAAATTTGTATAACAGCTTACGCGCACGATTACAAAATTTATATTGCTACTAGAATGAAAATTTTGGTGCCTACTTATGCTTCAAATTGTAATAATTATCCTCAGCCTAACTAAATTTGTATTTAAAACATTTTTATATTTTTAATATAAAATTGTATTTAACTAATAGGAAATTTTGAAAATTTCAAGAGTATAATCACCTAAAGAAAATATTTTTTTGAACAACAAAAAGGAAATTTTAGGTTCAATTTATACAGACTAACATGAAACATATGTTCTGAAAATTTCATGAAAAAATGCTTAGAAGCTTTTGAGCGCGTTATGCCCAAAAACTTCATTTAAATAAAAATAACTTCAAAGTTTCTGAAATGCCGCTTCAGCTATATAGTGGGAGTATAATTCCAAAAGCCATAACTTCTGTTTTATTGGAAATTTCAAGGACACAATTATAGCAAAATGGTCAGAAAAGATAGGAGTTTAACATCTAAAAAAATTGAAATTTCGAAAATTTTGAAGCTTTAAGAGACCTGAAACCCCTTAAACGATTTCATTAATAAATATGCAGATTAGGAACCTCAACTTTAGTTCTGAAAATCTTATTTAGTTTGATCTCACTTTTCAAGCTTTAAGAGTCCCGAGACCCCCTAAAACGCGTTTATATCTTTTCGGGACACCATGTATAAGGTGAATTCGAGATCTTTTGAAAAAAAAATGCTAATTAAGGGGACGGTGGAGCTTAAAATCCTTAAAAATAATTTTTTTTTATTTTTGTAAATTTCAACTTAAATATTATTCAAGGGTACATTATATACATTATGGCATGCATTTATCACAAAAAAAAATGTAAAAAAAAAAAAAAAATTATTTTTGAGAAAAATATGGAATTTTACGCGTCGTCTTAGAAATCTTCGGAATGCCCCATGCGTCTTCAATATCAATAAAAATCCCCAATATTTTTTATAAAAGTTTGGTTTATATATATAAATAAAATCAAGCATCGAATTTTATATATTTGAATTTAAAGGTAAAAAAAAAAAAAATCAAAATTTCAAAAATTTTTCGAAAAAATTTCAAAATTTTTCAAAAAATTTTTTTTTCTTAACCTTCAAATTCAAATATATAAAATTCGATGCTCTATTTTATTTCTATATATAAATCAAACTTTTATGAAAAATATTGGGGATTTTCATTGATATGGAACGCGCAGGGGGCACTTCGAAGATTTCTAAGACGACGCATAAAATTCCATTTTTTTCTCAAAAATAAAATTTTTTTTTATCTTTTTTTGTGATAAATGCATGCCATAATGCATATAATGTACCCTTGAATAATATTTAAGATGAAATTTACAAAAAATAAAAAAAAAATTTGAAAAAATTTGAAATTTTGAAACTTTTTTGAAAAAATTTCAATTTTTTTCAACTTTTTTTTTTAACCTTCAAATTCAAATATCTAAAATTCGATGCTCTATTTTATTTCTATATATAAACCAAACTTTTATAAAAAATATTGGGGATTTTCATTGATATGGAAGACGCATGGGGCATTTCGAAGATTTCTAACACGACGCGTAAAATTCCATTTTTTTCTCAAAAATAAATTTTTTTTTAATTTTTTTTGGGATAAATGCATGTTATAATGTATATAATGTACCCTTGAATAATATTTAAGTTGAAATTTATAAAAATTAAAAAAATTATTTTTAAGGATTTTAAACTCCACCGTCCCCTTAAAAAAATATTGTTTCTTTCTCATTTAGTTTTATACTCTTCCTTATATAATAAAAAAATAAAGTTTGGTGAGACAAACCTCCAGAAAGGGATAATTGTTTGCACAGATTCAAAATACGCCTTCACCAGATGTAGTTAAAAGTTCGATTTATAATAAAACTTCTAAAACACTTTACAGAATGAATTTTTAAGGTGATTTTATGTATATTTAAATTCTTTTCAAGCGTTAGGTGCATTTTGAAAGTTTCCTACCCTTTTCTACCAGGAAATACTGTCAAATGATAGCTAATTTTTTTTTTCTCTATCATACGCATGCCGTGTTTTTTTCGTGATATAAAAACTTTGGCAAACTTAACCAAATGGGGCACTAGGGGATGAGAATAAATACGTGATTATAACTTGTAGCTTGTATTCATTGTAAAAGTAGCGTATAAAAGATTCGTGCAAATCTGTTTTTTAACATTAAAGAGTAATAAAATGTGATCGTGTCAGCACGTGTTTAATATTCAAAGTAGTTTTTAAAGCAATTTTTACACCCTAAGAGCTACAAAACTGCCTTTTATAGATCGAATTATTCATATGAAAATATTTATGTTCCTTCTAAATTTCGTTTTCTGTTCGATATCTTTTATTAAATATTCTTGCAAAAAACGTGATAGTTTTACTAAAACATGCATTAAAATTTTATAAAAAAATATTCAACGTTTTGAATGATAATGAACATTTCATTTTTAAAAATTGAATATATTTAATTAAATATGTTAAAATTAATATCATTAATAATATGTTATAAGATTATTCAGCTAAGTAATAATCATGTATGCCAAAAAACAAAAGATGATGATTTGGTAGCCGACGTTCGTGGTACAGACCGTACATATCCCGGATAAAAAGGTGGTGTAACATTTTAGTGACTTACTTGCACACAAAATAGTATTAAAAAAAACTTTCACACAGAAAAGGCTTTCTTAAGTCCTTTCTCTCTGTGGAAATCCTGCGAAAAATTATCATAGTTTTATAAAAATCCTGTCTCCTTCCTTTTAATTCTATATGCAGCAAGTGAAAAATTCTCTTACTAATAAATTTGTCCAAAGTAAAAAAAATATAATAATAATAATAATAACAATAAAATATCTTATTAAAGGTACTTATTCATGCTTCCTAAATTATTAAATAGCTTTTATTAAATAATACCCACTTCACCGGCGACGGGTACACTGCAAAAAAAAAATCTGTAAAATTACTAAAGTTTTTCTAGGAAACTGGGATTCCTAGAAATTTTTATGTAACGGCAACAACAAAAATTCCTGTAACAGCGTCTGTTACAGGAATTTTTCTTGTTGCCGTTACATAAAAAGTTCTAGGAATCCCAATTTCCTAGAAAAACGTTAGTAACTTCACAGATTTTTTTTTTACAGTGTATAGGGAAACAGTGCTTTTACCCCCGACTTATCTCGGGGCAGCCGTTGAAGTGGATATTAAGCTAATATTAAATAGCTTATTAAAGAAATGCTATTAATATTTATAACGATAATTATATATGAAATGTTTCTCATTCTTCAATGAGAACTCCCCCCCCCACCCTCAAAAAAAGGTTTTTGAATAAAACTCACAACATGACGAAATTTAATTTTTCAATTATTTAGGTGCATTCGTAATTATATAAATACGTAGCACCTATAGTCGTTGTCGGGTCCGTCTGTCCGTATATAACAGCCCAACAATTACCCAACCGAATAGTTTGAAATTTAATATGTATAATCGTTGCAGAATTTTGTCGAGTCATTTCAAACATTATGAAAATCGAATCAAAACTTAAAAGATATTAATAAACGTTTTTTTTTTCATTCTATTAAATCCTATATGTAATTAATTGACTGATATACCATGATAGGTAATGAATCTAGGTTACCATGGTGATGACGTCCCATTTAAGATGGAGTCCTGTTATTTACGTATTACTGTTGTACAATTTAATTCCTTTATACAATTTAATCTATAGAATGGCAATGATTGTTGTATTCATGCACTTTTGCGTAAGAATGCATTAGCTATTGCACCAAGATCTGAATATTTATAAAACTAGTTACAATACGAACGCACTTCATTGGTCACGTTTGACGTACAATTTCCGACTTGTTTAATACACCGCGTGCGGTTCGATTATGCCATTTTTCGAACTTGAAATTAGAGTGGATTTTTTTCTCTGTCTATACATACAGTAGTGCTTTAAAGTTCATCACCTAAGAACGTTTTCCCCCAATTTTTGAAATTTAGACTTTTGCTACATAATAATTGAGGAGAGCAAAAACTTTCAGCGCTTATTTTCAATTTAATTTACGGGCCAAATTAATCCTGATGAACCTCAGCTGTGCATCTGGAAAGACAATTAGTAGGTAAAAAAAGGGAAGAATGCTGAGGAAAAATTCGTGCAACTTCCGTTAGAATGGTCTGGAAACCTCCAATCAGTCATTGACAATTTACTGTATTTACACTGGCCTCCAAAAGTTAAGGTACAGGGACTGGATGCTTTCGATTGCACACGTTTTGCCGAATATCTACAAAAATTATTGGTGAATTGTTCTTGAACTTCTGGGATGAAAAGAACATGTTTGATTTTATATTTATCGTTGAAGATTTAGTCGGGGGTACAATTAGGGGGCTAATAATAAATTTAATAATAAAATAATATTTGCGATCACCTATGTAACAGGAAAGGCTGGAAATGGTTTGTCACTGTGGTAAATGACTAATTGGGTCCTGTTCAATGTTTGTATGCATTTGTGTAAGCATAGCACTCATATTCGTGAAGATGTGAACGTTTTTGTGAAAAATTCAAAAGGTTTTTTGTTTATAGCATACAGAGTTTTCAACCAAATTTAACGCAACTTTCCAAAAACCTGACAAAGAGTAGTAGAAACATTATACTGCAATTAAAACATGAATATATTGAATATTTGATGAGATATGGGCATTTTTATGAGATAACTTTTAACTGCGCATGAGCGGAAGATTTCAAAATTTTTATTTCATAATTTGGTAGTAAGCTATTTAGGTCAACTTATATAAAAAGTCCAGTCAAATATCGCGAAAATTCATAAAGATAGGGTCGATATAGTGTGTTGCTTCCTAAAAATAGCTTTATTATAAGTGATTTTCCACAACTTTTCAATCAGCTCGCTATATCTTTCTAAGTTTTCACAATATTTGATTGAACTTCTTTTTGAAGTTGCCCCAAAATACTGACTACCAAATTATGAAATAAAAATTTTGAAATCTTCCGCGCATGCGCAGTTAAAAATTATCTCATAAAAATGCCCATATCTCATCAAATAATAATTATATATTCATGTTTTAATTGCAGTATAATGTTTCTACTACTCTTTGTCAGGTTTTTGGAAAGTTGTGTTAAATTTGGTTGAAAACACTGTATGCTATAAACAAAAAACTTTTGAATTTTTCACAAAAACGTTAACATCTTCACGAATATGAGTGCTATGCTTACATAAATGCATACAAACGTTGAACAGGACCCAAATAGTCATTTACCACAGTTACAAACCATTTCGAACCTTTCCTTTTACATAGGGGATCGCAAATATTATTTTATTATTAAATTTATTATTAGCCCCCTAATTGTACCCCCGACTAAATCTTCACCGGGAAATATAAAATCAAACATGTTCTTTTCATCCCAGAAGTTCAAGGACAATTCGCCAATAATTTTTGTAGATATTCGACAAAACGTGTGCAACCGAAAGCATCCAGTCCCTGTACCTTAACTTTTGGAGGCCAGTGTAATTCCTCAAAGATGTCATACTGGTAAACCAATCTCTTCTCTGCTTACTAGGCTAATTCTCCTTTTTTAGGGTTCCGTACTTAAAAACTAAAAACGGAACCATTATAAGATCACTCTTGTGTCTGTCTGTCACAGCCATTTTACTCATAAAATATGGAACGTGGAAAGTTCAAATTTGGGGGAAGTAATAAAGACTGTTGACCCACATATTTTCAGATTAATAAACATTTATAAATA
The DNA here is from genome assembly GCA_963932465.1 of Maratus speciosus. Taxonomy (NCBI): domain Eukaryota; kingdom Metazoa; phylum Arthropoda; class Arachnida; order Araneae; family Salticidae; genus Maratus; species Maratus speciosus. The sequence goes on along the minus strand of OZ010796.1, from coordinate 111,486,212 downwards.
TACTAGGGAAAAATGTATAGGGGCAAATTAAGTTGCTTGAAAAAAAAAATCTTTTCTTTGCATATCGTGTGAAAGCTTTCGTAACGCCGAATTCGAAAATATATTTCTTTTAATTTTAGGTATTACATTTTCAAAGATTTAGTCAAAATGTACCTCAAAAATATGTTCCCCACTCCATCTAATTCCTAATCTACTGAAACTAAAATTATGAAAAGATTAGAGGTAGTAGATGTTAATTTAAACATTGCAGGAAAATTATAGCGATTACCCTAGATCACATAGTTTTTGAGAAAATCGCATTTTTCCGATACACACAAATTTCGATTTACGGGCATTCAGAAAAACTGTTTAGCAGCGCTGGAGGTACCTATCGTAGCAGAAGTGTAAAAGCATTGTTGATCATGATTTTCGAAAAATATCGTCAGTAATTAGCCGAGATATTAACCCTTAAAGATATGGACGGTTTGGACATACATAATGATGCACTGTATGTATCATCGGCTTTTAAAGCCTAGATAATAACTTTTAATGATGTATGTGTGTAATGCAATGGGCACTAACAGTATAAAAGCAATAAACGTCAAATTGTTAAAAACAGACTAATTCAAAGGGTCTCAAGATTCTTAAAGCTTGAAAGTTTTTTTATTTTAATTTTTTTAGATGTTAATCTTCCATCTTTCTGAATATTTTAATATAATTGTTACCTTAAAATTCTCATTAGAACAGAAGTTATGGCTTTTAGATTTATACCCGCTCAATAGCATTAAGCGGCATTTTCGAAACTTTTAAGTCGTTTTTCTCCAAATGACTTTTTTGGGTATAACGCGCACGATATCTTAAAAACTTTTGAATATTTTTTCATGAAATTTTCAAAACGTACGTTTTATGTTAGTCTGTATAAACTGAACCTAAAATTTGCTTTTTATTGTTCAAAAAAAATATTTTTTTAAGGGATTATATTGTTGAAATTTACAAAATTTTCTGTTAGATAAATACAACTTTGTATTAATTATATAAAAATACTTTAAATACAAATTTATTTGGATTCAGAGTAATTATTGTATTCTTAAGTATAAGTTGCCACCAAAAATTTTTATTCTATTTGCAATATTTATTTTTTAATCGTGCGCGTAAGATGTTATACCAATATAACGCTTGTCAAATGTCTGACGGTTTGGAGCACCCTATAAATGCTAATTCTGCATCTTGCAATTTTTTAAATACGTAAAATGAAAGAACGTACTTATATCTTTCATCTCAATAAAAATTGTGTTTTAGAATCATATACATATTAAGATATTAAATGTTGAAAATGGTCTCTTTTTTTCATTTTTTCCAATTTTTGAGATCCCTGAGACCCCTTAATTAGAAGGAATTACATAAATACTATGGGATTCGCGACAATTTGTATTGAATGACTCTTTCAATACGCCTCGAGTGGCTTTAAACGTTAATTAAAAACATATCTGAAAAAACGCGGCAAGGACCAAGGCGGCGTTGCAATTTGTGACCTCCTTTCGAAGCGCGCTTAGCACAATGCCAATTCTAAACTTTGAACGAATGTTTTGTTTTAGCTGCACTGTAGAAAGAAAGGTTATTAGTATGCTGAATTTAGTCTTATGAAATGCCAAATGAATTTTAAATATGCATTTCCTTTATTGTCAGTACCGATTTAATTAAGTTCATTATAAAGAGATTAAGATAATATTAATCTAATCGGATGTAGCAATCCCAAAACTTTATTCTATCTCATACATGTCAATACTTCCTGGTAAATGCAGCACAGGATCACTACCGTTAGACGATTTATACCAAAATCTAATCAGGGAACACTTTTGTTAACTTCTAATTGAAATTGAAGTTTGATGAAAATCCGTGCAATAGTGTTTGAGATAGAGCTATTACGAAAATCGTGAAAAGTTCTAAGTTGCAGTGGCATCTCTTGGGCAATTTACACCAAAAACTTATCAGGATCAGTTTATATCAGGACTAACTGAATCTGGAGGTTGATAAATATTCGTGCATTAGTTCCTGAGATAGAGCTATTGTGATAATCATGAATACAGCAGAATAACGGCGCGACTTATTGGGCGATTTACACCAAAAGGTTATCAGCACCGAATTATATCAAGGACTAACTGAATCTGAAGTTTTCTGAAAATCCGTACTTTAGTTTTTGAGATACAGCTATTGTGGAAATCATGAATAATGCAGCATAACAGCGACAGCTGCTGGGCGATTTACACCAAAAAGTAATCAGCACCAAGTTATATCAGGGACTAACTGAATCTACAGTTTTATTAAATTCCGTTCAATAGTTCTTAAGATAGAGCGCCCACAAAAATTGTGTCACATACAGATAGACAGACTCACAGTCAGACATTTTGTAAAAACATGTTTTTCATTCCCTTTGTACCCTAAAACGTATAAATCCGTCGAAAACCGTAATTCGAAAAATTTCACTAATCCAATACTGTCTTTCTGTAAAGATAGAAGAAAGTAAAAATGAGTTATACAGAATAGCTGTATTTGATGTTTTTTAGGTTCCATATCTCTTTGAACTTTCATGGTATATCCATTTACATTTTTCTTGTACATACGGTTATACCCTCATAGCATGCATGGTCACGGTGACGTCGTTGTGACGTCACTGTGAGTCACAGTGGTCACGTTACATCTGTGACCAAAATGCCACCACTCAGTGATGTCACATTGTGACTGAGATGTGAACATCTTAGAAAACTTATAAAAATTACAAAAAATATTCAAAACATGTTATTTATCTAAAATTATATTTTCTGGCAATTAAAAAAATTGTGACGTCACTGTTATGACACTGCATGTAACGTGCTTCCCGTCACATATGTGACGAAAAAAACCACCATATTGTAAGTCACAGTGTGACAAAAATATGAACATCAAAAATCTTTGAAAATGAACAGAAATTTTACATGCCCGAGTTACAACGACACAAGGAATGAAAATATACTAGTGGATAGGAAATAGTAAATTCGGACACGAAAAGAGAGGTGGGGGGGGGGGGGGGGGAAAGGAAAATGCACGTTAGAAGTATCAACAAACTAGATTTTCATGCTAAAATTTATCAATTTGTTATTTAAGACAGTGAAAGTATACTTTTTTATGATTTCAATTTTATCTACCATTGCAATTTAATCCTTCACTGATTGTTATTATTATAAAAGTGTTTCTAGGAAAAATGGTCCGTATTGGAGCAATTTGGATAACATATTTAGAATTAGGAATATTAAATCTGTACACTTTACATATTTAGTTTGCAGGGAGGAAGTTGTTTTATCTCATTTTATTTTTATTTATTTATTTATTTATTTATTTTTTTGTCGACCAGTGGTATTCGAAACCCTTCTGTGGTTTCAAACTAAAATTTTCTATTACAGCTAAGTCTGTAGCTTTTAATGAGCACGTAGAAAGAATACTCAGAGTTACGTCATATATGCATTTCTTGCTTTAGAATTTGCATTCAAGTCATATTTTTTCCTGTTAGTGTTTAACTATTTTAAATAACTGTTTTTTAAAAAATTCTTCTTCTTTCAGACTTTTTAAATAAAATTAGCATTTTTCGAAAAAATATGTATACAAATTTTATACAAAACCCATGATATAATTATTCGTATTTCAAATTCGTGTTTTAGAGATATGGCTCTAAAAAAAGTTATTTTACAAATTGTTTTATTCTACAGAAAATGAATATGAAAAAAATGACAGATTGACAAAGAAAATTTTTTTATCCTGTATACTCTCTTTTCATTTATTAAGAAGATACGTATTTATTTATTACGTGTAAAACAAACTTTACTTTAAAAAAAGAAAGAAAAAAGGCAGGTGTTTCATTCAAATAGAAAATTTTCATTACAGATACTCTCATAAAGATAAAATTATTGAGCATTTAAACTCTAAATCTGTTAAATACAAAAAAAAAATTATAATAATACAGTTGGAGCACCTGCTTGCTCAATATCGTCTGCGCTCGATTAAACCGCAGAATAAAATAAGGATCAGAGAACTTCTGACGCGGGAAGTTAGTTTTTTTAAGCTAACAGAAATATGCCTGGCAATTTAGGATAAAATACGGATATTATTAAAATATTTATGGAACTTAAAAGGTATGTCTCATTTAATTTAATTTTTTTATTCCTGTTTGATAGATTATTATCATGAGTTAAACAGTTGTATGTTATATGCAATGAGACTGATCTGGGATTCTTTTCAGAAGCGATATGGCGATGGAAAGATTTTTGAGAAATTGTTAAATGCATTTAACTCATCTAGTATAGTTCGTTGTTGTTTAATAGTACAATTATAAATACTAATTATATAGTGTTTTTCAAATTGCTATATTTATTTTTTAATTGTATTTAAGCATTTTCTTGCTGTTTGTGATTTTAATCAAACATTTAATTGTAGACATTCAGAATCAGTTATTAAATTTTCTTTGATTGTAAACTCATTTTCTACGTTTTCGATACATTTATTTTATTGGCATTAAAAAATAAAATATAATATTTAAGCATTGAAATAAAGTGTTTTTCATGCCCGATAAAGTTGAAAAGTATTTATGACTTGAAAAGTGTTTATGACGTTTATCCGCGCTCTATCTCGCGTAAATATACTCGGATTGACCTGAAATTTTTGGATGTTATTGACGTTTACCACGTCCCTATTTGTAATGAAGTTTGTAGCATGTTTAGTTCATTTACAGGGACAGTCAATTGTATTATCATTACGCCCTGTGGGAAAAAAATCGTTTCAAATGATTTTTAATGATTTTACATGCTTTCAAACAGAATAAAATTGATATGCATTTATGAAGCGCACTAAAATGTGCATTCCGTAGAATATGCGATGCAAAGAATAGTTATTGTTCATTTACAGGGCTAAAAAAGGAATTCCAATACATAATGATATAGGGGTGGGGGGAATTGTTTGCGGCGTACTTTATTTATGTTAATCTGTGTGATACGTAATGAAATTGATATACGTCGTTGAGGTTTACATACTATGAATTATTTCATGTATAATACGAAGTGTATATAGCATTTACAGGGACGCACAAAATATTTCAGATACTATATTGTATCCGAAGTACTGTTCATTAGCGATGATTGCTGGAAATGCATTTTTAATTATGATATGCGCTTTTATAATTCACTACATTTATGCATAGTACATGGTGTATATATATATACAATAATTCATATACAGGACTATACAAAAGTATTCGTAAGGGTTACTGGGTATTGCTTAAAGGTGGTTTTTAAATAATAATTATTAAAATTGCCTTTTAAGCAATTAATTTGAAATTAGATTTTCATTTGAAATATTGTATGCAAGGCGAATGATTCTCTCTGGAAAAATTTCCAAGTATTTATATATTTTCAATCGATGCTGGATTTAATTAAGTTTCACGTTTACCACATGCCGGTGCCTCACGATAAATATTCCATCTTGTGCTGCGTTTGTAGCCTTGCCAACATGTAATAGTAAGAAATTTACTAGGCTGGGTCTCGTTCCATGTGGTTTAGTCGGTAGAATGTGAGTGCGCTACACTGATAGCCCGGATTCCAGTCTCGGCTTGGAATCTTTTTCACTACGTTGGCCTTTGCCCTTTTAAGCAATTAATTTGAAATTTGATTTTCATTTGAAATCATCACAGTGATTGTGACAAGTTCGTCACAAATGACACATATTTCACAAATTAGTCACAATGTGACTTCAAAGCATTGTCGCTGTCGTCACAGGTTCGGCACAAAGTTAATGCCAAAATAGTCACAAATGACATACTTTTCACAAATTTCTCACACCGTGATTTCTCAGAGTGGTCAAAATGTGACGTCACAAACGACCTCTAAAACGGCCATAACGACATTCTAGGCACTATGACGACGCATCGACGGTCACAATTTCACAGTGTGACTTCACAACGACATCGCCGTGACATCACCATGCCTTAGGGGTGCGATTGACTCTTATGTGAAATTATTGTCCAATATCTATTATAGCACAAGATCTTAATTCAATGGCAATAAATTAAATAAGGAAAGTGCTGTTTTAAACTTAACGATTTGATCCTAACTTTATTGTGGCCAAACGTTATGCAAATAAATTTAACTGTGCAGTGCAGTACGCGTTCAGCTTTTACATCTTAATGTTTGTAAAATGTTTGTTACTGGTAAATATCAATGTAATTCAATGTAAGATTAGCTGCAATTATAGATATTGATCTTACTTTTTTTATCCATTCTTTTTTCAATTAGGATTTTAAATAAGGATACATCTAAATTCTTAAAGTTACTCGAAATACTTCTTTATACATATACAGTAAATCCTGTCAAGACGTGATCGGGTCTGGAAAAAAGTTCCATTTTAGACAGGCTTCCGTTTAAAGTGTAATTAATTAAACGTCTACACTGTTAAAAAAAACGACATTTTTACAGTACAAAGTACTGTTCATCTCGCGCACAAACTCGATCACAGTGAATGTGTTGTATCTTTCTTTGGTTTCCTGACTATATTAACATGTAAAATACAGTAGTTGCGTAAAGTTAACAGCACAACGTGCTGGCAATTTGGACGGTCAGCAGTTTGTGCTGTAAAAAAATGCGTCCAAATTGCCAGTACATTGTGCTGTTAATTTTACGCAACTACTGTATTTTCCATGTTAATATAGCCAGGAAACCAAAGAAAGATACAGCACATTCACTGTGATCGAGTTTGTTCTGGCAAATTTACAGTGGTTTTGTTTTTTTACAGTGTGAGACACATTAACCTCAAGAAGATCAATTGTTCGTTTCGTTGGGTTCCTGACAGGATTCCGTTATAGACAGGCAGGCGGCAGCATAGACAATCACCTCACCGAGTTGGAGGTTGAAATTCCAGAATTATTTAAATCTCGATTCACACATTAAAACGCAATCGGTCTGCCAAGTCATATCTTGGTGGAAAACACCTGAAAACCCGATTTCAGTGGTTGACTTGTAGATTTACCATTTTGTTTTCCTACACCTTAAGGTATGAAAACATGGAGGACTGGGAGCAGAAGAAACACGATGGCAAACCTACGAGTCAACAGCTAAAATCAGTTTTTCTGGGTTTTTCCACCATGATAGGACTTGGCAGACCGATTGCGTTTTAATATGCGAATCGAGTTTTAACTAATTCTGGAATTTCAGCCTCCAACTCGATGAGGTGATTGTGTGTGCTGCCGCCTCCCGATCTATGATAGAAAGATTTCGCTTTCACAGGTTTTACTGTGTTTCAATAAAAAGCGGTAAAAATCCGCTTTCAGACAGGTTTTTAGCGAATTTAATTGTACGGCAATTCGAATTAAGACCATGTAACTTTTCCGTTTAAGGCAGGGTTCTGTTATAGATAATTATCATTTTGACAGGTTTTACTATTCATATAACATAAAAAAGTATAAGTACATAAAATCTTGTTAAACGGAACCTGCCTATAACGGAATTATGATTTGTTACATAATGCTATCGAAAAGAATGCTATACAATTACACCGGCTAATAATAAAACCTGTGTAAAACGGAATATTTAACAAACATTTGTGATTTCATCTTGACAGTTTTTACTATGTATATAAACCGAAGGAAAACTTCTGGACCCCTTCCGAAACGAAATCCTGGCTACGCCACTGTAGATCTTAGTAGCCGACGAACATGTTAATCCTCAAAAATCGTGACAGCCGTACGATGAGAGTGAGTCAGTAATGGGTATATGGGACTTTGTTAGATTTTTTGAAATACTTTATGTAACTTCTCAAACATTAAACATCAAATGTTATTATGAATTATTTGTTAAGAAATACTGCAAACCCATGTTTTAAGAAGAAAATGAAACAATGATGATTTTAGCTCATGAAATTAAAACATAAATTAGAAATAAAACAATTGCGGGATAAAGCTTTTATAAAATAATAATAAAAAAAAAAAATTGAACTTGTTCACTATCATAAACAAATATTGCTGGAAATGTATGACTATCTGTTCCGAACAAACTGGTGCAGTTGTTTTAAAATGAAAACATATACATAGAATGTGTATTGCATTTACATAAAACAAACATTTAATCTCAAATTGATACAAAATTTTTTATAGTTCATTGCTTTATACATTGTTTGGAACACTGACAAAATTCTTTCCACCCAACTTCTATATTATCTTCTGTCAAACGCTCCGTTAAAAATACGCTGAATTTAACAGGTAAAGCCTAGAAAACCTTGCACAATCACACCAACCTAGAACGCACAGGTTTGGAAATCCCGCACATCAGCAAGATCTCTATTTTGTGGCCCGCATGCTAAAAACTAGTCTGAGAACGCTCAAATATTATTCATTAATTTATCTTCAAAATTGGGATTTGCATATATGACTAGTATTTTTGTATCTCACATAATTTCTTCTCAAATTTAATGATCTAAATGTACTTAAAGGTACTGGACTGCCAAATACAGTCGGCCAATGGTAACAAAAAAAAAGATCCTTGAGCATGTTAATCGTCAAATTGTCTTAGGAAAAGACAGAAATAACCATTTGACAGCAAGTTATGTCTGCTTTCAATTTATGTTAAGAAAAAGCTTAAGAGATCGTTTATACTGAAAATGTATGAAATACTAACACCTACTTTTGTCATCATATTTGGCCCATTTGATACCAAAAGAGAAATAATTTTACCTAGCAGTAAAAGAATTACGAAAATTGAAATTCCTGAACGAAAAAAAATTTTAAATTTACGAAAATATTTAGAAATTCTAATGCTAAATTAATTTGTAATAGTTGCGAAACCGACTGAATTGCCGGCAGCTTTTTAAGATTAGAAAACTACTTGACGGAATGAGAAGTAATTTTGATTAGTATATTCGAAGCTTCCAGAAATTAATTTCTGTTTGAAAAAAAAAAGAATAAAACTATTCGCATTGCATTTCCATTTTGCGACAATTACATATGAATTTAACATAAGAAGATCCAAAATTTAAACCTTTAAATTCCTAAACTGCTTGATCAAATGGTATCTCATTTGCTATCCTTAGGCAAATGTTGCCTAAAAAGCCAAATATAATGTCAGAATTAGGTTTTCCTATTAAAAATTTAGAGCTTGATACAATTTCAGCAAGAAGACGATTTTTAAACTGCTTTTTTTAGGGTTTCGGTCATGTGACGAAACCCTATTCGTCTCATTCCTTTGTCTGTGTGTCTGTCTGTCTGCCGTCTGTCCGTCACAGAGCCCGTTCTCAGAAACTATACATGTTAGACACTTGAAATTCTGGTAACTTATAGCTGAACACCTCACATCAAACAACAAATCATAAAATTTTGAAAAAGTCGGTAATTAAGAAGTTAATTACGGGCTAATTAACTTCTAAAATTAACCATTTAACCTTTTGAATGCAGCTACGAACGCACCTTCTCCAAATCAGCGGAGTTTCTCCTAAGGGTTGCCAGTAAAATCAGCGGATGCATGATTACCACGAAGGGAATTAAGCAATAAATGAAGTGTACATTTAAAAAACGATATCGCATCTCCCATGTATTGGTCCTACAAATTCGTAAAAGGTATAGAAAGACGAGGTAAAAATTCTACATTATTTTGGTGTAAATTTCAAATTTCAGCGTTGGGTATAACGCAAAAAATCCACTAAAAATCGATCGATAAAAATTTAATTTCTGTATTTGAAAAGACAATGAAAAGAAATTTCATTTCAGCGGAAAGCAGGTGTTGTCATCTTTCAGACATATCAGCGGTGGAGAAATTTAAACAGATGATATTTTAATATGAAATTTAAACTTTTAAATATTAAATTTTTAGATTAATTTCTTTTACATCCCGACGTAAATATTTTCGCTGATTTCATACATACCCAGTTCAAACTCCTAGCTTAATTACAAGCTGAGATATTAATTATTATTTTATTAATTGGATCATTGCTTTAAAACTTTCCTTTCAACGGGTTTTTTATCTCAGACATGACGTCGCACTTGCGGTTTTTATTTTAATACGAAATTTAAACTTTTTAAATATTAAATTTTTTGATAAAAGTTTTTGACATCCGGACGGGAAATCTCTCGCAGATTTCATACATACCCAGTCCAAAGAGCTAGCTTAATTAGAAGCTGAGATATTAATTATTATTTAATTAATCTGTTTCATTTCTATATAATGCATAGATTAAAATTGAGGCACGTGCTTTTTTGACCACGTTTGAAAGGAATATTAAACAAAACCCTTTGTGCGATCTATGATAACACTTACCCACTTGTTTTTTAATCCTAAGTTGGAAGAAATCATAATTTCCAGTCAAATAGTAAATTCAGAATTATACGCTCAAAAACACCCAGCAAACTCCTGTCGTCCAGCGTGCAGTAGAGCTGCCGGTGCCAAATCGACGCAGTTAAAAAGCAATTAGTAATCGGCGAACATGCGCAAAACAAGACGATAAAAACACTGCAACCATGGTGGCTAAGGTGCTAGTCAGGTGGTTTGCGGCCATGCGATGAAAAGGCAGATATCGCACCTCAGCCAGATACAAAACCCGTTGCACTAGGCACTCAGCCCATTGGGTAGGGTCCTTGTCAGTGGTATTAAGAAATTGGAGATTAATTCATGGGCTGCTTTCTTTTCTCTCTCTCGCAAAGCCATTGTAGGCGATTTATTAAATGCATTGAATATAGTATAAAAATTATGAAAATAATATTTAAAAAATAACTGATAAATATTACATAAGAACAATTGAAATTGAAAACGATATTGTAGTATTCAAAATCATCAATGATTATCCAATTTTCACTAATTTGCATACATTATGTAAGAAGGTTCTTGAACAGATGGGGGAAAATATCCAATTTTTTCGATATTTTTGTTGACCCTGATCTCTTATACTTTTATATTCGCTACCATACTAATATTTGAATAAAAGAATTTATATTGGATAAACATAGTTGCGGAAGCTGTTTTTGCTTAGTAAGTTCTGAATTTTCTCATTTTTTATTTTTTGTCTAACAATTTCATTTTTCTATGCTTTTGCGATGAAATGAAAATATTATTCTAAATATCATTAATACATTTTGCACTAGTGTACATTTCATTTATTATATTTTTTATCCGAACGGTTTATGTATTATTAAACATACGAAAGGGTATTTTTAGAAAATAAACAATGTCTTATTCTTACATCCCTAAAAGGTGATGTTAGGAAAAAAATACAAAAATCGCGTTACATTATACGTTCGGTTATACAAATATACACGACCCATACATTTAAATAAAGTAATATATAGATTACACGATTTTTTAAGAATTTTGTATATTAGAATTAGTAGTATCTTCAACATCTTTTCATCCCAACATCTTCAGCATCTTTTCTTGAAAATGTTCTGAGTATGTGCTTATGGGAACCTTCCTTTTTAGACTAAAGTACTCGCTAAAAAAAACACTTCTGCAAAAACATAAAAAGTTCAGACATTAAGTTGCCCGAAAACCCCTGTGATTCAAAGAGTTTTTCTGTTTTTTGAAGAAATTTTCGTCTTTGGATTGGAGAATTTCAAAAAAGTTTAAGCTTCCCTTCCCAAAAGTTTCGTGTGTTGAGGGTAAAAGGATATACGTAAAATTTACGTTTCTAATGTGAAAAAGTACTAGCCAAATGCCGAAATATCCGGGATATTTGACGAAAATGCAGTTATATTATTTCAGGTAATTTTCGACATTAGATTGGTAAATTTCCTATATTTTGGTAATAAATGCGCGACTTAAACCGAAAACTTTCGAAATATAATCAATGAGAACGTTAAGTTCATGGATTTGCTTTGAGAATGTATATTTAACCCAGACGATTAATTATCGTCTTATGCAGACATTTTTAGACTATTTTAATGTTAATAATAATAATTAACTTAAGAATGTTAGTTTTGCTAATTACTTTCCAATTATTCAAACGGTAGAGTCTTTATTTGGTATTTTTAAAAAATTATTTATTTTCATATTATAATTATAGTAATGTTTACAATGCAGTTTTTTAATATCCACTTAAATACGGGCTAAGCGTAGTCTATAAAGTCTATTTTATGGAATCAGAAAGTTTGACTAAAATTTCTTATAAGTTATTAAATTAAAAACATCCTTCAATTGTAGCGTGATGCATGTGATATTTATTAGCTCAAACGATTCACAAAACCAAATGTTTCAGTGGTTGAAAAGAATCTTTTATAAGATTATGAACAGTTTTCCATTAAAATTCCAATAACAGTCAAAGCATAAACGAAAACCTATTCCCTGTGTATTTTCTGTTCAATATGGGGTGAATGATCCAAAGAAAAATAGCAATGTTTAGAGCATTTTTTACTTGTTACATGGATAAAGTGCTGTTTTCTGCTACGGCCAAAGTATGTGGAAAACTATTCCGTTGAATTTTTTTCTTGAATCAATAAAATTGGCATCGAAATCTTAGAAGCTAATGTTTTTCTGTGAAAAGGGATTTTTTCCCAGAAATAGCAATCGAAATTGCATTCCTTTGTTTAAAATACAGATTAGCATGGAGATCATTTAAGGTTATTCATTCAAAAAATAATCTGAGGCGCGATTATTTAGTATATTTGTATAGATTTAAGATTAAATATACACTATTTAATGTACTGCATAATATTTTCATAAATAATTTATTACTGAAGCTTGTTTTTCGCATCGAAAAATATGTTAGGTATTTAAGAAGATTTTCAGTTTAATCAACAGATTTAAATATTTTTCACATCGTAAAAGGATTTAAGATTCATATAAAAGATTTAAGAGTTTTAGATTTATATAAAAGATTTAAGAATAAAAAAGGATTTAAGATTATGAAAGTAGTAAGTGGGCAGTTGAATTAATTTTTGAATTATTTTTTTATTATCTTTTTAGTTTGCTTCGCTAATCAGTATGCTTTAAAATCTATTTAATTTGGCCCGACAACAACAGATGTTTTATTAAGAAAAAACAAACTGTGTTACACAGAACAAGCACTATAGTTTCCGTAAAAAAATAATGTTTAATGAATTAATTTTAAACTTTAAAAAAAAGAGGCAGCTTTTTGTGAGTATGTATTCAGATAAAGCGAGAACATTACGGCGACTATTAAAGTATTATAATAAACGGGCTCACCAGCAGCCAACTAAATAGACAGACCATGACACTTCCACGTTTCTTTGACGCCTACAGTGCGTATAGCATTTGAATATGACTATGATGTCACATTGGCAAAGTGGCGTCACTTGGCGAGAATATGAAGTCATAGTGACGTGGATTTGAAGTCGTTATGGCCTTTTTAAGCCCTATTATGACGTCACGTTGTGACTATTTTGTGAAACGACAGTGTGACTAATTTGTGAAAAGTGTGACATTTGTGACAATTCCGCATAGAGTCAGGTGGTCATATTTTACCCAAATCCTAACCTACCTTATAGAGTCGGCTTTTTTTTCGGTAGGCAGGAGTCGGATGACCAGATTGTACCAAGACCCAACAAGACCTTATTGCGGATTCTTTTTTATTTTTTCTTTTGGCTGTAGGTAGATTTCGGATTATAACTTTGCACTGGGTCGTGTATCCAGCTTTTACCGACCCGTTTGCGACTTTTCTAATATATGCTTATTCGACTCTATGCAAGTTTCTAATCCAACTCCTACCAGCAGATAAAAGGGACAACCTAATATATTCAGGTCGGATTGGATAAAATCTAGCAACTTGACGCGATACAGAATCGTACGTTTAAATGTTCAGTATCATTTAAGAAAAGTTTCAAAAAGTGATTTTGTTTAGAAAATGCGGCATAGAAAACGCATTTTTTACTGTATTCAAATATAATAAAAGCGTAATATGATAACACGGACGAAATCGTCAGCTAATGTTGAACCAATGGCAGCGTTCTTTTCAGATTTGCATTTGAATACTTATATTTTCTATTTTATTCTATTTATTTATTTATTTGTTTATTTAATTTTTGCATAGGATATCTTATGTCGGTGTATAATCGGGTATATTTTATTTTATTTTATTTTATGTTGGATGCAGTTTTTTTTTTTTTTTTTTTTTTTTTTTTTTTTTTTTTTTTAAATCTCTGGGCATTTTTAATTTTTGAACCGATTTCGAAACTGATAAAGAAAACCGGTTCGGAAACTGAGAAAATGGATTATGCAGGAAAAAAATCCGGTTAGACCTCAGATACACTATGCAAAAAATAATATAATATAACGTAATATAATATAACATAACATAATATAATATAATAAATAATAAATAAAAATAAAATAAATAAAATAAAAATAAAATAAGTAAAATAAATAAATAAACATTCAAAATATAATATGAAAAAAGATAATGAAAAGTACGCTGCCATTGGTTTACAATTAGCTGGCGAGTGTTTTTGCGTTGCTAGTAAAAACATTTAAAGATGTATGACTGTGAAATCTTCAAAACAGTCTGCAAACAAAAACGTATGTATTAAAAAGCAATATATCCTCAGCATTTTAAAACAAATAGTACAAACATTTTTTATAATTTCTGTAATTTTGAATAAAAATGTGTCACCTGTTCTGACTGTAAAAGGGTATTATAAAAAGGGGACCTTAAATTTTTAAATAAATTGATTTGTTACTTTTTGTTACCCCTATTTGTTACTTTGTAATAATGATAAATAAATGGTCTATGATCTAAATTCTGGAAGGGAGCAATAGGGGAAAACAAAGTTAAACTTTTCTTCCGCTTTTACGACTTCGGACCATTACTTCAGGAACAAAGTATGTCGCAGAAAGCATAGTACTTTTCTGCCACAGGTTTTTATGAATGTTTAAGACTATTTTTTAATAACTATTTAAATATCCAAATTTACTGTTAGAAAGACTTATATTATCTTAAACAAAATTGTTATGTTTGCTTATATTAAAAACATATTTTTGAGTAATATTAGTGAGTATATTTCACATGTTAAATTCTTGATATTTCAAGTATTTCAGAAAGCTTTATTATTGGATCTACAAACTAGCTATACTTATTATAAAATCTTAAAAATCTACGAATTGAATCAAAAATAGTCTTAAAACTTTACTAATACATAAAATAATTTTAAAGAAAGATTTAAAACTGAAATAAGCTGGCGTGATACACTAAGATAAAAAAAATCTTAAAAACACCATAAAATTAGACAAATCTGCTATGTCTTCCGAAAGATCACAGTTTTTCTTTATGAGGTGCAAAGAAAAAAGTAAGGGAAAAGGACAAGTTGAAGTAACAGTCAATAGGAAAACAGAACGCATCCAATCACAAGAGCATTATCCAATCAGAACACATACTATTAGGGGAATTTTGAAGTAAATTGAATGAAAACCGAGTAAATTAATACCAGTACGAATTGACTCCATTTTTATTCAATTCATCCCATAATTCTCCCTCTGGTCAGCGTTCTTCTGATTGGGTGTTGGGATTGACTCTTGTGCGATTGCCTGATGCATTGTGCTTTCCTATTGGCTGTTGGTTCACCTTGTCACATTCCCTTACTTTATTCCGATCGGTCTTGTTCCTGCTTTCGAAGTAGAAGCAGTGTTCTTTTCGCCTGCTGAAGAAATATCTTTCGAAAGACCTTGCGTATTTCTGTAATTTTATGGTATTTTTAAGAAGTTATTTTTGCTATTGAGCATTTATCTCATTTACTCATTAAAAGCTTTCGCTTTTTTCCTTTACTCGTTAAAGATTTTAAAACTTTTTTCCAATGTGATACACAATTCTCACAGATGTTCCTCGTTTAAGTTTAAACATCAATTTCTAAACATAATGCAATTTGAGCGTAATTAAGTTTAAAAAATATTAATTAAAATAAAAATGTCTATATTTTTTTTACTATAATAATATTTTTTCTGTATTTTTTTGCCTACAAAATTCACAGTAAGACAATTTTAAAAACTTTATTCATAAAATAAACATAAATCTTTTAATAACGTTCACTTTTATACATATAATGGTTATGAGGGATAAATTTTGCAGCTGTATAAAAAAATAAAATGAACATAGAGCATTTTGAAGAATACTCTTACTAGAAATTTAAAAAAAAAATAATTTTGATTATTTCAAGAACAGTTAAACATATTTTAACCAGAATTTGCAAATCAAAAACACTATAAACATTAGTTGTATTAAAAAAAATCATTTGTAAATAGAAAAGGACATTCGGATATTCGACTCTACCCTTAATGTAAAACCCCCACTTAAATTGTTAACAATTGTGCGTTTCAAACTGCACGTAAAAAAAGTTGTACTACATCTGACCAGAGGCCGCAGTTCTCCGGCCAACTAATTGTTTTGATAATTAACAAACTAAATAATTTGTATAAAAAGCATAAAAAACACAAAAAATAATTAAAATAATTTCAGCATATCAAGTAGTGAGCCACATCTCAATATAATTAAGATACACGTTCAAAGGGTCAGGTACCCTTTAAAACGTCCAAAAATCGATTTTTTAATGGCTTATAATTAAATATGATTCTTTAGGAACATTTAAAAACAAACACCACACAAAAATTCACTTTAGAAGAGAAATTATGTCTCAAACAGTCTGAGCTGTCCCTTTATGATCAAGGGATGATTTAATCTTCAATGTCAATTTTCTCCACAGCGATTTTGATTATTGCGCGTACGATTTCTCAAAAATGTTTTCCTATAATTTCACGAAATTTTCGCTGGATGTATTAAACGTAGGGGAACGAATGACCTATTATTACGTTTCTCAAGAAAGAAAATTTGAATTCACGACTACTTTTGTATAAAAAAAATCTGGATATTTCGAGTTTCTTAAAAAACATAAAATTCTCGTGGTCTACAAGTTATTTTTTTCATTGTAAGTCATTTTGAAACACATTATATGTGTACTCATTAAAAAAAAAACTTGGTTTGTTTTAGCCATTAAGTGATTTAGACTTACTTAACAAATTATTTAGTGTATTAAATATATTTTAATTCAAAGTGAAACATACTATTAAAAAATAATATTTTGAATGAAAATGTTTATTTTTATGAAACCTATAAGAATTTCTTAAAAAATCCTTTTAATTTAAAGACACCTCTATCGAAAAAACAAAGCAATAAATTAAAAATAATTTAAAGGACAGCTAACAGTTAAAAGTTTTAGCCAATCAAATTTCAAAACATACGTTATAAAATTTTGTATAGTAAATGCTGTATGTTTAATTAATTTGTTAAAAAAAAAAAAAAAAAAAAAAAAAAAAAAAAAAAAAAAAAAAAAAAAACTGATAACTTAAATATTTGCATTATACGTAATTTAAATACCTTAAAATAAATAAAAAATAATATTTTATTAAAACGTGTTAATAAAAAATACAACGAATAACAAAGAATAATATAATACACTGTTGGATGCAATAAAAATAAAACGTGAAGTCAGCGCAATAATCAAGTTCCTTTTGAAAAAACATTTTGTAATCAAATGATATATTTCTCAGCTGAAACAAAACACTAATCTCTGTTTTATTGTTTTTTAAAATTATTCCCTCTGGAGAGCTTTGTGCATTTCTTCTGAATTAATTTATTTTTCCATATATTTTAGTTTTTAAAAGCTCTAGATAATACTTATCTTTTTCCATTTCCTTTATTTATCATACGTCTAAATTGACACGAATTTCCTATTTTTTCACTTTTCCTTTGGGTTCAATTGCATGTCCTTTTCGATGTAATCTGATATTTTAAAGATCAGAGAAGAGCAAAAATGTTTGGCGTTAAAACATTAAATCGTTTCGTTGTCTGCAAAGATTTAAAAGAAAGTTTTGCTTAAAAAAAGATATAGAGTTTGCGAATTACTATAAATGAGCAAGATCTCGAAATCTTTAAAAAAGTAGATTTTTGTTTAAAAGGTTGTTAGGTTTTATCTTACCTTAAATAAACAAGATTTGTTATTCTTTTAATATCACTTTTTCGAAGCAGAATATAAAGGAGCTCAGACAATCAAAATAACATTTAAAAAAATAAATAAATAAAGAGTCCATGGGCACTTAAATATTTTTTACATTATATTTTTGCAAAGATATTTATATTATATTTTCTGATTTAAAAAATATTATCATCTCATAATGCGTATTTGAAATTTTCTTCAAATTTCCTTGATAAAGGTAATACATTATAAACTATAAAAATACGTTTACAAAACATGACATTTTATTGTTTTAATTTGCTTTACAACATTAAAACTAAAATATCATCTACGCAAAAATATTCTTAAAAACTACAAATTTCGAAAACAATTTTTAATGGATTTAGTCTAAAAGGAAGGAGTATATATCCATTATATGTATGATACATTGTATGGCCAAAGGTGACCGGTCACTTGCGATTTTTGATGTTTTGTTAAATATTTAGAAAAATTCATGAGGAATTAACCTGAAATTGCAGGTTTGTAAACAGTATAGTATAGGTCATATATTTCCGCGAAGATATTTTCCCGAAACCCCATATGTGACCGTCAACAAATTGAAAAAGAACGAATATCTTTTGGCTAACCCTGTAAAAACTAATGGAGCAAAAGCGTTTAAACTCGAGATTATTAATAAGTGGCTTTTTGTAATATATCGTCTTCATTTTTATGCAAATAGCATGCATACTCGTAGAGAAAGTAAGGTTTTTATAAAAACAGTCCCAAATTTCGCCAAGTTTTTTGCTTACAATTTGCAGAGTTCTTAATATTAAAAAAATTTATTTTCAGAAAATATGACGAACAACATTGTACACAATACCTTGGAGTCAAAATTAAAAAAATAATAAAAATTGGATGAAAAATGAGCAGGTTTACTAAAAAATGTTTCATTGCGCATGCGCGAATGCAATCAAAATATAATGTGCATAATGTATTAGTTAAATGTATAGAGCAACTTTTGTAAAAGTCTCAAAAACATAGTTTGAAAAGTCTGATAATAATCGTTTATAGAATAAGCTTAAAATCTGTTGTTCCCAAAATGAAGCAAAAACATGAGGGGTTGTATCCATATATCCATTGATTAGGGCCAATTTAGCATACACAATATTGCACGTACTACTGTATTTGAAGTAAATTGAGTTCAAAATTAAACATGAATTGTAATTCTCTGGATTGGAACATGAAACTGTTGCTTATTTCTAAGCGGTCTTTGAACTTTTATTTCATTAACTATGAAATAAAGTGGAGAACAATTATTTTAAAATTTATAATTAAACAATATTGATCATCATCCGTCACTTGTACCCTTTGATTTCCAAGCGGTACACAAGAAATGAAAAATTGTGAAATCAAAAAATGAGTTTATGAAAAATGTAAGAACAATGTTAATACAAATGTATGAAAGGACAAAATTTTGTTTTCATATAAGTTTTAAAAATAAAAGATCATGAAATAAAAAAAATGATTAAAAATTTAAGAACAATGTTTATACAAGTGAATGAAAGGACAACATCTTCTTCTAATATGAGATTTAAAATTTTATTATAAGTTTTGAAACGTTGAATTTTTTTCATTTTTTAACCGATAAAATGCATTTATTTAACGTATAAGAAAGTAAATTCTAAAAGGGAAAAAATGTCGCAAAACAGTTTGAAAATATGAAACAATATTATTCTAGTGATAACACGGAGGCAACACATCTACATTATCTCATCCTCATCAGTTTCATAAGCACGATTAGGTTCATGACCCTGATCTTCAGAAGCTTGTGAGGCTTCAGTCTGTCATGGTGCCACTTGGTGAGGAAGATCTCGGAAAAAAGTGGTGTACTGGAGGTACAAACTTCAATAGTTCAATCAGAATTTTAAACTTAAGGTATTTGAGTTTTGTTTTTTCTTGTGCTATGCAAGGCTCAGGCAGAACTCCAGGGCATGTTTCAGCACGGCTAGATTTCGCCTTTAGCTCGTGGAAAGGTTTAAATTCATCACCAGTAGTTTATTTGCAGAATAATGTCAAGAGTTTTTTTTTTTTCTGAAAATGCAGCCAATGTAT
This sequence comes from Maratus speciosus, assembly GCA_963932465.1. Lineage (NCBI taxonomy): Eukaryota > Metazoa > Arthropoda > Arachnida > Araneae > Salticidae > Maratus > Maratus speciosus. The sequence continues at coordinate 111,466,174 of OZ010796.1, read as the reverse complement.
ATTTCGGATACCTTTCACCGACTTTATAAAGAATGGTGCAAGTGACTCGATTAATAAAATCTTTAACTTTTAGCCCTTCTACACTGAAGTTTTTGCTGGAATCATTTACAAGTTGAACCCAGTGCTCTGGAACATACAGATCCCTTTTATTCCTCTTCTTTCTGATTCTATGAGCCCAAAGTCATGGTCACATTAATCCCGAGAAGGTACGTCAGAAACTGTTTCTTCCTCTTTGTTTACTATGTTTTACAACCGTTTTTTCGAAACATCTTCGTCTTATTGTGGCAATCGCCGATTAAAGATGATCAAATTCGTGTGGCGTTTTAAAAGTCATGAACTGGCTTTGTATGTCTTTGTTCGCGGTTCAGCTATATGGATGTCAACGGATACAAGTGCACTTATACCCCTTGGGCTCCACTCGTTTCACGTTCTCGGGTAAGAGGTTAAGTAATTGACCCCTAGAACGCAGCGCATAATTTAAGAAATTACTTATATCTCTTCAAATACAAACAAATAAACTTATTTCCAGATAGCCTGTGCACTCAACTTAATTTTTTCAATTTTGTCACTTATAACCCTTGGTTTCTTGTGTCCTCAATTTTGTTTAAATTTCGTTGTATGTGAGTGTTTCTATCACAATACTCTCTTCCAGTCTATAAGCATATCTTTGTTTATTTGCAATTATTTCTCAGTTTTTATCAACCTGTTATCCTCTTGCCCCATACGGACAAAAATTATGTTTGAATTTCATTGCTCCCATGTGTTTTTTTGACTCGCTGTACAGAAATTCTCAAATTCTGCAAATGAAGAAGTGTCTTAATTTCAGCATGATTTTATCCCTTTTATAAAAATCCCTTTTTTTTATCCCTTTTAGAAAATACAATATACCGTAAAGTCCGGCGTATAACGCTGAACGGCGTATAACACGCACCGGCGTATAACGCGCACTTGTGATTTTAGACTGTATTTGTCTATTTTTAGGTATATTCGTTGTATACCGCGCACCTTTTTCTTTACAAAGAGACCTGAAATGTACGTACATATATGCAATGCTCTTATCTTTCGAAATCATTCGTTTCAAGGATTGGTAAAAAAAAAATTGCTTTCGAACAATGATATACTCAAGTGACAAGGAATAAGGAGAAAAATATTTTGAAACACAGGCACATTTTACTCATGATGTGATAAATATCATCTTTTCCACTTACCTACTAATTCCTAACTGAATGAACTCATGCAACTACCGTAAATTATTAAAGTTGTTAATCTGCTTTATACTTCATGTATATATACTAAGCCACATACTAAGTATATGTAGAAATGTAATTTTTTATGCTCATATTTTCCTTATTTTTAAGTCTATCATTTTTATATTCGATGTATAACGCGCACCCGTAAATTTCGATGTTATTTTTGGTAATAAAAGTGCGCGTTATGCACCGGCATTGACGGAAAGTTAAATTTAAATGTACAAGTCTCGTACGTGCGCGCTTAATTAAAATTTTAATAAAGTATTTTTGTGTGTGAAAAAAAAATTACATAAAAAAAAATAAGATCATTTGTGTGTTATTTATAAATTAAATGTACAGATTTTAAGCCTAGCGTGTGAGGAATTATCATAGATTGACCAACGACGGATAAATGAGGGGCGCTCACCCATAGTAGACCAAGTCCACTTAAAAAAAAATGAGATAGCTCATGTAGAAGACGCAGTAAAGTGTGTTTTATCTACTGCTGTAGTGCACCAACCCTGTAGTTCACATACTTTGTCATAAATTGCATCTGTGTCCAGAGTTGGTGAAGTAATACAAGAAATGTTCACAACCATACTGAATCCCGTCCATTCATCAGTGTACCACTCCATCACTACAGTTTTATCTGTGACCCATTATTGTCTATATCTTGCCTCATTGCTATAAAAAAGTTGTATTTTAAATAAGTAGCAATTTCAAAACTTCTGATGAAAAATAAACGTTCGTAAATCAGATGTATAAACTATGAAGGGAAAGTAATATTGTTTTTGTTGACCCCCCCCCCCCGTTCCTCTTGGTAAAAAAAAAAAAAAAACTGTAAAAATACAGACAGCGTTTTCTTAAAAAAATCGAACTAGAAAATACTCTAATCACACAGTTCGATCTTAGCTTTGAGAGAAATGTACGACAAAGAATAAGACCCCCGTCAAAGAGAAATTCTATTACAAAGTCTTCGGCAAAAACTTTCATTTACACTTCAAGCCGCCAAGTATGTTATTTTATATCTTAAATTATGTCATGACATATCGATCAAGCTCTCGACAAAAAATGGTGAAAACACTTGAAAATGTCTTGAAATAGAAGGAGAGCTCCACTTGCGGATAGCTAAACAGGCTAGAGAGAAGATGAAAACTCATAAAATTATAGCCACAGATGAAACTTACTGCTGTACATTCGACTTGCAAAAATGACTACCCTTTCTAAGCTTTCAACGTACATAGCTTATTATAAACGCAATCTATATGTTTATAAACTTGGGGTACATTCCTTTAATAATAATGTGGGATACATGCACGTCTGGGATGAAATAGAAGGAGGAAGAGGTTCACATGACATTTCCAGAATTGTTGCAAGACACCAGCAGAAAGTTGTAACTCGATTGAAGCAGCAACTATCAAGAAACAACTCATCTATGTTCCTGGAGACTGGAAGGAAACTATTATGAATGCAAAGAAGAAATATCCTAAATTTGGTGTCATTGAAGACAAGAATTCCGACTTTCTTTCGACTACAGCTTTGGAACAAAGTATCACAAACAGAAAGAAGGATACCGCGGAAACTTGTTTTAGTTGGGTGGATATTGGATGGCTGCGAGTTGTGAGGGGTTCTCTTTTCACTTACTGTTGAAAGAAACCCTCAACTAGGATCAACGCAAAATAAATTTGGAAAATTGGGCTAGTGGGCGCAAGTTACTTTCTTTGTCAAATGCCTGTAAAGATGCGTTGTACGTAAGCCGTGGAAAAATTAATTTGGCAAAAAGAAAGATATATGGATCTTCTGCTATACATTCCGCCAATTCATCACGTTTACTTCAAGAATCTTCGAGCAGAGATCAATACCAAATTCCACGCTACTTCCTCTAGAGTACATCATGCGATATTGATGATGATGACAGAATTGTGCACTGTGAATGATTTACGATAACTGGTAATATCTTTCACTCCTTGAGTAAAAAATAGAATAAGTAAATATAAATCAAAATCACGAGTTTTTGCAATCATAATAAGCAAGTCTTACACATGGAAATTTCACAGCCACACTACACAAAGTCCTTATTTTTTTAGAAAACGTATAAATTTTGAATAGAAATATTAATTTGTCATTTGTATAAGTAGCGCGCTATAAAAATGGTACTGTAAATTGAATATTACCGCATATAATTCATATAAATCACTTGGCCAGAATTAATTATTTATTAAGAATGTTAAAGCGTTATTATTCACAAAAAAGAAAAATGGATTTGATCTATCATGGTTGTTAGCCCCTCAAATAATTCCTCAATAAATATTTCCTGACGGATTGCTCGCTTGAAATAATTTTCTGTCTATATCTACAATATTTCTTTTTCTTAAATTATTGAAAGCAAAATAAACAGGAGTTTTGAATCTTTCAGCCATTATTTATTTTCTAAATATTTCTATAACATTGATCTATATCACGGTCCGCAAGTGTGCTTACATATGAATAACATTATTTTAGTAAAGATTATTTTTTCTTGTTTAATTGCAAAATTTGTCCTTAAAATAAGATGAAGGTTCCGTTTCAAAAATTGTGATATTTAAAAGTAAGCACGTGTATGAACCCTGTATATTTAAATTTAGCTTACATTATATTTTCTTAAATAAAGGTGATAAAACCGTATTGAAATTAAGTCAATTCTTTCATTGCAGAATATCGGAAGCTCTGTACACCGAGTTCGAAAAAGCACACGGGCTCAACGAAATTTATTCATAATTATTTTCCGTATGGGGAACGCGGATAAGTAGTTACTAAAAACTAAAAAAAATAACTGCAAATAAACAAAGTTGAATAAATTTTTAACCAAAATATTTATGGCGGAAAACCTTTATTTGCATCACTAAAATTCCCCAGTAAACCTTCCCCTACTTCCATTTTGTGAGTGTAAAACAAACAAAACAGTTACATAATGTTCAATTAAATAAAAAGTTTAGAAATTCACTTTTGATTCACATACATACTTCTGAGGTCGTATGCGAAATAACAGAAAATTGCTATAAAAATGAAACTGAAACTCACCTATAACGTATTTATACTTCTATAATTTATTGTCTAATATAATTTTAAAAACGGCTTTTATGCAAATTTCGTAATGCAGCAAAAGAATGAAATGAAATACAAATTAACATCAAATCCTCGTATATTATTGATTTGATAATTTTTTAAATACATGCAGACGGTTTCAGGCGTTTCTGACAATTTTATGAATAAAATAGCTATGTATTTAAATAATTTGAAATGCAAAATTTTATATCAGTTTTTATAAAGTACCACCGTTATTCTAAGGCTTTATTTTCACACACACACACACACATATATATATATTGTAATTATAACATACATGTTACATCCACAGCACACCAGCTCGACACGTTTTTAAGAAATCTCAAAGGAAAACAATTCTAGCTCAATCTTTTTCTATATAACATAAAAATATTTATCTCATAATCATAACATACAAACTCTACAGGAATAAAATATTAAAATTAAACAAGACTTAACTTTATGTTCCATAAATAATCCCTTCAGTAATATCCGTATATATTTTAACCTTAAAATGGCGAACGCCTTTCTCTTATCTTCAAAAAAGCGTCGTATACTTGCTGTTCATTAGCTGATGAGTAATACCAATACATACAATTAGAAATCAACCGAAAATTCTATTTCGTTTTCGATTTCATCCCAAAATCTGAGTTTCGCCGAAAACGAATTTTCGGCGAAAATGCTGCCAAATATTCGGCCGGACCGAAACTATCTATAATCCAGAAATCTCTGCCTTCAAAAATTTTAAACATTACTCATTGATGGGAACAATATCGGATCAAATGTGACACTCTTCATTTATGACTCTTCTTAATCAGTCATGAGAGACGCAAAACGGGAGAGAAAATTTTAATGCAAGCAATGCATATATGACTCAACTTTGAAGATATCTTTTCACGAGACTCGTTAAAAACTTCAGACTTAACAGTAATATAAAAAATTTAGTTTGATACCGCAAAAGAATTTCGAAAGCTTTTTGAGATTTTTCTATCTTTCTGTATCCTTTATGAATTAATTACATTTAATTTTACATGAATATAAAAGGTTCCACAAATAATCACCTTAATAATATCCGTATATTTTAATTCGAAAACGGCGAAAGTCTTTCTCTTATCTTAAAAATGCGTCGTAGACGAGACTGTTCTGATTGGCTAATTAGTAATATTCATACAATACTCACTCCTGCTTAGAGTGAATATTCACTCTCGACAACGGAGTGACAAATTTCACTATCGACAATGGAGTGAAACATTTCACTCCTTTCTAGGGTGTGGAAAATTCCACTCTTCAAGGAGTGTATTTTTATAAAATTCTCTCCAAAAAGATTGAAAGTATCTGTCACACTTTCAAACAGTGAACTTTTCACTCCTCCCAATTTTAGAGTGTAGTGGCGGGTATACGGAGGTATACTCCATATACCTTCTGGATTTTTTTAAAAGCTCGCTATACCCTTTTGTTTCTCGAAGAATGCTGTACTGTATACTCTAGGAATGACGTTCATGTCTTTTCGTTTACTCCCTGCCTATCTATAGTATATGCCCTCAGGTTAATTTTACGACTACAGAACTGCTGTCTTTGTTGCACGTTTGCAAGTCTTGTTTTGTTTGTCTTTGTTGCAAGTTTGTTTCACCCTCATCTATAAAATATTGTTTTCGAAATTTTAAAATTCTATCTTCTTCCATAGGAATATGTGTTTGAAATTTAAATTTACCTGTATGTTTCAAGCCTGTTTTGTTTTCTTTTGCTAATACTTTGATTAAGTAAGTGATAATATCTTTGAATATAGGTGCATTTAGCTCCTTTTCTTAATACGCTAAATAAAAGAAGAAAGAAATAATCATGCGTCAAGCATAGATTATGTAACACTTTCCAGCAGATCCAGAATAATGTAGCAACACCGTTTAATCAGTCAAAATTTTATGTTTAATTAGGGGGCTCTGCCCTACAAGCTACGCTCGCCAACCCCCGTTCAGACACTGCAGAATCTAAAAGCACGCTAATCTGATCGCTTTTAAAAAGATCGGAGAAGATTGAATTATACTGATAAAACCTGTAGTGACCTCCCTGTAAACGGGTTTCCATTCAGTTTCCTTTAATTGCAAAAATTTAATTCAGAATCAGATGCTGTTAACATCCAATGGTTGTTTTTGTGTTTGATTCACAATCTGTTGCCTGTTATATCTAAATCTGTCGCCAAACTATAAGATTAAATGCCAATAATGGTTGATCGTAAATGTCAAATTCACTTGACTTTAAGGAAGTTACACGTGTTTACGCCATCAAGTGATTTTTATTTCGACGTTTTATTTGCATTTTTATTAATGTTATACCAATTTATTTGTTCTTTCGTTATTTAAAATATAAAAAAAATGTCAGTTTGTATAATTTGGCGATTTATATATTTTGGCAAAATTGGTCGACGGGAGAACTAGTACCATTAAAACATTGCTTTGAAGCTGAAATTAAATCTCATGATTTATTTTATTGTCATATACGCACCGGGTTTGGCGTGAATTTTTTTTTTTACAACAATTTGGCGAAAGCCTCATTTTCGAATACCAGTTACATACGCATTTTTAGATTATTTTCTGTTATTTTTTAAATAAAATAACAATAAATAAAAAAAAGTTTAATTAATAACTATAGAATAAAACAATTTATATCATTTTTTGTAAATAAAAAGAAAATAAATTCAAATAAACATTTATTAATAAATAAGCAACAAAAGCCGGGTTACCATGTCAGGCAAAATAACGCCATTTTGGCACCAATTAGGTACAGCGTTGCGTATATGACATCTGTGCCTAATATTTTTCTTGTTGTTTCGTTAAAAAAAAAAAGAAAGAAGTGAAAGCCATTTATTTTAAATGTTTCAGTTTTAAATGAAAGTTTTGTATTAAATAAAATGATAATGAAATGCAAATTGAATTATGAATAAAAGTAACATGATATATTTCTTAACATACATTTAAGGAAGGCCATACTGGTCGCCAAATTAGTTTAAAATAATAACTTTTCTAAAAAATATGTGTTATGATTAAAATTTGAAATGTATTAGAAAAAAGTATATAAAATTAGAAAAAAATTAATATTTCGAAAACTAATTCGAATTTTAAAATTCTAATACCAGTTTTGAGATCTGCGGATCAATACGGAGTTTTTGGTTTTAATTGCATCGCAAAGTATTCCTTATTTTAGGAGAACTCGCCGTGAAACATAATCATTGAATCGTTTCATAAATTCGTTATATTTCAGTCGTTTCATGAAATCCGTTTCATAAATTCGTTTCATTAGGATTATATATATATAGGGTAGATTCAACCGTTTGGAAACGCATAACACATTTTAAAACCCAATCTCAGCTGTTCCGATCTACAATCTGAAAATTATGCGAATTGATTGAGAAATCCTGTATATGATATATAGGTTTGTATATATTAACTACATGCAAAATTTAGTTCACTTAGGAAATACATACCTCAGTTGAAAATTTCCCTTCAGCAATTTCCACTTATAAGGATAATGGTACGTGTATTCTTTTGGGTAGCCCTGTATACGAGGTACAGAAATTATATACAACGAGTAGCATGCAAAAAATTAGTTAAATTTAAAAGCGCATACCGAAATTTAAAACGCACTTCCATCAATTCTTGCTCAAAGACAGTGTACTGTAACCAATTTTTCGTCCCTGTAACTGAACGGCAAATGCTATGAATGCCCTAGTCTATTGTTATCATCTTGTAGTAAAATTCAGAGATGTATATCAATTTCAATACATTTGAAATAGCGTAATGGCATTAAAATACTCTGAAAAAGATTTCTCTCCATGTACCATAATGTAATGGAATCCTTTTGAATGCCCCTGTAAATGAACTATTAATGCTACACACTTCATATTCAATACCGAACATGCCATCCTTAACATATTTCAATTGCATGAAAATCCGAGTATATTTTCGCGAGTTAGAGCGTAGACAGACGGACAGACAAACCGAATTAAGTTGAAAAGTGTTAAAAATATTCGAGATAAGACTTTTTTAGCCTCCGGTACGGTATGCTATTTCTTTCTCCCAGCTTATTTTGTATAAAAAAATAACATTGCCTTACAGAAGCTATAGCCGTAAAACAAAGCAGTACGATTAAATACTCTTTAGCAATTTTTTAAGCTTCTAAGCATCGCACATTTTCAATTTTTATACCGTCATATTGAAAAAAAAAAGTCCTTTAAAATGCATTTTGTTTGGAAACTGTATCTCCATTTATTTTCGAAATATTAATTTTTTTGTAGTTTTTGGAGCCATTTGCTTAATATTGGCAACGGAAGTACTCCATCTCTATAGTAAGTAAAGGAAAAATTGTTTTAAAACAGTAATTATATATTTTTGTTGCCATTTTCTCGTAACAACGAAAGAAAATGTAATTAAAAAATACGTGCTATTTTGAGAAAAATATAAACGAATGATTTCTGTTAAAACAATGGAACTATTATATACTATATTTAATTGTAAGTATCTATGAATCATTAGATAGCAGGTCTTTTTTTTTTTCGATTTTCTTGAATGACGGAATTTTTTTGCTGTATTTGTGCATTATTTCGCGATAGTGATGTGCTATGCATGCTTTACTGCAGATGCTTTAGAGTAGATCGTAAATGTGGAATTCTTAAGCGGATACGAATGACGTCATTTTACGTAAAATAAAACGTGTGCTTTAAGTCTTAAAATTGAAATATGTTTTTTACTGCTGTAGAGTCCCGCTTAACCGAGTTATTTCCTTCTGATGGACTGGTGTCTTCTATTATTATGAAACAGCCATTATAAATGAAGTGTTAGGTGAAGATGAAAGAGCAGCCTTAAAAAAAAATTATTGCCTTTTTTTCCCCCATTCTGACCAGAAAATAAGAGTTCTAACTTTTTACGGCTGCTCTTTCATCTTCGCCCAACACTTCATTTATAATGGCTGTTTCATAATAATAGAAGCCACCAGTCCATCAGAAGAAAATGAAGTAATGGAAATGCCGGGGGCGACATTAAATTCTGAAAAGCAGAATTCCTGTTCTCTAGTTTAAAACTTCATATAGCACATAAATGTGGAAATTTAATCCGATGCTTAAGAATAATCAACAACAGTGAAAAGAGTATTAAAAAATATTTTCATAAAATTTAGTTTGTTCTGAACAATAATATGAAAATGAATCGTGGAAAGCTAGTTTTTCTCCTTCTGTATGTAATTTTAATGTGAAGATATTATCTTTCAAATTTGACCTCATTATGGTATTCCTTTCTTATAAAATGTTTCAGATTCCGACTATCAACTATATGATCGGTATAACCTAAACATGAAAAAATCTATTAATAGTGATTGCGTGACTCTATTTTATTTTGAAACAACATAAGACACTATCTGGAATGGACGAAAAACGATTCCTTCTTCTATAAAAGAAATGATAAATTGAATACGATCCCTTTTTCAAAAAAGAAATGATAAATTGAAAGTGATAAATTATGGTATTTCGAAGAAGATTTCATGCGATTAAAAAAAAATATTACTTCGAACTATAGTTCTAAAGAAACAGGCATGTGCTTCGTGAGTATAGCGTCTGTTTAAAGAATACTTTACTAAACCATTTTAAATCTAATATTTGATCACACATTTTTTACCACATCTTTAGTAGCAAAACTTTATTGAGACAATATTGATGATATTGATATTATATCGATATTATTCACTATACCGTGACATATATTGGCACGGAAACCTCCTCCAATATTGGGGTGTCACTGGAATAATTTTTTCTGTTATTTGAAGAAATTTCTGTCTTTTGACTGGAGAAGTGCAGAAAATGTTGTGCTTCGGTACGGAATTTTTTTGTGTTTTGAAGGAAAATATATATGAATGAAAATTCGTTTCCTAATACGAAAAGTGCTATGCAACAAAATAGCCGGAACATCTCTGTGATTTGTATAAAAAAGTACCTTAGATCAGTGGATTTCGGGTATGTTTTACATTAGAGTAGAGAAGTGTCTGGCTTTTGAGCGAAAAGCGGCAAATCAGATGTGAAAATTTTGTATTTTCACGGAATAAAAATTTACGGAAAACACATGTGAATTCACGGATGTTTTTACTGTAAGAGTGATATTACAGGGTTTATCTATGTATTTTACTTGCTAGATTGTAAGAGTCGTCATTTTTCGTAATTTTAAGTGAAAAAATGTACCACTTGATCTTGTTGCAAAACCAATTTATCCCAAAGAGATCCCACAGGTGCCATTCGACTTGGAATTGTGTCTTCTTTCATATTATTAGCGCCATTTTTTAAATAAGTGGTCTACATATTAAAATTTCTAAAAAGTTTTATTTTTCAAATTATAACACGTACTTTTGACAATTTATCTGCTTTCCTTGAATCAAAACAACCTAGAAAAAGTATATAGTTTTTGCACATAATCTTAATTTTTTTTAGGAGTTAGAAGGGGGTCAAAACATGGGGATGCTAATACGTATAAAATCAACTTGACAGTCTTTATTTTTATATTTTGACAAAAAAGTTATCTGATTGAAATGTTTATTTCTTAATGAGATTCATTGAATTAGTGATTGAAACATCTAAATGATCTGAATGTTGAAATGCATCTGAATGTTGAATGATCTAAGCATCTAAGCAGTTTTTGATTCAAAAACATTTATTTAATTATTGAATCTTAGAGATACAGATAAATTTCGACGGTTTCAGGGGGTCGTATCTTTTTAAGTGCGTTCCTAATTATATAAATACGTAGCCCCTATAGTCGTTGTCTGATCAGCCCCTCTGTCCACATATAACAGCGCAAAAACTACCCAATCGAATTGTTTGAAATTTATTACATATATAATTGTTGCAGAACTTTGTCGAGTCATTTGAAATCTTGTGAAAATCGAATCAAAACTTAAAAAGAAGGGTTTAGAATGAAGGGTATAGAATGAAGAAAACTTATAAAGTTTTTCTTCATTCTGTTAAATCCTATCATACGTAATTAATGCAATGATATCCCATGGTTGGAAATTATTCTAGGTTGCCATGGTGGTTACGTCTTATTTAAGACGGAGTCGTATTGTTTCCGTATTACTGAATTTAATATATAGAATGGTAATAAATTTTGTATTCATGCATTTTTGCATAACAGTGCAACAGCTACTGTGGCTGCGGCATTTACGGTGTTTTTAATGGATGAGATAATTTGTGAGCAACGTATTAAATGAATTTTTTTAATTCAATTTATCATGCTGAACTGGTGGTAATTTCTAAGGCTTTGCAGCGTTGTCATCAAAGAAATTTTAATTATTTTTACATTTACACGGACAGTCTACCTTCAGTTTCTTCACTTAAATGCCTATTTCCTAATGATTACCTTTTATTTGACATTTTTACAAAATTTCATCTTATGCACAAGAAATCAGTACACCTTGGTTGGATTAAGGCCCATGTTGGGATTAAAGGTAATGAGCGTGCTCACTATTTGGCTAAATCCGTTATAGAGAAAAATATCTATGACAAAATAGTGGAAATACCGACCGCATTCCAGTCAGTAAATTAAAATATCACTTCAGGAAGAAATATATGCTAGACTGGCAATATCAATGGACAAACAGTACAAAGGACAGAAATACATACGGCATTTTTAAAGAAGTCAACACGGATTTCTTATGTTATTCACAAGTTTGTGCTTATTTTGTCTCAATGCACGGTGCTTTTCCAACTCATTTATATAAGATTGGAAGACGGTGTTCCTATAAATGCAACTGTGGTATACGTGGCGATGTTTGTCACTTTCTTTTTGATAGATGCCATGCTGTGCCATTTTCTTTTCATTACATTAAAAATCGCTCTCTTAAATGGAACATCAGAACTGCAGTAATTTCCTGTTCGAACTACAGAAATTTGTTTACATTTACAATGAATTTAACAAGAACTTTTTTTTTATTAAATACTCTTTTTTGAGTTGTAGCACATGACAAAAATACGTTGAACTAATCGATATACTGACTCTTATCAACTTGGACATTGATTACTTTTCAGACTTTCTTTGAGTGATGTGTACAGTTTTCAGTAATAGACTCTGGACATTCTATTTAATTTTAAAGTTTAGTATATATACACATAGTTGCTTATTTCTTGTATATGGTATTTCATCTTTAGTTTCGCATTGTATATATAATAAATTGTTCATATAAATAAGTTATCAGACAATTGTATTTCGTTAATTGTCTTTAAATCACTTTATATACAATCATCAATTTATCATTTGTGCATGTAAAATGCTTTACGAAAAAAATGTATGCCATATTTTCTAAGTTACATATAATTTAACAAGCGTGCTAGGGCACGTGTTTTGTATTATTTTGATTTCTTGTTAATTAGGGCCCGCTGTTTCCGAGCCTGTTGTCTTGGTTTTGTTTTGGCTGATGCTGACAAAGGTTTTTTCCTCCGAGGGGAAACACCTATTCCATATTCTGGTGGGTGCCTCGGATGGGTGATCGTAACTTATTATGGTCATCATAGTTACAAAATGCTCATTCGAGGAAACAATTCCTTTTGGATGATGTATAGCCTACCTGGCTATCCATTTCCAATGCAAATTTATACTGGAGCAAATGATCCAACTTCAACTTCTGAAGGCTCCCTTGGATACCGTGTTGTCAATAATTTAACAACAGTTATCCGAAGTCTATAGCATGATAACTTCTACTATTAAACTATTTTTCATGATATTCTTTGCTTGTGTCACTTCAAGAATTTTGGGCCACTGGCACAATTTGGGAAAATCAAACCAATAATTGTCCACAAAATATACTAAAGAATTGCAAAAACAAGAACAAGGAGATTTTGTTTATTATGGTGATGGCAAAATTGTATGTGTACAATGGAATGAAATCAGTGTCGTTAAAGTGTCATATCAAATGGAGAGGAGAATTGCTAGCTCAAAGTGTAACGCAACCTTCTCGAAAATTGAAGCGAAACGTTTCAATTCTACAACTTGAATGATTGGATTGTATAATGAGTGTATGGATGGTGTAATAAAACTACGGATGTTTTGGATTGTTTGGATGAATCATATCGCCCAGTACTTCGATAAAAAAATGGTGGTGGGATCTGTTAGCAAGTTGAATAAATATAGCTGTTGCTGCTGCTTGAAGGTTGCATTGTCATGCAATAGGCTCAAATTACAGTAGGTCTTGCAATTGGAAGCCCTAAGTCATTTGGATTTTCGCCGTGAATTTGCAAGTTCTTCCATGAAAGGAAATTGGACTTCATGTTTTGAGACATTGAAAAGAAGATCCTAGTGCTCCAGTAGATGTGGACATTATCGCTTCCTCCAGTAGCCATTGATTGTCATCCACTAATCAAGGTTAATGCTGAAATTGCCAGAAAAACACAAAGAAATGATGTGAATTTTGTGGAAAGGGTATGCATGAAAAATGTTTTCAGGCATTCCATAGACATTTTGCTGTTAGTTACTAGTTATCATGTTCCTAATGTAGAAAAATATTTTGTTTTACATTTTTTCTTTGTTTTCCTATGTATGTAATGCTTTTATGATTTGGAAATAAAAATTTACAAATGTTATTCGTACCGCTAACGTTCCACAAGTGGAACATGGCTGTAACTCCACTTCTATTTCACGTAACGCCCCAAAATTTTACACACAACCTTAAAATTAATCTAAATTCTCTCAAAAAAAATTTCAAATTAATTTGAGAAGCAGTTCATGGTGAGGTGGGTAAAAGGTTAATACTGGATAGCGAAGAGGTTACTGCAGAATTCGAGTTTACACGATGTGTAAAAATATTGAGTTTACGAAAAGTAGCCGGGGAAATATATGTAATGTTAACGAACGTTTCTTGCTACTACTTAAGGTAGCAAGACTTCGAGAATATTTAAAAATAACGCTCTATAACGATAGATGCCTTTATTATTACTTTTAATACATAATTATATGGATTTTTTATGAAGAATTCTGGATAATTAAATTGCTTTCGATGTCAAAGAAATAAAATGCGTAGATAAAAAAATAAAATCAACTCTGTTCTATTTTTCCTTGAAAAGGTTAAACAGAAATTCTATTTCAGCACTTTTAAAGAAGAGAAAAACTTCAAGACAGAAAACATTATCTTGATATTTTTACCGCAATCGGATTAAATAATCTACTGTCCTTGAACATATTAAAATCGTTTTAATAAAGAAACTTGTTTACCTGCCACTAAAACTCAAAACTATAGTTTAACGAGTAATGTGTAGTACAGACTTAGATGATCGATAATTTTTTTAAACTCTTATTAGCTGTAATTTATTCATATTGTAAAAGTTAACCTTCAAAATAAAGCTAGAGTATTAAAGTATTAAAGTTTGAGTTTTCGAACACTAATTACATACAATTTTCATGAGGACGAAGATTAGCTTAATGTTAAGTCAGAAAAAGAAGAGAACATGTTTTTGTAAGCGAAGTAAAACAATGATGTAATTTTAAGTATCTTAAAATATTACTTTTAAAGAAAATAAGAATGGAAAGAAGTAAATGTTATAAAAAACAGATATTTTTTTTCAAATATTTTCTATATTTCTGATAAGTATTTTCTTCAAATTACCTTTTGATTGAAAAAAAGCAATTATTACAATACAATGTCTTGTAGAAAGAAACTTGAGTTTCTACGTAATAACCGTATTGTTATTATTAGAAATGTTTTTTTATATATTTGCTTTAAAAGAGAATTCTATTTAGTAGGGGAGACCGGGGCTAGTTGGCTACAGGGGTAAGTAGGCGTAGTCCTCATAAATCGCCTGTTTGGGGATAGATTGCGCAACCAGTCACAGAGTACATTTTTATTGCTTTTTACAATCCTCAATGTAGTTTTGCATCGTTACCTACGTGCAGTGGACATTTATTACGATTTTTCTGTTTTTGCACTCATGAGTAATTTTTTGTTGCTTCATTCTTTTCTATTTTCTAATACTTATCTTAATAATTGCGATTTAACTTGCGCAGTTTTTCTTAGTATATGATTAACTGTACCTACCCCATATGTGATTTACTTGGATTATTTATGCTTAGAGGATTACGTGTCCCTTTTGTGAAGAAATTTAATATGGAACAAGGAGGCGCATTGAACACGGGGC
The DNA here is from genome assembly GCA_963932465.1 of Maratus speciosus. Lineage (NCBI taxonomy): Eukaryota > Metazoa > Arthropoda > Arachnida > Araneae > Salticidae > Maratus > Maratus speciosus. Next base: position 111,450,709 of record OZ010796.1, on the reverse strand, counting down.
AAGTTGGCTCGGTGTTTGGTGTGCACTGGTAGCTTGAAAATCAGCAAACAACAAGAAAAGTGGTTGCAATGCAAGATTTTGGGCACACGTGGCTTGACCAAACGGAGACACTCGATTTTTTATTTGTGACAACTGTAACTTTGATGATGGTATAGAGTAGGATAGAAGTTACTCAATGTTAATGTTTTATTCATTATTTTTATGTCTGTATAATTTAGAATTTACATTGTACGACTATAACGCCTTAGTCTAAACTTACTGGTAATAATGAAATTCATTTCGCTTACCTGCGTGTCTTATTTGAGCTTCATTTAAATTTTTATAAAGGCGTGTTCCAACTTACCCCATAGGTATAGGCAACTTGCCCCGTAACGTGGTAGGTTGGCTCACAATTTTCCTTTTAATTTAGGCTTCCGCTAAATATAAACTACAAAAGCTACAAATTCAAAACTCCGGGAATTTATAGCCAAATGTCTATTCTTTAAAAGTGCAGTTAAAGTTTGTTAAAAAACTTAAATAAAAAATTTATAAAAATCAAAAACTAAAAACTGTGCCTACTAGCCCCGGTCTCCCCTATATTTGACCACATTGCTCGGTCCACATTACTTAGAAACAATAAGCAGATTGATTTTACTACTGTCCCATAAAATAAAATCTGTACATTAAAACTACAAAATTGTTTTAAAATATTTTAAAGTTATGTATTGCAAAAATATTTATTAAATAAAAGTGCATAAATTTAATACTTCCAACATTTTGTTATTCGGTAAAAATACAAATAACAAAGATTTCATACAAAAGTAATAAAGAAAAATATGTTACAATAAAAATAGAAATATGTTTAAACTCATATTGCCATTTAAAATTTTAAATTGTAGTCAAAATTACTCAAAATTTATCATTAAGTGTATAATCCTGATCTTTGCATTTTTTAAAAGTTTGAATTGCTACTTTTTATAAAAACCAATCGTTGAAAGAATGCAATTATTTGCAATATAATCGTATGACATAACAAAATTTTCATAATCGAGTAAAATATATCAGCTGTCGTAGTTGCACTGAGAACAGGAATAATTTCTCTAAGTTTCTCATTTATTTTTAAGTACACATCGTTTCTGCGAATAAAAACTTCCTATAGAGTGGAATTTCTTGCATTCATATTTTCAAGAATTAAAAAGTAAAAAACAACGCATATTCCAATTATAGATTTCATTTGATTATTGAAATTTCTGTCTGTATCATGAATATTTGTAATTTCAAATCTATCACTGCATCTTTCCGAAGTGTTTCTGGAATTTTTTTGAGTGAATTCTTAGCAAACTTGAACAAAGTTTCTACATATCAAACATAATTTTTTTTGTTTTTAAATGAATATAAAAAGGATTATAAATTGACTTTTGTCAATCGGTGATTGTACATCTTCATCATCAAGAAAGATAAATACCACATAGGCATTATTAACAATGACACGTTTACTAACCTAAATAGTGAAATTAAGTAATGAGCTTATATATAAAATACTCCTGCTCGACTATGTATGCAGCCAAATAATTAAGGCAAAGTTTTTTTAAATCGAGAAATCGTGTCACTTTTGCTTTCAATGCTATTTATTTATTTTCATTATTTTTAATCATTACTTTTAATCATTAATTAGCACCGTATTTTAATAGCTTTCAAATACATTTTTAGTACCTAACAAATACTGCACATAACTTTATAATGTTATGTAAATCAAAGAGAGCAGTAAGATAACGTACTAGTTTCCGCAGAAAACGCAAAGACTATTAGAAAAGAAATACCATAAGACTTTTATAAATCTTTAAATTTTCCGATTCAAGATATGTTCTTTTTAGCTTTTCTATTAGTTATTTTTGCATCCCCTATCTCTTAGAGCTGAAATTTTTAAACGAATTAGATTTCACCATACACATATAATATACTTTCATATGTTTCATATCCTATGCCAGGGCAGTGTTGTCAGATTGTAGAATTTTTTCATCCAAAATAGCAACCAATATTTTTTACTGGTATCTTAGCTTTATTTAATCACAGAATTTCTGTCATTAAATATAGCGAAGGATATTTTGTAACACTGGTAAATATTTTTAGTAAAAACATTCTCCAACTTGAAAACACTGCAACGTTTGCAAGTGTGTTCAGGTAAAGTTTCTGCATCAAAAATAAGGAAAAGGGAGCCACTTTTGGAGGGCCACAGAGAAGTTGCCGGTGTGTCAAGTGTTGCCCGTGGATCACGTGTTTGACATGCCTTGTTAAGGGGTAGGCGATTGGTCAACGATAAGAAGGAGCCACTCTATATATAATCAGAAGAAATTTATTTAACACAAACATATGCACAATTAACATTTATTCAGTTTTGTGTTTCTGTCAGTTTATATCATTTGGCATCAAACCACACATTCATAAGCCTAAATTGGGACAATGCCATTAAAAAAAAAAAAAAAATTCAAGCCTCCAATAATAACGAAATGCCAATTATTTTTTATTTACTTAATTTTCTTTTTGCAACTGCCTATTTGATGAAGTTTTTATATAATGTTTAACCGCACACTGCGCGAGGATGCATATATCAATGAACTAAAATATAACCTTTATTTAAAATAATCAGTTCCTGGATACCGCTAACACGATATCAGTTTCAGTTGTCAACATACATTTTTCTATCCATTTAAAAAACACAGAGCGATGAATGAGGTATCATTCAAAAGGGTTTTATTACGGTTTCTGACATAGTACACTTACATTTCGTTAAAACATGTTTTTGATTAAAATTTCAGTTAATTAAAAATTAAATCAGCAATTTTTTTCACCAATGAAATGAAAGGTTTTCCTCAAATCAATGTTGCCACAAAAATAAAATGCCACATTATATCATGTTCAGCAATGATGATAAAAAACAAATAGTACAAAAATAAAAAGTGTGAAGTCTCCGCATGGGTTTATTTTATATATATGATTAAAAAGTAAAATTGAAATTGAAAATGTTTAGAAGATTAGATACCACCGATCGACCGAAGAAGTGATATTTCAAGTGTAACCTAAAATGTATGATTCGTTATATTAGATTAAATTTTATTTCATATGTATTTAATTTATTCTTTTGGTCCCGCGTTTTTCCAGAAGCGATGGCGGCATTCTTTAATGCGATTAAAATATGACTGTTAGGTTTTTATCGCGTGTGCCTTGTGCTATCTTTGACCATTTTTTACTGTAAACTTGATGGAACAAATGAAATGATATTCTGGCTTCACAAATGTGGTTTTCATATATTTTTAGCCTTACTTTTACTTTAAAAGTTTAAACTTGCACCTAAAATTTATTAGATTTTGCTATGAAATATTAGACTGAAGAACAGAGCTGTCACACGGGTCCACTGAATATATGTTTTATTTCAGATGCCAACTTCCCATTTTCTATGCACATACAAAACGTACAACAATAAATGAGGTATCATACGATAAGATTTTAACAGTTTTTTAACATAATTCTCTCAAATTTCGTTAAAATAAGTTGCTTGATAAAAAACTGTTGTTAATTAAAAATTAATGAAAAAAGAATCAGAAATTTTTTTCAAAGATTGCACTTCAAAATTCTTCCACGGGTCCGCTGGTTTAAATACAAAAATTCACCTTATGTCTTAAAAAAATCTGGTATTAAATACACAGTGCATTCAAAATGTTCCAGGGCTGATGGAAAACAGACAATATAACACAGGGATTATACTTTCGTTTGATTGGTTGGTTGATTTTTGACGGCCGATTATCTACGCGAGGGATATAGGCCGTAGGGAGAGTGCCCTCCGTGGAGGTCTTTCTAAGAGAGCCTAAGCCGTATTTACGTATGGAAATATAAGGTTTCGAAGAAAAGCACGAAAACTCCGAAACGGTTAGGCCGACGGGCGCGATTGATTTCGATCCCAGCACCTCCCGTCTTACAGCTTCGTGAGCAGAATCTCTCAGCCACTGGTGGGGCGACTTTCATTTGATATTAGGCTTTTACGTAGTCTCCTCCCAATTCAATACAACGCTTGGAACGAGCATACAAATCCTTAAATAACTTCTGGAACACCTCCACTCCAACACTATTGAGTTCTCATGTCACAGCCACTTCAATGTCATCTGTCGACTAGTAACGCTGCTCCTTCATCTTCAATTTCAACATGGGAAATAAAAAGTACTCCGGAGGGGAATGATCTTCTGAGTGGGTAGGTGGTTGATGCACACAACCTGCCTTCTCGTCAAAAATTGCTACACATGTATTGACATGTGAGTCGGTGCGTTGTCGAGCAAGGGGCACCAATGGAGGATATTCCATATACATTTTGATCACGTGGTCAAGGTAAAAACTTCTAGCGTAAAGAAGGGAAGGCTCCGTAGACGTAATGAAAAACCCTCGCCAGCCAGTGAAACACTTCATGCGGAAAGCAGTGGTAGCCTTCCTTCTTATCAGTTAGAAGTTTTTTGGGTAAATTACCGGTATCACGCGACTTTTTTCAGCCTCGAACCCAGATTTGGAATAATGTCCATTTCCACTGTACAGAAAACCGGGCCTCACCAACACCCTCTAGATATTTGAGAAAGCCTTGACACGCGTCAAAAAACGTCAGACAAAGCAGGCAAAAAAAAAAAAAAAAAAAAAAATTGCGATCAACTTGCATTTTTCAATTTCGTTGGCTCGTGGAATTATTAATTCTTATTCTCTAAAAATAATTAATAATTCCACGAGCCAAAAAAAAAAAGAAAGAAAAAAAAAAGAAACAGGCAAGTTGTTCGAATTTTTTTCTTTGTTTTGCCTGATTTGTCCGACTTTTTCGTGACGCGTGTAAAGGCTTTCTCAAGTATCTAGGGGTCGTTGGCCTCACACGCCGCATTCGTTTCAGAAGTTGATGCAAGACGTATTTGTACAACGCACTAGTTACAATGTGCGGTCTGATGTCACAAACGTTTGCACATGCTGAACATTTTCCTCATTTCTACTCGAACATGGGCGACCAGAACTCTCATCCTCTTCCGTCCATTCTTTTTCGGCTTGAAACCTCGACAGTCACTCAGATAATCGCTACCGACTCATAGCGTCGTCTTCATTACGCAAATTTAATCATTTTGTACGTTTCGGTGCCCGATATTCCAAAAAATAAAAATTCATGATCATTGTTCTATTTTTTTTCGATGACAATGATGCTCACACACGCTTTACGACAAGCTAACAAGTCGGAAGTACACAGAAATTAATGCAACTACTTGATACGCATGAATGAAGGTCGTTGATTGGTCATACCGTCAGCTTCGCAGAGATAGCGACATCTATGTTTGTTTACGAGAAGGAGTCCTGGAACTTTTTGAATGCACTGTGTAAGGTTTTTGAATTTGTGGTTTCTAACCTTAACTATGAGTATAAAAAACATACTTCGAAAAGAAAATATCGTACAGTGTAGTATTAAATAAAGTTATTTTGCTGTAAAAACTAATTGCGATTATTAGCGAAAGTGGCAAATTTTATGTAACAAGTCATTTAGGATGAAACTTGAGTCCTGAAAATAGTCCTCTTTAATTATATGGTACAAAACTTTTATCTTTTTAGCATTTCTGTCCTTACAATTTAAATGGATTTATTATTATCTCGATCCACCAAAAAACACATGTTGTAGTAATGAAATTTTCTATAATTATTCGGTGTTGGTTTATTATTGGAGTTGAGTGTGTGAGACTATTCTTAATTTGCCAACAAATGTTTAAGAATCTTTTTTATTTAAATTTATCGTGTGACACTAGCACTAATCTATAGTATTCAGTGCTACGTATTTTAAAGATAACTTTTAAACATCATCATGATGAATGAGAACTATAACCTAATTCTTTAATTTTCTTTTAAATGCTATTGTAAAAAAAATCGCTGTAAATAATGAAGAAAAATAAGGTATCTAAATTAGTACTTATTTACTCTAAACTAGTGTAATTTGGCTCTTTCATTGATTTATCATGTTAAGTCTTTCAAAATATGCTTATAACACTTACATTCTTACCACTAATTTCATGGTGTTTTTCATTCTTCGTTATGAAACATTTTTCTTCCAAAATTTTTATAATACAATTGCTGCATTCAATGGAAGCGGATGATTAAGGAAAATTTAATAAGAGGAAAACCACACAAACATGATTAAAAGAAAGTAAACTCTGTCTAATTATGAGAACACTCGTTGCAAATGAATAGTTTTTGAAGTTTTAAGTTTGAAGAAGAGCAATTGCAATGACGAACTATTCTTTAATTAAGAGATGACACAAAGCTTTCTTAAAAGAATTTTGAAAGGTAAATGAAAAACCTAATTTTTCCCCTCTTTTTTTCTTTTCTTGAAAGGCAAGACTTTATTATTTTTTTTACTTTGTTTAGAATAAATGTTTTTTTTTCTTTTTTTTTTAAATTTATTTAGAATTCAACTGTTCCCATGAAATGTTTACATTAGGTTTTCTAAAAAATAACATTGTATTATACGATGTTACGAGCAATATTAAGTTTAAAAAAAGCAAATAACACATATTCTAAAATAAGAACATTTAACAAATATTAAGCAAAAGCAAAGAAACAAAATATATGTAAAATAAAGGAATTAAAAAGATTAGTATAATTTCGAATAATACCTTTCGTTATGCTATAATTCAACAAGTTGGAAATTAACAACAAGTGATTATAGGTACGTCAAAAGTGGCACATTACTATAACTAGTTCTATATATCGTACTATAACTAGTTTTATAAATATTCAGATCTTGGTGCTATTTTGACTTCAGAGTGGTGCTATCCAAAGCCTGTTGACCTTTCATGAAAAAAAGCATGAATAGAAAATTTATTACGATTATATATATTAAATTCAATAATACCGAAATAATATGAATCTCTCTTAAATTGGACGTCATCACCATTGCAACCTATAATCACTACCTATCATAGGGTATCACTGAATTAGGACTTAATAGAATGAAGGTACTTGTATTAATATCTTTTTAAGTTTTGATTCGATTTTCATAAAATTTCAAATTACTTGACAAAATTATCCAAAGATTATATAGTAAATTTCAAACCATTCGTTTGGGTATTTTTTGCACAGTTATATGCGTACAGATGGACAGACAGACGTACGGACCAGAGGACGACTATAGGTGCTACGTATTTATATAATTACGAACGCACCTAAAAACGAAGAATTTATGCGTATGATCAATAAATACATATAAAACTGTAGTGTCTGTCTGTAATTTTTAGAAAAGCAACTATTTGTAAGTTCCCTAGACGATTTAGACTTTACGCCCTCTAAATAGTGAAATGGTTGCAAAGCAAAATAATAAAAGTATTAATAATAACAGATATCTATCTGTTTGTCCGGAATATGTTTAGAAACAGTTGCATAACAAATGCTAAACTTATCAGATGCGAACAATATCTAATTAAAACTGAGGTTTGTCGCATTCCAATATCTAAAATAGTTTTTGAGAAAGGATGGTAAACCCGAGAGCATCAATAAATCAATCAGTATTTCAATACAGTAAAACTCTATAACTTTTTGTACGATTTAAGGAATTTTTAAGCGATTGAACGATCGAATTAACGTTTATAGATGATAATAATTGATTTTTATCTTGTGACTTATACATCTTAATTTAAAAACATCGATAAGTATAAGGACCAAAATTCTATAATCGGGTCCAATGTAAAGAAGGCTTGTATAAGTAGAGACATTATTACTTAAGATATCCCCATATATGTTTGCTTCAAGGAAAAAAAAAACAAATCTGGTTACAATAGTCCCTTTAATTTTGCGCCAAATCATGCTATGAAAAACATTCCAATTGGATTGGACCCGATTACGGAAGATCTATAAATGCTAATAAATTTATGTCTACCCGGATTTTGTCTTACAACGTATTCGGTTATTTTATAATTGAACTAATTAACCCGTCCGGCCTTGCCCGGGACCGTGATGAATGACCCTTAGATGAACTTCAAATTTGTATGATTTTATATTTTAACTACATTTTATCTGAATTTATATTATTAAATGAAAAAGTATTCAATTGAAAGTATATGCTAATTGGTATTTTGTGTTCTGGGTAATTACGTTTTTGCAGTCTATGCGTACCAAAAGCGAGCGAAACCGCGACGAAGCACTCAGGTTTTTACTGATTTCGTCGAAATTTTCACACATTTTATTTTGTAAAAATTCTTTATACCCGTCCGAACGTTAAAAAAAATTTTTAGGTGACTTAAATATGGTCCATTGAGATTCCCTTAAAATAATGCGGTAAAATACGGACGTTTAGTTACTTATAGCGTGGGGAAAATATCGTCTTATTAGGCACGAAATGACCGGCTTTTGAAGTTGTATTTAAAATGGTTAAAATTCTTATTTTTTAAAACCTATTCGACCATCGAAGAAGGGATCAGCTTTAAGAACATATTTTTGGTTTGTCGGTACCTCAAAAATTGCGCCCTGTTGGGGCGAAACCGCAAAGAAACACTCAGGTTTTTTTTTAAATTCATCGAAATTTTCACATATTTTATTTTGAAAAAATATTTATACCCGTCCGACCGTTTCAAGCATTTTTAGGTGATTAAATATGGTCTATTGAGATTCTCTAAAACATTGTTTAAAATACGGACGTTTAGTTACTTTCAGCGTGGAAAAATATCCGTTGTATTTAAAATGGTTAAAATTACTATTTTTTAAAACTGATTCCACCATCGAAGAAGGAATCAGCTTTAAGAACATATTTTTGGTTTGTCGGTACTTCTAAAATTGCGCCCTGGAGGGGTGAAAAACCGCAAAGAAACACTCAGGTTTTTACCGATTTCGTCGAAATTTTCACATATTGTATTTTGTAAAAAAATATTTCTACCCGTCGGTATGTTGCAAACTTAATATAGGTGATGTAAATCTGATCCATTGAGATGTTCTAAAAAGATCGGGTGAAAATACGGACGTTTAATTACTTTTAGCTTAGAAAAAAACTATTGTCCTCGTGAGGCACAAAGTGACCTGAGTTCGCCGGTGTATTTGAAAATGTTAAAATTCATATTTTTAAAACTGATCACCCCATCTATTAGAAGAATATCTCAGCTTTAAAAGCATATTTTTGCTTTGTCGGTACCTCTAAAATTCTGCCTCGATGGGCGTTGCAATTAGGGAGAAAATCGTTTTTAAGAAAAGCGAGACTTGTGTAAAACTTTTCTCAAGAGGTTAACCGCAATATTTTTTTAATCGATTGCGGCATTTGATCCTTAAGAGTTACGTTCTTTCAGAATGTGTCTTCCGTTTTCAGCTTTACTGAGCAATTTTGTCGATATAAGTTAATCAATAATGAAAAGAAACCCCCCGACATTTTCTTCTTTTCGTTCTTCATTTTCAACCGATGTGTAAATAAGGCTTTTACGCATGCGCCAGAGTTTTCTCCCTCTCGCAAGGACCGAGATGAGTTTTTAGTGAAAATGAGTTGCGATTTTTAATTAAGAACTCAACTAATTATTAGAATTTTAAAATTCTGAGTCTCAGGTGCATCAGGAGACACCTTAAGCTAGACTCATAAAAAGTTTCAACCTCGTACAAGCCGTAGATTTTCGTAGCCATCGAACACACACAGACACACGGAGCGAAACTACAGATAGATATATTACAGATAGATATACAGATAGTATAGATTACAAAGCAAGGAAAGCTTATATTCAATTATCGTGTCTACAGTGGAGATTGGTATCAATCGACACCGTTGTGTAAACAAGGAAGTAATCTTATATTATGCCATGAATGTAGGGATAATGTTGTTTCTGATTCGAGATGACGGGTTTAAAATGTATGTAAATGGTATATGGCGTCTAGGAGTTTTCTTTTTAGCTTAATAAGAAGATTTTAATGACTCTTTGGTTACACATGCATAGTTATATTTACAATAGGGATACAATATTTAATTTAAAAATTAACATATCAAAGTAGGCCGTCTGCCTATAAAGCATTAGAAGGGCACAGCCCGTCTCGCCGGCCAGAGATTTGGCAGCATCTCTTAGTCCGTCTAACTAATTCTGAATCTCGACTGCTTCTGCTCTCGTTCTCACAGTAAAATTACATAGCTCATCAAAATATATTTTTCGGTGGTCGAGGTTTCTCTTCAGGAGCCTCATTGAAAAATCTACCTAGCTTTGCGGTACAGAGTTCAATTCCTGTCACCATATGAATTGTTTGTCTAATAAAAAATACAAAGCTGGATTCAATAATTTTTAAAATTTTGTGCCAATCCAATTTCTCTAAAATGTGCCAAATTATAGTGAACGCGATTATGGATGAATAAATTAGGATAAGTTTATATCGTCCCAACTTTTAGCTTACAAAATATTCATTTTAAATTGAAAATTAAAATAATAAATATGAAAAACCAATACTCCATAATGGTATTTACAGCCAGAGTTAACGACAATTATATACAAAGAAATAATCATATAGTATACGTTCAGAGCATGATAATAGATCGCGCAGTTCAGAATCTGCTAAATGTGACCGCCTATTTGTATTTCACATGTGATCAACTAAAATATGGATGAATGAACGATGAAAATAACACCATTTATTCGCATGGATCCTGGAAAGTCATTATAACTCTAGGAACTACAATTAATTTCAGATAAATGAGAGAAGGGGGAAATATTATACATTATTATACATTTTTTGCCATTATTCTATTAAAACTGCGAATAAAAATAATAATTTTGTATACATTCAATGTCATGATTGTCGTCTGCTATCCAAACGGTTGAATTTCGGTTTAATTTTTTTCCTATAAATCGATTTATCCACTACTATCCACACAATCTACTTTACCTACTTTTTAAAAAATATACTAGAAAGAATATTTATCCAACTTACCTACGCATTTACTTAATTTTTATCAAAAACTTGAAAGATTGCTATATTATTTGTGCATGTGAAATACTATTTTTTCAATTTCGCGGATATATAAATTAATAGCTTGTGATATAATTTGGAAATATCGTAAACTATTCGCTTAGATAAGTTAGTCATGTAAAGAAATATTGGTTTAACGATATATATAACGATTGCCAACAAACCTCTCGACCAATCAAATTTTATTATTTGTATATCAGCACTTTCTCATAAAGGTACTATACTGCAATTTAACAAAAATAACATACTTTCTGAAGTATCACCGTAAAAAAAAAAAAAAAAAAAAAAAATCAGCCCAAAAATTTTCAATTAACATTGTAAATATGATTCCTTGCTTATAATATATATATATATATATATACACTGCTCAAAACAATTAAAGGATATTTGAAGTTTTATATAAAATAAAGATTTAAACGAAATTTTTTTGCCGAAAACAGAAGAAGAGAATCACAAATGCAAATTTTTCTGGTTTTCAAACTGTGGAGTATGCAAATTTTGAGTTCGACGTCAAAAACGTCGCTTCAGCGGCAGCGAATGAAATTTGACTTTCAACTGGATAAAAGAGAATGAAGACAAGGATGATCGGCATTCAGTGATTGCTTTGTTTCGATGAGTACGATGTCTCAGCGAAGTCATTTGACAGATTCAGAAGCTTTGAGAATTGTTGGTAGGTTAGAAGGGGGCCAAACTCAAGCCGAAGTAGCGCAAGCCATTGGAGTGTCACAAAGTGTCATTTCCAGGATCTGGAACCGTTTTTTGGAGAGTGGATGTGCAGGCCGAAGACCAGGGCAAGGTCGTAGACGGGCAACAACGCCCAATGAAGATCGGTATTTAGCGTTAACAGCTCGGAGACTCCGAACCATGAACGCTACTCTTCTCCAACAACACCTTCGCTAGGCTACAGGCACCACGATTTCAACTCAGACTGTCCGAAACCGGCTCCATGCTGTAGGTCTGTATGCTCGCCGACCGATGGTATGTGTTAGATTAACATCAAGGCATCGTCGCGACCGCAGGGAGTGGGCAACCGAGCATGCCAACTGGAGGAGAAATGAATGGAGCAATATTCTGTTTTCTGACGAGTCCCGTTTTTCTGTGCATCCGGATAATAGGCCTATTTTCATCTGGAGGGACCGTGGCAGTAGGAATAATCCTGCGTTCGTGCACGAAAGTGTCAGATTTGGCGGTGGAGGAGTGTTGGTGTATGGTGGCATCTCCATTGACGGGCGCACTGAGCTCTACATCATTCGAGATGGAGCTCTGACTGGTCGCCGATATAGGGATGAGATCCTCAGACCTATTGTAGTCCCTTACGCTGCAGCAATCGGAGATAACTTCATTTTAATGGACGATAACTGCAGGCCACATCGTGCAAACCTGGTGGAGGATTTCCTTTTCGAGGAAGGAATCGTTCGAATGGAATGGCCAGCGTGTTCTCCAGACACGAATCCAATCGAGCACGCTCTAAGAAGACGAGTTTCTGGCCGCCAACAACCCCCACAAACTCTCCAAGAACTGGAAAGAGCTCTTCTGGAAGAGTGGGGCAGAATACCCCAACTCGTCATTAATAGCCTCATTGAGTCCATGCCTCAAAGGTGTTCAACGTTGCTGGCCGCCCGTGGAAACCATACCCCCTACTGAAAATGATTTTCTTTGAAGAAAACACCTTTTCTTATTCTTTTTTTCTCATATGCACAAATTGGGTTTTTTTCCTTTAGTACACAAATGCGCAATAAAATGCATTTTTTTCTGCCAAACATGTGTAATTTATTCTCATATAACCTACTATGTCTGTCGACCATGTATCAATCAGCTAAACAGTTTACCAGATACAAAATCCACCTAAAACTGCAATATCCTTTAATTGTTTTGAGCAGTGTATATATATATATATATATATATATGAAATGTAATTAGAATATTTTTTCCAAAAAAACAGGGAAGATCTTATAAAAGATAAATGGAATACAACAGGTTGCTATGCATCTAAAAAACAACAAAACTATATTATGCAATAAAAGGAATATGTTGAATTAAAAATACGTTGCATTCTCCAGACTTTGTTTATTACTCGGAAGCGAAAGTCATTTAAAAAGTTTAATGTGGAAGTCAAAGAATCTAGTTGTAAATTGGAGGCGTCAAGTCGTCAGAAAATGAAAAATTTACATTACTTTTATTCGTTTTATGGTTAAAAATATTTAAGTAAATACTTGTCACTTTTTTAAACAGAAAATTCGTAAACTTCAATTTTAATTTAGCGACTTTAATTTTAAAGTTTTTTATTTTTAGAAGTTTAATAAAGTGCAATAATTGTAGAACTTCTGAAACTTTTCATAAGAATTGAAAATCCAAAATAGGATAAAAATTGAAATAGAAACCATTTACAGAAAAATTGCTAATGAAACATATGATCTTTTGAAATTGTAATATGTGTACGCTGGTATTAAAGTAATTTACAAATCCCAATGCAAGAATTATTGTTTCAGAGTTTCACATAATATACCCAAAGAAACAGCCTTATTTAGAGCTTTCACAACACCTTTCATAATTCAATATTGCTGATTAGAGCGAACAGCTTCCTCGAAGTAGCAATGATGAGAACAAGAGAGGATCTAATCCGGAAACAAAACACTCTTATGATACACTTTGATCCAATGAATAATTTAGAATTCCATTTTGTGCATTAAAAATTTCATGTTTGTAATTACTTTATGTTGAATCATGTGTACACAGTTTCTAATATTACGGAAAACAACACAACACAATGAACTACATAAAATTTTAAGTTTTGAAAATTACATTTTGACAGAAAGTGTTTTCGCAGATTAACTTTAATCTGCTAAGTCAGTTGCTACAGTTGTGGTCAAATTGTGGACATTTTTTGGAATTTACATGTTTTATAAATTTGTACGCTTGAAGAATATAATGAATTTCACTTAAATACAAATGTTTATGTAGCAAATTCAAGGAAATTTAATGTAGAATTTAATAAAAAAATAATTAAAATATCTGCTTTACAAAAAAAGTTAAGCTTACAAAAGGTAAGATCTATGTTAGATTACACTGTATTTTAAAGTTGCACTTAAACATTAAATATTTAGTAGGATAACCCTTGTTTTTTATTACAACTTCACGGCGTCTTTTCATTGAGAGAACTAGTGTTTGGAGTTCATCCTTTTTAATCACACGATGCGAAGAATTAATTATAGCTTCAGTAAGTTGCGTTTTATTTGATGGGGGCTTTGTTTGTAGAAGGATTTTCAAATTTCGCGTCACCACAAATTTTCTATAGGATTAAGATGAGGGTTGTTACCTGGCCGGGGTAGTAATTGTATGCTTTTATTTTAAAACCCTTATTTGTATATTTTTGTCGTATGGCATGGAGCTGAATCCTACTGAAAGATCAATGGTTCTTTATTGGGAAAGAGATCCCTGATGGAAGGTATCAATTTTGATTCCAGGAGAGTTTCGATGCATTTTTTTTTCATTCAGAAGACTATCAATCATTTCAATGCGGATCACATCATCTGCAGACATAAAGTCCCAAATCATGACATTTGTTGGGTCCTTTGTAGTTGCTTCAATGCAATCAGGATGCAGCTCCTCCCCTATTCTACGTCTCACGTATTTTCGCCCATCACTACCAAAGAGAGGTATTTTACTCTCGTCGCTCCAGATTATTTGCTTTCACAGATTTTCTGGCCAATTAATGTGTTCTTTTGCCCACTGATATGGTTTCTTGCGTTGCTGAAGATTTAAAAATGGTTTATTCCTCGGAATTCTACCCTTTAGTCCAAGACTTGCTAATCTTCTCCTTATTGTTCCTGAACTAACTGAAATACCCATTGCTGGTTGGTTGGTTGTATTTATGACGGCCAATTATCAGCACGAGGAAATACCCATTGCATTCATTTCACATCTAACAGCATCTGATGAAATTCTTCTTTCTTTGAGACACATCCTTTTTATCTTTCTATCGTCAGAAAAACTTGTGCATTTTTTTTATCTTGCCTTACTTATCACTGATTTAGTTTCTTTATAACGTAAGCACAACTTTCGTACGCCAGATAAAGTGACTAATCCACTAACCTGTCTTGCAATTTCAGCATAAGACAGACCATTTTCTCTGAATATGACATTTCTGCTTCTTTTTGTAGATGTCCAATCAGTTCTTGTTGTTGATGACATTGTTTTAAACCATTTGAATTAAGAGAAAATAGAAATATATATTAAAAAAAACCATTATTCTATTTATTGACACTAGTATTCACCATTTTGCACAATTCATTCCACCAAAATACCGCTTTTACAAATCAAAACAAACTACAGTTTAGTTACTGATATTTGATTGGTTCTCAGAAAAGTCATTGTGATTGGCTAGTAATGTTTTTTTTTTTTTTTGCAATACTCTTCAGCATTCATGTATAATTGTGTTTGTATTTTAGACTAAAGTAAATGTAACGTTTTTGTAATGCAGATATCTTAAATCTGTTTTTTTTTTTTTATTTTTTTTTTTTAATTCTACATTAAATGTCCTTGAATGTGATATTTAAACATTTCTATTTAAGTGAAAATTAATATATTCTATAAGAACACAAAGTGATAACACATGAAAATTTCAAAAAATGTCCATAATTTTGGCCACCACTGTAATTTAAACCGGTCGCATCTTTGAGATTTTGTCTGTAATTGAGAAATTTTTTAATTAAAAAAAATGCTTTATTAAGAAATCATTAAAACAAAATTTTGCCTTACTTTCTATTAACAATATATTTAATCCTCTTTATGAAGAACTACCATTGGCGATTACTTTTTAGGGTTCCGTACTTAAAAAGTAAAAACGGAACCATTATAAGACCACTCCTGTGTCTGTCTGTCTGTCTGTTTGTCACAGCCATTTTACTCATAAACTATGGAACGTGGAAAGTTCAAATTCGGGGAAGTAATAAAAACCATTGACCCACAGAATTTCAGATTAATAAACATTCATAAATATATTTAGGGAAAATGTAGAGGGGCTAATTATGGTGCTTGAAAAAAAAAACTTTTCTTTTTATATCATGTGGAGTATCGTGTGAAAGCTTTCGCAACGCTGAACTCAAAACTACATTAATTTTAATTTCAGGTATTATTTATTATATTCCTACCACTTTTTCAAAAAATTAATATTTGTCATACATTTCCAGTAGAATTTCAAGAGAAGCGTACCATAAAGTTAATTTCTGTAAATAGTTATATAAAAATAGTCGCAGTGCCCCGTTCAGGGTAAGTAGTTTATAAAATCAGATATACTGCAAATGCATGTGAGAGTAAACACTATTTCTCTAAGAGTTTAAACTCTTGCTAAATGCAACTCATATAAGGTCAATCACGTTAACTTAA
Organism: Maratus speciosus; assembly: GCA_963932465.1. Taxonomy (NCBI): domain Eukaryota; kingdom Metazoa; phylum Arthropoda; class Arachnida; order Araneae; family Salticidae; genus Maratus; species Maratus speciosus. The sequence goes on along the minus strand of OZ010796.1, from coordinate 111,434,365 downwards.
CATGAATTTTAACGATGCATTTTTTTAGATACCGCTTTTATAAACTACATCTACATATAAATAATCTATATTCATCTTTAAATTATACCGAGGAGACTATGGATGTTTGATCGATTTTTTACTAAAATGCTCGTAATTTATATTTGAAATACATTAAGAATTGAGCCTGTCTCATATAAGAAGCTTATTACCGCAATTAATATCTATTTTAATGGTTTGGAGAGCATCAGAAATCTGCAAAGACACTAAAGGATTTTTGAAAAATTATTTTCCATAACTCGTAAACAGAGACAAAGCACCACATTTCAGGTAAATTTGATCGACGAAATCAAAAAATTATTTTTCACCAAACATTTTAAATTATGAAATGTAACTTATCTCTGCACAGTATTTATTTAGTTTCTGTTAATAAATAAAATCGTTGGCGCGAAACATATTTATTTTATCTGGCATGGATAAACATAACTTTTCTCAGTATTTTAAAATCTAAAACTTACAATTTTACAAATTAATGAATATTTTCGTAATCAGGGCGTTTAAAAATTATATTTAAATCTACAAATTTTCACCAAAATTCCAGATTGGATGTTTTAGTAAAAGAAGCCACAAAGAAAAAGAAACGAAAAGAAATTAACGCAATATGTTTAGCACAAGCTGTAATATATGTATATTATGACCAAAATAGAGATACTTAAGCTTTATGTAGTTGTATTTTGAAATAGTTTTGAACTGTAAAACACATTACATCAGTTTATATTTCACTTATTAATAGGTATTTGCATTCAGTTTCAATTGGAATGTTTCATTGTAGTCCCTATTTTAAAAATGGTTATATAAAATGTACCATTAATTACATAAATAAGATAATTATTACTTTCTTCATAAAATAAAACCCAATTATTAAAATGTAATTATTTACACTAGATGCAAAAGCGAGAGATTTTACCCGGGTTACCCCAAAAACGCAGTGTTGTCAAACATCCCGCAATTGCAACTTTGAAAAAAGGTATAAATAAACGGTCAAGTGCGAGTATCACTCGTTCTCAGGGGGTTCCGTACAATAAATATCTGAATTATTAACTGTATTATTAAAAAAACTCGTTGCTAAAAGAATAATAGAACTTCGTAAAAAACTATACACCGTAGGGTTGGGTATTGCTGTATATACTAGAAAAGTATGAATGAGTATACGATAAAAGTTCAACGTGATAAGAAGCCTAAATAATATCAAATATTGAATGCTATTCTGTATAACTCTTTTTTCAATCTTATCCAAATCTGTTTTTTTAATGAATTTAAATCGGTACTGATAATAAAAGTAGCGCATATTTAAACTTCATGTAGTATTTCATAAAACTAAATTCAGCGTAGTAATAGTCATTTGTTTTTACAGAGTAGCTAAAACAAAACCCTTGTTCAAAGTTTATACTTGACATAGTGCTAAGCGCGCTTCGAAAAGAGGTCGCAAAGTTGCAACACCGCCTTAGTCCGTGCAGCGTTTTCCAGATAGGTTTTTAATTAACTTTTAAAGACACGGGAGGCGTATTGAGAGATCCACTCAATGCAAACTGCTCGCGAATCTCATAGCATTTATGTGTTTAATTCTAATTAGTCTGTTTTAAACAATTGTTTTTAACAATTTTACGTTTATTGATTTTATACTGCTACTGGGCATTGCAATATACAAATACATCATTAAAAGATGTTATCTAGGCTTTAAAAGCCGATAGTACATAATAGTACGCCCTCCCTGTCATTTTGTATGTCCAAACCGTCCGTGTTTTTAAGGGTTAATATCTCGGCAAATTACAGACGACTTTTTTCAAAAATTCTTATCAACAATGTTTTAATGCGTCTGGTACGATAGGTACCCCCAGTGCTCCTCAATACCTTTGCTGAATGCCCGCAAATCAAAATTTGTGTGTGACAGGAAAAAAGCGCTCTTCTCAAAATCTATGTGACCTATGGTAATCGCTATAATTTTCCTGCTAGTTTAAAATTATCGTCTACTACATCTAATTTTTTCATAATTTTAGTTTCATTAGATTCGGAAATAGAGGGGGGGGGGGACATATTTTTGCACTACATTTTCGACGATATCTCTGACACTATAACACCTAAAATTAAAAGAAATGTATTTTTGAGTTCAGCGTTACGAAAGCTTTTACACGATATCCGACATGATATACAAAGAAAAGATTTTTTTAATTAACTTAATTAGCCCCTCTACATTTTTCCTAAATATATTTGTGAATGTTTAATAATCTCTAAATATGTGGGTCAATAGTCTTTATCACTTCCCCCAATTTGAACTTTCCACATTCCATAGTTTATGAGTAAAATGGTTGTGACAGACAGACACAGGAATGATCTTTTAATGGTTCAGTTTTTACTTTTTAAGTACGGAGCCCTAAAAAATGACAATAGTTCTCACAAACAGAAATTAACCCTTTGCACTCCGTTGTCGCCGCTCTGGCGACATAATTTTTTTTGCAAAATTTGTTTTGCGCACTAGTAATAAAGTATTAATGAGGAAAATTTTTCTTATTTAATCAGAAAATTTTTGAAATTGTGTACTTGAATGAAACTTTTTTTAATGGTGAAATTGGTGCGGACCGAATAAAATCTGTGTAAGAGTCGCCTGAGTACGAAGAGTTAAATATCTTATCTTTTAGATCATTAAATTAAGTACACTATAAAGCTGAAATAACCTTTAAAAAAATTACAACAAGCATAGAACCTTATGACTCAGAAATGAAAAACTTTTTTTCCACAAAGTTCCTGTATACTTTTTTATTATCGCCACAAACGGCTGAAAAACAAACTTAAATAGAAGAAAAGACTTATAATATGCTTGCATATCAGGTGCTTATTAGTAAAAAGTGTTTTTAAAGAAAATAAAAACAGTGGGTGAAACCCCTTGTATGGCCAATGATCCACAGTTTGCCAAATATTTTTTTATCTATATCTGTGGTTCTATCTATTATAATGTACACATATATATGCATATGCTTTTTCTACAAACTTCAGCGAAAAATTCATGTTATAATATTAAACATAATATTTTTGTGCACTGTAAAAAAAAGGCAAATGTTTCTTAATGCAAAACAAAATATAATATAACCTTGTATGAAAATATATAATGACCTCTTCCGCATTTCCCATGATGCCGAAAAGCGGACTTTATCTTTAGAAACTTCAGAAACCAACATATTTTCCAGATTTAAAGAAACATAAAAAAACAATGTTTTTTTTTGTTGTCACTGAGTTTCGTAAACGTTTCTGAGTAGTTTTTATAGTGTATTAATGAATTTTCTCAGAAGTGATTTCTTAGATGCTATCAATTCTATGAGTCGTAATTTTTAAACTGATTGAAAGAGTGTCCAGCCCACGATTTGAACCAGTATCCTTTGGCTTAGCTGCAAACTGAGCTATCTGACAAATATGACTGGCACAAATCACTTTCAATTTGTCCAGGAAGTCATGCCCATGCTCAATTGGAAGAGCATTGGCAGCCTAAGCCAATGGTCTCTGGTTCAATTCAAGTCTTGGACACTTTTTTACTAAGTTCTAAAATTACAAATCATATAATTTATTTGCCAATTAGAATAATTGTTTTAAAATTAGGCAAGTGCTACAAATCGACTATTAAAAATTTCCAGCTGCTAACTGACTTTATACAATCACAAGTAACAAAATAATATTTATTCTAATGTTAATGTTAATACTTTAAATTTATCATGTCCGTCTGTAAAACATGTTTGTTCAACGTGAAAATATATTCCACATAAAATTAAAATTTTTAAATGCATATGAAAGTTAATCATATTTTAAAGTTAAGCTACATTAAACCCATGAAGAAACCCCATTTGTCAGTTGAGTGTATTTGGAGAAAAACACTGACTGCAGAATTTCGCTCCGAATTTTCTTGAGTAAGTTGTATAGTTTATCATTATAATTTATGGCTATCATAAATGGCTATCATAATTGGGTTTTCAAAAAGAACTATATGGAACCGAGTGCTCAAACAATTAATATTCAGGAAATCAAGCTTTTGAATTTATGACTCTATTTTAACTATTTATCTAATGACGGTACTTATAAGTACCATAAAAATAACTTGTTATAAAATTCATTTAATACATCGATTAGTTGTAATACTGGTTAGAATGAGTTATAGATACATTACTTTATCTTGTTCCAAAAGCATTATTGGTTACACAAAGCAAAAATATTTTTAAAAGGAGGATTTCTTCTGCCTTTGAATCTTTTCAGTTTTCTTAGCGTTGGAGGGGGGGGGGGAGAGAATTTTTCAATTCGAAAATATTTATATATTTCTTTTGTAAGAATATTATATTTGTGCATTTCGTAATTCTACAAAATTCTAAGAAAAATATTTGAAATAAAAAATTTGAGTGGGGTTAAAAGTATTGCACAAATTCCCTATAAATTCAAATTTAATTAATCCTTCTGAATCCTGCAACTCTTCTAAAATCCTTCTAAAATTTATTAAATGATTATTTAAATCTTCTAATGTAGTTTAAACAATTCATTAAAAATGCTTTAGAAGATAAACATTTCATGAATTCATAATTCAGTTTAGATAGTGTTAAACTGGTCACTATAATACACGAATAAATTTTAATTATATAAAAACTTTCTCATGTGAGAGTCGGCCGAAAACCAAATAAACAGAGTACATACCAAAGATTTATATTACCTAACTAGCTGTTAACCGTGAATTCGTTCACGTAACATTAAGAGAAAGTTAAATGTATTAATTATTCAAAAAATTTCACTCCCAATTAATAAAAAAATATATATAATTAAGCAACTCCTATCACATTTTATTGGATACATTTTGAAAATTCTTATTTTTACTGGCCTTGACATAAAGCAGTCGTAAAAAAAAAAAAAAAAAAAAAAAAAAAAAAAAAAAAAAAAAAAAAAAAATGAAATTTTGTGCAAAATAAAGTAAACAATTGCGAAAATGAAATTGCCACCAATGAAAAAACTAAAAACGTGGAATTCGTCGAATCTTTCCTTGTAAAACTAAAAAATGACGCTGGTGGAACTGTAGTATAACAATATATTTTAGGTGGTATTTTGTGTGGAATTTGTATATGTATTCATTGCATCCTATAAGACTTTAGAAAAATCCATTATAACAAAATATTTTAATAAGGTATTTTTAAAAATGACAAAATATTTTTACTCTTTTAAAGATAAAAGTAATGTGGAAATATAATTTGATTGTAACTTAAGAGTTTAAAACGTGTCTCCAATATACTTCAAGCTCCCGAGCCTTAATTTCTATACTGGATGAGGGATGTTACTTTGATGCAGACATTTATGTTTTTTGAACGAATATAGGGTTCGTATAGGTCTTTGAATTTCCAGATTAAGAAATTCTTTGGTACCAGTATTTTCTTATAGAAAATCTATGGTTAAATAAGGCGAAATTTCGCGCTTAACCTTTTGAGAAGCATGTAATTGTGTTTCTGTAATGTCGAATTCACATCGGAACCTTAAAAAAAAAATTATTGCAAAATAAGGAAAAGCAATTTTACGACTTCTTTCCACCAAGGTTAGAAAAGTAAAATTTAATAAAATTTTTCTCCTGAAATTTTCATTAATCGTAGGTGGGATAAAATATATCCCACTGCCACTCAAGGGGTTAAACTAGATTTTTTTTTTTTATATAAAAAAATATTGATATTTAGCCTTATAAATAACGGTACCCGTACGAACCCTGGAAAATGCAAATTTCTTGATAAAAATAAAGTAATTTTTATTCATATTTCCTGATTTGAACGGCTTTTAGAATTAACACTCGTCAAAAATTGTTTTACACAGGTAATCCAATTAATTTTAATTTTTAAGAAAGAAAACAATTATTTCCTGCTAATCATGACGTAATTTCCGACAATGATAATTTTACAGTGTTTATTATTAACATTTGTTATCCATTTGCTTTAATTTTTTTTTTTAATTTTCAATTAAAAATTAAATCATTATATTAACCATTGGCAGACGATAAATCATACATCATTAATAGCAATTTTCGTTAAATAATAAGAATTAATACCATAACACAATCCTTTTTTATTTCAACATCAAAGCATATCCGTTTGATGAATTTTTGAATTATTAAGAAAAATATTTGAATAAAATAAATAAAACACAGCTTATGTTCATTTCTTAGTTATAATCCACTTATAAGCAAAGGTACAAATGCATTAATTTTGATCCGTTAGTTTTTATCCGAACGCATTAATTTTGATCCGATAATAATTAATCCGTTTTGACGTTTACTTCATTCAAGCTTTCACACATACTTTCGCATATATAATATAAGGATATAAGGATTGTCAGAGAAAAAAATGGATTTAATATAGATAATATAAAACATATTTGAGTTTTAAGACTTAAAATACTAGCCTTTGTTTTTTTTTATTATAAAATGACGTCATTCGCATCCGCTGAACAATTCCACATTCACTATCCAGTTTTAAACAACATCTACAGAAAAGTATGCATAAGACGTCACTATCGCTGAATAATACGCAAATCCAGCAAAAAAACGAGCTTTCCATTCAAGAAACTCGACAAAAAAATCAGCTACCTAATGATTCATATGCTATTCACGTGAATTATGTCAGACAGGTATCGTCCGGATAGCTTAACAGGCAAAGCACTGTCACGGCACGCCAAGTATCCAGGTTCAATTCCGGGTCTGGACATTTTTTGCTCTGTTGTAATAAACTTCAACTGTGCTACTCCAGTCTTGAATATAATATATTACCTTTTTAATATTACCCTCTTCTACAAAACTTAATTTCGACATTTCTTAAGTTAATATTAAAACTTGTTACTACATTTTTCTAAAAATATTTTCAGCAACTTAATAAACCATCTTAAATTGTAATATTACAAGGGTATTTGTCTCTATTAATAATAAATGATTTCGTAATATTATTTTGACAAACGTCATTTCTATTAAAATAAAGAAATACGCGGATTACTTGCATTATTTTAAATCAAAAGGTAACAAATATGAAAAAATATCATAGGCTTTTACGGTGTTTTTTTTAAGATGTCCTTACCAAATTACCGACATTCTTTTAACATTCAACTTAAAGGAAAAGCATTTTAAGAATTTTTTCATTTGAAAGCATTTGAAAAACTATTTACGTCAAAAATCTAAGAAAATAATAAAATTAATTTACTTCTAAAAATATTTTGAAATCAGAAATGTAAAACAGGAATGACTTATTCTGCATGGTAACCAGGATGGAATCTTTTCTTCTTAGTGTAGTCTGTGGATTCATAAAGTAAAGCAAATTAAGTTAACCGGATTCTTATATGTCTTTAAAAAATGTTTAAAAGAACTCGTATTTCATTGTATAAAGATAATGTTTTATATCAAGCGTATTACAGTTTTCTGTAATGTTCAATTAGACTACTAAATGTAAACGAATACAAGTAAAATATATTTGATAACAGCTTGTCATTTCTGCATAGATAGCTACACTGTAAAAAACTTCAAATATTTCTTAATCTAGAAAAATATACTATAACCACGAACAAAAATACGCACTAATATCCTGCAACTTACCCGTGATTATGAAGGGTTTTTTATCTTTAGAAAACTACGAAACCAGTATATTTTCGAGATTTGAAGTATCAGACATAAGAACTAAGTACCTTTTGCTGCCACGGATTTTTCGGTAAAAATTCCGAGTAGTTTTTATTATGAATGAATTAAGATAATATAATTAAGAATGAATGAGTTTAATATTCGAATGAATCATTCGGGCATGCGTAAAAACACAGTTTGTAATATTTATATATTTTTTTAATCAATTACCATGAGAAATGTTTTAAAAAGAAAATAAGCAAAAGCTACCAGTCTTCGTGTTTTCTTTAATCAATTACCTACAGAAACTTTGAAATTAAAACGAATTTTTATATTTTTATGGGCTCTCATATTATTTCTAATTGAAGTTAAAAAAATTCTTTTTCCTTAAAAAATTCCCGGTAAAAGTTGAATTATTAAAAAAAAAAAAAAAAAAAAAAAAAAAAAAAAGAATGTTGGCAGCTATGCTTTTGTATTAGCTGCCAATCTTTAGGAAGGTAATCCGAATGGTTCATTCGAATAGTAAAATCAGTCATTCCGCCCATCATTAGTTTTTATTGCGTATTAATTAGTTTTTCAAACCAGAATATCGGTTTTTAGGAACATTTTCATTAAGAACTAAAAGATGTTCATAAAACACCATCAATATATTTTTAGTGCGCTAGGCATTTAGAAAGAACTTAGTATTTCTTCGTCAGGTGTAAAGAAGTTGTAGTCCTACTATGAAAGCGGAAGAAAATCTTACAAGTTGGAAATTTCCCGTCAAACGTGGCAAATGAGGTGCGTTCGTACTATAACTAGTTTTATAAATATTTTTTGCACCGCCTATTGTATTGTATGTATAGTTTAGCGCACTTAATTGGTGCATATCTATTTCATTCTGTTCGAAAGGCTGTAGCATCATTAAAATGCATTTGAAATAATTTTTTCCCTATGGCCGTCATATAAGGAAAAACATTTGACTGTCCCTGTCATTACACTATACATTCGATTTTCATAAAATTTGAAATGACACGAAAAAATTTCAACAATCATATGTTTAAAAATGCAGGTCATTCGGTTGGGTAGTTGTTGCTCTGTTATCTGTGTTATATGCGGACAGACGGACTGAACGACGACTATGGGTGCTACGTATTTATATAATTACAAATGCACCTAAAAATGGAAGATAAGTGAAAGGAAACAAGCTGAAGAAGCAGCTAATAGGAAAGTAGAAATCAACAGCCAATAGGAAAGCAGAAAACAACAGCCAATCACAGAAGAGCATAACCAAAACAGAAGAACACAGAGTAGAAGGGGAGTTGGGTAGAAAATTGAAAATAAATAAATAAATAAGTAAAAATAAAATAAATAAATTTAAAAAGAAAATAAAAAGAAAACACACACAATATATATAATATTATGGAACACATGAAATTACAAAAATGAAAAATAAGTAATACCAAAAGAAAATCAGACTAATGTTAAATGCTCTCTACAGCTTAGGAAAACATTTTTAGTCCTACCATATAATATATTTTTTGTATTAATTAATATTAGTTTGATATTTTTTTTCGTATTACTTATTTTTCATTTTTTTTAAAATTAGGTTCTGAGGTTTCTTAAAAAAAAAAGCAGATTTTTGTGGTTAATTTGGAATAGCTTATTGCATATCTTCGTACTTGGTTATATTATATTGTCGTAGAGAAAAAAAAATAATAATTGTATTTTGTTATAGTGTATAAATACAATTGTTTTTTACTGCATAAATGACGGTAAAAAAGCATACTTTTAAGGATTCTAGAAAGTTTTATTAACGACTTTGATTAATGATTTTATTTTTTTTTTTACCTCCGGAATATTTTGTTCCATTAAGGAGGTAAATCATGCTATTAATGCAGAAAAAACTGAAATGGTTATTGAAAGGTTTGCTGTAAATGCACCAAGCTATAAGCTACTTAAAGTCATTCAGTAATTTATAATAAATTGCTGTAAAAACTTAGTCAAAAGCAGATGACTAAATCTTCATATGAAATACTATGAGCAGTTTTACACATAACCCAGCTTATGGAAAATAAAAGCACAAATATATAACCTTGTTTATGTTCCAATAATAGACATAGAGCCCCATTAATGAAACTCCATATCCGTAGCTGCCAACATTTACGCATTTTATACCAGAAAAATGTAATAGAAATTTTTGCCTCATTTAATCGGCAGATTAGAGCGATTAAAAAAAGAAAACTTTATTATTAAATTTTTGTGGTATTTGGTCTAGGAATTAATTCGTGCGGTTTTTAATAAAAAAATTAAAGCTTTATTTCAAAAGCAAAATACATAAATACATTAACAAAAATATTGTCCATCGATATCCACGACGTTTTCCCATCTTTTAGGTAATTTACGAATTCCGTGTCGAAAGAAGTCCTCACATTTCGAAGCGATCAAATCAGAGATCCATTTTTCTATATTTTCTGAAGAAGTGAACCGCTGTCCAATCAAATCGTTATTCATGCAATCAAACAAGTAGTAGTCTGAAGGAGCAATGTCTGGTGAATACTGCGGGTGGGGTAACACTTCTCATCCGACATTCTCCAAATATGTTTTGGCCGGTTTTGTACCAACGTCTATTTCTTTCAATTCATATGGAACCCAATGTGACATCTTTTGAATCATTCCCATTGCTTTGAGGCTTTTGGAAACTCTTGTTTCATCAACCTCTAATGATTTTGCAAATTCTTCTTGCGTTTGACATGAATCCTGATCGAGCAATGCTTTCAATTCTTCATCTTCAAATATTTTTGGCTGTCCAGGTCGTGCTTGGTCTTCTAAGCCGTAATCACCACTTTTAAACCGGTCAAAACCACTTCTGACACGTTCGTTCTGCTAGAGCATGGTCACCATAAACTTTCACCAAAATACGATGACTTTCGGTACCACTTTTCTTCATGTTAAAGTAATGAAGAAGAATCTCCCGCAAAAACACTTTATCAGGCATAAAATTTGACATTTTCAGTTGGATAAAAGTTGTTGTTGTTTACGCTTAAACCAAATGGCATATACTAAACTGGATGCGCAATAACTGTAGTTTTAAATGCATGTTTGAACAAACGAAACTATGGGACAATACGCTAGTTACGCCATCTCTTATAAAACCGCCATCTCTTATAAAAATTAATTCCTAGACCAAATACAAAAATGCGTAAGTGTCGACAGCTATGCCCATATCCCACCCAAATTACGAACCACAAAATTACATTCGATTTAAAAAAAATATATATATATCAGTATATATTTAATTAAAATAAATCAATAAAAATATAAACAAATATTTTGAAATAAAAGATAGTGATATATGAATTAAAAATATAAATAATAATAGATTCCAGCTTTATTCAATCTACATTTTTTAAATTGTAGATTGAATCCTGTAGATAGTCATGAAGATTTCATACAATGTATATGCAAGTTGACTATTTACAATTTTATATTTTAATTGCTGAACCACTCGAAAAATAATTGAAAAGTTTATACTAAGTAGATCATTCTCATTCCTAGTTGATTTAATTTCTTTCCTCCAATACTTTTTCTTCTAAAATTTGAAAGATTCATGGTACATATACTACTACGTTGTCTAGATAGCGTGGAAAAATTTAACCATTTTTTTGTGCCGATTCTGTGATTTTGGTCAGATTTACCTGAATATGTGATCTGCCATATTTAGTCTTTCAGTCTTCCGGTGATTCTGATTAACTTTTACTATAATCAGACCAGTAATTCTTCTATAACGAGTTGTATGCCTTGAATTTGGGGAACGGTTTGCAGTTTTTGCTTCCAAGTAGTTTTTAAAATGTTAAAAAAATGTAATATATTTATTTCATAAATAATATTTTCATGTAAATTATCATTAAGTTCCTTGGTGATACTTACCATTAACAGCACTATCAAGGAATTTTTTTATTTCTACTGCAGATGTATATTTTTGTTTTTATTTTATTTTAGCAAGAAAATGTCCTTGTTTTCGATTAAAAAATAATGCGATTTATTCACAGTTAAATGTCCTTTCTTGATTATACACAATTTCATCAAAATTTTACTTCTTAGTAATTCTTCGCATCTAACATCATTTATCAATATTTTCTTCTGAGATAAAGTGATGGCTTCGTAATGCAATGTTAACAGAAGATTTAAAATAAGTTTCAAACCATTTTCTTTATGAAGGTTTCGTCCAAGAAATATAACTTCAGATTCTTTTGCTAAATCTTCATAACGTTATAACAATTGTACATGAGCGATGGGGCTCATTATTGGTTCGAAGCATTACATAACATTTTGGTGTATTCGGTTTGTTTAATGAATATATTATGTATTATAGTATGAGCAAATCTTGTGTGTGTCTATATGTCTGTGTATATGTAAATTTTATCGAAAAAAAACGGCTGGAATGTTTTTGACAAAATTTTATATCCTACCGTTTTGGGATACGAGAAGACCATTGACCCAGGTCACATGAAAATTTGATTAGTGGGTCATTTTGGGGTCACTACGAATCAATTCTTTTTAATGTGAATGGGGGTTGAAGCAGTTATTAAGTTGTTGAACAATTGGCAGAACAGGAAGTCGTAAAGTTAGCAACATTTCGCCAAATTTGGTGATATTTGACTAAATATTGGCAACATTTGTGAAATTTTGGCGAGAAAGTCAAATTTCAAAATTACCAATTTCCAAAACACATGCTTGCGCCAAATTTGGTGACATTTGGCGAAACATTTGATTATCTTAATCAAACAGAATTTTCTAGAAATTCAAAATAGGAGCCGAGATACATGATTCAACCAATCAGAGTCCATAGAACGTTCTCGAAAACAGACTTGAAACAATCAGGGTACATAGAACTTTCTCGCAACTAATCCCACACCTATATAACAAAGTTCTTAGGTCAAAGTCTAAGGTCTGTGAAGTTGGACAGTGAATTTTGCGATCTGCAAATAACTTAAAAATCTGCGAAATTATTGAAAAATGCCCAAATTTCTCGCTTGCTACTGTACATTGCTGACTCTTCTGAACTACCATAATCGCTTTAACCGATGTCTCTTGATGACTGCTCTACACGTCTGCTATACGTCAAAAGAAGTGGAAAATTTTAATTTCCAACAAAAAGGAAGAAATGGAATGTCTACTCTGTAACTGTGATAAGTCTTCAACGTCTAAAAAGCCAATGCGAGCAACCAGAGTAAGAAGCATGGAAATAATGGCTGAAGCTGTGACAAACGTGAATAAGTTTCAATCCGAACAAAGAAAGAATGTGTTGTTCAGTAAGCAAAAGAAAAGCAACGGAATTGTCGGACAATCGTTCCAAGCATCTCGAGATTTTGCGCAGGCGTGCAACTCAATGTCGTCGTGCCCATGAAAGAGAAGAACGTCGTTGCCCGAGACTGTAGGAATAATACATCGAGAATTTATTGTTATATAAATTTGAATTGAATACAAAGATAAATTTAACCGACCATAGCTCAGTCTTTCCTGCTGGTAATGTAATATAACGTAAACAATAACACATTAAATTAAAAATTAGCTTTCCTTATAGTTACTTATACCTATTATTGGAACAACGCCAAAAACAAGTCATTAAAATGGGCTATGCTTTAAATATAATAATATGCTTAATTTATATTTCAGCTGCTTCTTCTCCAAATATTTAAATGCCCAATGAAATAAAAAATATTTTTTATACACTATCACACATTTTTTTTTTTTTTTTTTTTTTTTTTTTACCGAAAACTATATTGACTGAAAATAAAGGAAGGAAATAAGAAAATACTCTTATTGGAGTCCGTTAATAGTAATAATAATAATAAATAATCCAGCAAAATAACACCCTATATCTTGAAACATGTTGATTTTAAATTTTTCCTCTGTCTTATGCAATTGAAGAAAAGGGTTTAAACCAATCTTCTTTTATTTTACTTCTTTGCAAGTTCATTACTGGTACATTGAAATTTTAATTCCATCATAGTTGTAACTGCTAAAGTGAATACAGTCCTCAGTAACATTCATTTATTAAAATTTTATTTAAAATAATTATGTCTTATTAATTTTTTTAATTTTAAGTTGACAAACAAAAAAACCTCTCAAAATTTAATCTATTTTTTTTTATTTATTTTGTAAATCAACATTAAATGGGTAAACAGAACAACAACAATACATGCCGCTAAGAAAAATGTAAACTTAAATTGTATTCACCATTTGCTAAGATGCAATCTGCAGAAATTTATAAAATCCTTAATTACACTTATCACAAACGGAAACCAATATATCGTGTATAAATTGAATATATAACACATCTATGTTAATAGAGTGAAATTATACAGCCAGCCTCTCCAAAAAGAGAAAAACTAATGAAAAAAAAAAACTTACTGCGTTTAACCTTTCAGGTACAAATTAGTTCTGGTTGCTTAGATTTTCGAATGATTGACTGCTAACAAATTGATTTAGAAAAAAATCAATGCTTTTTTTATCACATAAATAATAAAATCAATAGGCTTTTCAAATATTTTGGAGCAATTTTTCCAGTTAAAACTTAAACTAAGGGATGTATTTAATATACACCGCCCTTCAAAGGGAGAAAAGTAGTGTGACATTTAACCTCTTCAGCAGTGTTGCCAGTGGGCTACTTTTTTAAATTAAGATTTCTTGATTGGCACCACTTTTTTGAAACGGTAAAATTACGATTGTTTTCGCCTTGCTTAATATGTCATTAAATAAGGCGCATTTTACCATTTCAAAAAAGTGATGCCAATCAGGAATCTGAATTTTAAAAAAGTAGCCCATCTGGCAACACTGCTCTTCAGTCCCGAAGCTAAAATAATAATACAAATGTTTATTTATTGTTTTTTTCCAAACAAAATGACATCCTAAATGACAGAAAAAATATCTTTTCTGAAATTGATCCTTTAGGCGCTTAGTAATTTAGGTTCAAAAATATGGATCTAGAACTACAAAACCCCTTTAAAACATCAGTTTAATAACCATTAACCTAAATGAACACAATCACCAATTTAAGAGCTTTAAATAAGTAAATAATCTACAAATCCTCAAAAATTTTTATTGAAAAATATTTACGTTAAATACTTATGAAAATTTCTCTTTTTCTTGGTCATACTGTCTTTTGGGCATCTTTAGGTATTTTGCAAACTCAGATGAAAATAAAATTTATTTTATGTGGGAATCAGCTTAGATGCCGCCATTTATTCGTTTGCTTTGAACGCAAAAAATATTCAGCTATTAAGAAGTGATGTGAAAATGTAAAAAAATCGGACATTTTAGTTTTTATAAGAAAAAGAATAGAGGTCCCCGTGTGGGGACTCACGGCCCGAAGAGGTTAAAACAGGCAAAAAAATAGTAATGTTTAACGCAGCAGTATCCCGTATCCGTATAATTTTGACACCAAAAATTGAAATACTAATACAGCGTGTTTCTAAATTCATGGTAAAAACTTTAAGGGTTGGTACAGGACAATGTCACAATCATTTATTTTGAAGGAATATATGGATTCAAGTGACGCATTGAGCTATAAACACCTGAAGCCCAATTTGGACCTTTTTTTTATTCCAAAATTTCTCATTCATACAAAAAAATTCCTATTATTTTCTTAACTTTACTTAAGACAGACATTTCATGATTAGTTAAAGAAAAAATTGTTCTATGAGATTTTCCGGTATGAAATCGAAAATTTTGAAATAAGAAGACTTCATTTCTATTTCTTTTCATGTATTTCCCGTGTTTTACAGATATGCAGGTTTTGCGGGTTTTTTCATTCAAAAATTTCGATTCCATACTGGAAAATTTCAAAGAAGAATTTTTTCTTTCAGTAATCATGAAATGTCTGTCTTAAATAAAGAAAAGAATAGAATAGGAATTTTCTAGTGTGAATGAAAAATTTTGAAATAAAAAAGGGCCGAATTGGCCCCCTCGTGTTTGTACCTCAACACGTCACTTTCGCCCATAGATTCCTTTACAATAAATGATTGTTACCATGTCTTGTACCAAACCTTAAAATTTGTACCATGAATTTAGAATCACCTCAAAGGTATCGCAAAATGGTCTGATGTTTTGATTTTTTTATTGAAACATATATAAATATTTTTAAAGTGAATTTTTAGGAATTACATGTTTTGGTCGAATGTTTTACTTTCCGTGATTTAATCTCGACCGTTGCAAATAACAACAAGTAAAAATATCTACTTTGATTTAAATTCTATAAACAATGACAGAAAATTTAAATTAGAGCTTCATTTTTAAAAATACTTTATTTTCGTCTGTGAGTCATACCACAGAAAATGTAAGCTTTCCACCTGCTGCACCCATATGCCAATTATTTGAAATTTGACTACACATTATAAATCATCATTCTACAAAATTGACATTATTATACTGTAGTATTTTTCTGTATTTATATATATTTAAATTGAATAACAATTGCTTTTATTCAGTAACTCTGCTTCATGAATTGCACCTAAAGGTTATTAAGTTCAGTAAATCGTAAAGAGACATGCTTCGCTGATTTAAGAGTTATAAAATGAAAATATTTTTCGATTAAAATTCCAAAAACAGTGAAAGCAGAAACTAAACGATTTCTCCATTCTTTGTAGTTCATTGGGTGGAGAGGTATCGATTACATAAGGTAAAAACAGCTTTAAGTCGAAATAGTTGTTTTCTAGGTTTTAGTTTTTTATTTGATTTATATGGAGGTATTTTTTTTTTTTTTTTTTTTTTTTTTTTTTTAGTGAGAAAAAATTCATTTATTTTTTTTACTTACGAGTACAGTGCAATCAAATTAGGAATAGATTATAATATTCCCGCTATCAGTACGCTGTAAAAAAAGATAAATGTTCTTTATCAAGAGTGTTTTCGAAAATATAATATAACCTCATCCTGGTTATCCACGATTTCAAAATACTTTTTTTTATCTTAAAAAATATATTTACGATATTTAAAGGAGCAATTCTGAAAGAAAAGTTTTTTTGCTGCCTGTAACTCTGGTAACGTTTCCGAGTAATTTTTAAATTGTTTAACCTCTTCTTGGTCGGCGTCGCATGTCACATGTAAGGATTTTTTGAGCATGCACGATCGTTGAAAGTGAATATGTCCCAACTTACACGTCGTAGACACCCGTGATTGTTTTTGTGGGGTTTTTTGTATTTATGAAAATTGTTAAGAATCTGCACAACTATAATCCCAATATTTTTGTATACATTTTCTGTGATGTCGGCTTTCGATATACTAAAAAAATATTGAAAATATTTTTATAGTCTTTTTTTCATTTTGTAAAGTAAGAAGTAAAATGATCTGCAATAAATAATTTCAACTTTTTTTTTTTTTTTTTTTTTTTTTTTCCTCAATGATGAACGAGAAAGATTCTAAAACTTTTTTCAACGTAAACCCATTTTCAAAACTTTTTTTCGCGTATTTTCAATAGTTCTTTTTATACAGGTATTTTTTAAATACCTTAAAGCTATAAATTTCATAAATATAGTATCAGACTATATTTTAATTTGAAACTTCTATGCATTGCAGTAAAAACTGGAGATCAGTGAATCGAATATTACATGTATGACGACCATTAAGTCAAGAAAAACTTCTAACTGACAAAAATATTTTGCATTTTCAAATTCATTATAAAACATATATTGATTTTCAAAAAATAACAATAAAAATTAGATCAGAAATAAGAAAAAATTTCAACAAAGAAAGGGTTAATCCATTTTATCAATCCTGTATCAACACAGTTTCTGTTTTTCATATACTATCAAATCTCAAGGAAGAATTTTCATGTTCGCAAACATGCTCAATAAACAAACATACTTAATAAAAACCATAAAATGACAACAGTTTTGTTACTCTTGAATATATATATTCTGCTTCGCAGCTTAAAATATTTAAGCGGAAAGAGTTATATTATATTTTCATAAACTTTCTTACTAGATTAAGAATCATTTTTCTTTTCGTTAATGTATAGTTTGCAAGGTCTAAATTGAATTATTTCTTCTGATTATAGCAGATCAACAAGATACTTTTTACAAGTTAATTTTTTTGTAATGATTTATTTTTAAATGAATAGACAAGGAAGGGGGGGGGGGGAGATGAAATGTAACACCATCTTTGTAGAATTCTTAAAAATGCTCACAAAAATTGCAGCGGAACTTTCGGAACTGTGCAATAATGTGAAAAAATTTGTTTAAATGAGTTGTATCAAATTTTTGCATAATATTTCATTTTGATCGTTTTAATAATATTTACTTACAATGTAAGAATATGCATTGGCTTAGGCAAACAGATAAAATATATAATTATTGCACGATGACTAACTTCTCGAAATGGTATCTGATTTTTGAGAAGTGCAATCAATATAAACTGTTTTAAATTATTCGTATCTTGCTTTAAATATTGTTAAATTGCACGTTAGTAAAATGTCAGAAACAAATTATCGAAGGCAGTCGATAATTTGCTTTACTTCGTTGGACCATTTTAATTGAAAAGTTTTTTACAAATTATAATTGCGTTTCAAGTGATACACATCTCTATATGTTAGTTGTAGAAAATAAAGTGGCCACCCCTACTAATTCTTCTGCAAATAACCATATAAAAAAGACAGAGGTGCCAATCGACCAGGAATGATGCTGATATACGATACAGTTCATAAATAGTGCTTCGACCATCGTCTACCGATTAAAAGTTGCAGGAACGGTGTGATTTTTCAAATTGTAAGTTGCTTGTATCAATGCAGCCCGAAGAAAGGTATTTTTTATGTATATTTTCCTAAATCTTAATGTGTTTATAAAATGAAATGTCTTAGGAGATTACCCAAAAATTTTGAAAAATAAAATTAAGATCTTACATCAAAATTATTGCGAAAGCACTCAATTAGTCATCAGTAAAATTACAGAAACATTTAATTATATAACAAAGTTACTGTATATAAAAGAAAATCCTACCATTTTTTTTCTGGTAAATGTCTACGATTTCCTTTTTTGTGGATCGTTTAAAGAAGACGTTTTACAGGACTTACAGAAGACCGTCAAAGTAAAATTAGTTTATATCGTGAAAACTAATGATCTGTAATGTTACACGCTTATGTTGTGTCTTTTCGAAGCCTATATCATTTTTATACGAATGAGCTGTAAAGTTGCATGTCAGTGTTTTTCACGAGTGTGGTTAGTTTTATGCAGAAATTAATGCAGGTCATAATTCATTATTTTCTAATACTTAATAATTTTCATAACTAACAAATGTTTTTTCATCTAAACGTGCTTGGAATATGTTTAGTTATTTTTATTGCATCTGAATAGAATAAAAACAATGAATTGAAGAACATCTTTGGAAAATATAGTTCACAGATTGGCAAGAATATTTAAAATTAGCATCCCCAAACTTCAACAGTATGATGATTTAAGAAAAAATATATTTATTATGCGTTTTTCCAAACTGCCTCAATCCAAGAATCTATGTGTTAACCATAAAATTACACTATGTGCAAATTACTTAAGAGATGAAAAATATGTAAAAAGGTTGGTTGGTTGTATTTATGTCGGCCAATTATCTGCACGTGGGATATAGGCCCTAAGGGGGGGAATGCCTTCCGTGGAGGTCTTTCTAAGGGAACCTAACCCGTATTAACGCTTGGAGAACCAAGGTTCGAAGAAAACCACGAAAACTCCGAACGATTTGGCCGACGGGCGCGATTGGGATCGAACCCAGCACCTCCCGTCTACCAGCTATACCGAGAGCAGAGCCTCTCGGCCGCTGGTGGGGCCTATGTAAAAAGGTGTTAAATTACTTTTATATCCTTAGTACTTTCAACTATACACATGGTCTTCGTCAGAGAATACAAAAATACAAGCGTCTTATTTTCAAATTTCACGTAGTTGGTGTCGAAAGGGTGAAAGTGAAAGTCAATTTTTAGATGAGGAAAACATTGGGAAAATAAAAATATGGATACAGAGGAGAGTGAAATATTACATGTTTTATAATTCTTGGTATATTGGAGGTATATTCCAAATTCTTGGTATATTGGAGGATAAAACCTCATTACACACAATATTTTCTTTAGTAATAATTTTTATTGATTCACGGATAATTAAATCATGGTAATTCTTTAAGGGGCATATACTTTTTGTATCTTCGAAATTAACTTGTATATTCTGCTTCTGGTCTTGATAAGGCTGTTATTGGCCGGTTGTACTTCAAATCTCACAATTCCTATGTATTCGAGTGTGTATTTATGCTCCTTAAAGAATTACTTATGATTTAATTATCCGTGAATCGATAGAAATTATCACTAAAGAAAATACTGTTTGTAATGACGTTTTATCCTACAACGTATCCAGAATTTGGCTCAGTTTGTTCAACGAATCATAAATCACGTAAAATTCCACTTCCCTCTATACCCATATTTTTATTTTCCCAATGTTTTCCAGACTAAAAATTCACTTTCACTTTCACTCCTTTCGACACCAACTACGTGAAATTTCTGAATATGAGAGGCTTGTATTTTTGTATTCTCTGACGAAGACTATGTGTATAGTTGAAAATATTAAGGATATTAAAGTAATTTAACACCTTTTTACATATTTTTCATCTTTTAAGTAATTTGCACATAGTGAAATTTTAAGTTTAACTTTTTAAAGATGAATTTAGCATTTTATTTATTTATTTGCTTGGTATTAACCTTTAAAGAAAAATACAAAGAATCAGGGTTCATAAGCGGCGTTTTTGGCCCAAAACAGTTTGAGGCTTATATTTATGTATTTGTTAGGGTAGGTCATATCAATTATAAATATAGATAGTCCAAGAGCCGACAGCACAAAAACCTATGTTATCAAGTGAAGAAAAAAACCTTTATTTTATGGAAGTGTAGAAGTAGGGGAATCTAATGATCCATGTCTGCCGGAAGTGAAGTGGTGCATAAGCCAAAAATGAATACCAATAGTGGTTGACTCGTAGGTTTATCATTGTGTTTGTCCCGGAGGCCTGGGAGCAGGAAAATACAATGATAAACCTACGAGCCAACCACTGGCGGCATTAATTTTTGGCTTATGCACCACTTCACTTCCGGCAGACATGTATCATTAGCTTCCCCTACTTCTACGCTTCCATAAAATAAAGGTTTATTTCTTGTGCTTGATAACATAGGTTTTTGTGCTGCCGGCTCTTGGACTAAGAGTAGACAACTTGAAAAGTTTAATTTCAACATGATATTACACGACATAGAGCAGACATGACATTGAATATTTTAAGATATTGGAATATTAATGAAACTTTATGGGATTAACAAAACATGTAAAATATGATCAGAACTAATTAATCAGTCTCTTATGTGACAGAATGCTCACTTTCTCGCCGATGAGATGTAGCTGCATCCAGAACATAATTATTGTGAGGAATTTCTTCTACCAGAGGACTTTATTCCAAATACCACAAAACGGCTGCAATATGTGCACAACAACCCACTACGCGTGCTCCTACTTTGCACTGATAATACCAAGAATTAATCGACAGCAAATAACAGTTGTTGTACTGAAGCCATGCGTTATATATCTTCGAAGACGTATGTCTCGATTATAGCTGAACGCGGATAATATCCTTACGCTCCTTATGAGCAAATAGTTAATAAAGTCCGGAATCACAGAGGTGTTCCTCAGTATAAATTTTACCTTGCTTTATTTGACACACTCCAAGTATTGAATTACACAGTCCATTGATCGTTAATCTAGGAAAATACGTCACTGTATGTGCTTCCATTCTCTGTCAAACTACTCGTCTACTAATGTTTTTAATTAGTCTGGTTGGTTTACAAGGTTCATTTATTCTTTGAGAAGCAATTTCATCATCATTATTTTGCTTGATTTTAGGTGGTCGAAAAGCATTAAAAATGGCACACATAATGCTCACAAAGTCACCTATCTATGGTATTTGCGACTTGGGCATTACTTGGTCTTTTTGATAAACCATTTACGGCTTCAATGACACACCTGACAGATGTTATTAATCTCTATTCATTCGCCTCTTCCAAATTATGCTTATTTTTATTTTGCAAAAAATATGGCACCTTTTCAATCAGACTGAAATCATAAAGGAATCCAATAATCTTCAAATCCGCGATAGACGATAAAATCATCATTAGATTTCAGCCGGTTCTTAAAACAGAAATATTTTCAAGACATAACCGAATTCAATATAGATGAGTCGTTATTTTTTTCATCAACGTAGTATGGTTCTAAAACTTCCAAGATGTATCCCGTTATATTAACGAAAATCATTTGTTTCACAAGAGGTCTGTGATACTGCATGCTGAATGTCCAACGCTGAAATAGATAATTGCCACTTTTCTAGATTACTATATAAGTAGGTTCCATCGACTTCTGCAATAACAACGTCATCTTTGTTCTCAGCAAAAAGTTCATTAGTTTGCAGCTCCTGTTGCGTGCTTATTTATGATATCTGTACGACTTATATGTTCCAAGTCCAGGTGTAATCTAACGAATTCCGACATCAGTGCCTTAGTAGCTGCACGAATGCATTTTCCAACGACTCTCCTGTTTATCTTTAACATAACTGATAGGGTTGAATGCGAAAGGCCAGTTTAACTAACAGTAGGGTAATTTCGGGATTTATGCCGCACATTTTTTGAATTAGTGTATAAAATCCCATGGTGGACATAAAATAAAAAAAATCATGCTGTGATATTTAATGTTAAATATACAACGCGTGTACTGCGACAAAAAAATTCAAAACAAATTATTAATATTTTTTAACAATTATTTTCTAAAACATTACACTGCGGCGCGTCATCCGTACATTCAGGCTGAAACGCCGCACTTGTGCGGTAGTTATGCCGCGCGTGAAATAAGAAAAAAATGAAATTATAAATAAAATATTTAAAAAAAATATTCATATCTGGACTATAATTAACGTTGTAATGACAAAATGAAACTAAATGAGTACAATGAAACGTATTAGTAGATTCAAATTAATAATTGTTGCCTACTTTCATTATTAAAGCTATCGACTTATTTTTTTACATTAAATTTTATTTGTTATTTCAGCAACAACGTACCATCAATGTATTAGAAAAGGAAAAGAAAAAAAGTAAAATTATGTTTACATAATTTATTTGTTAACCCTTTCGGAATCGGTGGCTGTTACACAAATTTTATTCGGTTGGCATCACTTTTTTAAAAAGAAGTTACCTTTACTTAAATAGTCATGAAAAAGCTCTAATTAAACAAAGCAAACATTAATTTTCTTTTTTTACTGGTGCCAGAAACAAATTTTGTAAGCTCTTTATGAAGGTGCTTATATGCAGCTATGGTCCCGAATGGGTTATGAAAACTGTTTTTTCAACTACAATCTACAGAAAAAGTGTCGAAAAAGTACAGTCTTTATGTAACTACTTATGTAACTTTTAAACACATGATACAACGAAGCCAATTACACTTCCTCCTTTTTGAAGTAGTTTGCAAAGAACGTCTGCGTTACGCGTAATCCAATTTTTCATTATTATCATCTTGACTTGCATCTTTCTTGCCCTTCTTGCTTTTTATTTTCCTTTTTTTCGACTTTGGTTTTAGTAAACTAGATAACATACCTAACATGGTTAGTCGGTGCAAAAAGAAAAGGAAACGTTGAGAACACTTAATCATCCCGTACAAAAGAAACTGTAGCATGTATACCGGAATAGCAGTGCGGCATGTATCCCATTTTGCATGGTGCAGACGTCGGCCATCACAGTCACCTGCCATCGCTAAGGGGAATGTCATAACCATACACACAGTACTCTATACAAACGCTACACTTAGTTTTGACTTCGAAATCTTGCATGCATTTAGTAATTAGTGTATGCAAAGTATTTAAACATAAAGTGTTTAAAAGTTTGGACAGAGATATCATGCACTTACGTGAAATTAAGGATTGTACTTCTACAAGTAAACATCGAAATGGGATTCACGCTATATACTTGTTAAAATAATCTCATTGCGCACCTATACTGTGCGTTTGACGACCATCTATCGATAATTACAAGAAATACAAGGGGTGTGGCATCTATCCCGCATGCGGCGACTCTCCCGGAGTTACCCTATACCTAAACAAGTTCTGTAACTACTCCTATAAATAGAACGAATTTTGCTCTTAATAAAGTTAGAAAGAGTATCAAAGTCATTCCTTGTATCACCTGTTAATTGTTAATAATCATATTGAGATAAAAATGTAACATTATTGAAATCAAGGTTTTTACTGAGAACAATTTTCCGTATTTCTTACAATAAGTTTTCCAATTCCATTTTAGATATAGTTTCAGATTCAGACACAATTTTTAATTTCCCCAGATAGAAGATCGTTATCAGGTAGTAAATTGTTGGTCAAATGAGATTTACAGCATTGAGCTAAAGGTGGCATCATAACATTCGGGTTAACAAATGCAGGACTTCGTGCTCTTAACGTGATTCTTGAAGTATTGCATATTATACAGATTGAGTGAGTGCTACCTGTTCTTTTTTTCCGACTAAAAAGAAGGGTTATGTGTTTCACGCGTATCTGTGTATGTGGATTACTTTATACCCTCGAAACATCCCAACGGCTGGATGGATTTTTATGAATGAGGTCTATATCGATTCGTCTTAATCTTCCAATTTTTATAGGATATGTTTTGTTTCTATAAATTCAAAATGGCGGCTGTAAAATTAAAAATGGCGGTAGAGACGAAAAAAAAAATTTACGCCCCATATTGAGTGGCATATCATTGGATAGGTTTTTCAAAATGAAGACGATGTTTCATTGACCATTTTGTAGTCAGAAGCTCCGTTTAAATATTACACAACCTGGAATTTGTGTACTTTGGATCGCTACCTTTACTGTAACTCTAACCTTCATAATAGACATCTATAGGCCTCATCAAAAGAGTGTTTGTAGATAGGAACTAATAATTAAACACAACTTAAAAGTCATCAATACAAGTAAAAAATAAATAAAAAAACCTGACTTCGTAAAAAACGAATTAAAAAGAGGGAAACAAAATGACGTAGGAAGATAGTAGAGTGTGTAATGGAAATCCTTTTTATTACCCGACTGCCAAGAAGGGTTATGTGTTTGAAGCGTATCTGGCTATGTGGATTTCTTTATACCGTTGAAACATCCCAACGGCTCGATGGACTTCAATGAATGAGGTCTCTATCGATTCGTCTTGACCGTCCGATGGTTATAGGCTACGTTTTGTTTTTATCATATTCATATCATTGAAGAGATCTTTCAAAATGAAGACGATGTTTCATTGACTATTTTACAGTCAGAAGTTCCGTTTAAATATTACACAACCTGAAAGTTGTGTATGTAGGATCTCTAGCTTTACAACAACTCTAACCTTCAAGGACATCTATAGGCCTCATCAAAACAGTTTTTATAGATAGGAACCAATAATTAAACACAACTTAAAAGTCATCAATGCAAGTAAATAAAAAAATAGGTAAGCAATATAAAAAATAGTTTCACATTGATGAGAATTAATTAATTAGTTGGCTTTTATTCAGTCGTGTTTTATGATTTTTTTAAATTTATTTACTCGTTAAACTTAATATCATGTCAGTTGCACTTATACTAGGTTGAGCCAAAAGTTCTTGGAAATTTTTAATCTAATAGTAACCGGAATTTGTATCGTATATAGGAGTAGTAGTGGTATATCTATGCGAGTTCAGGAATTTCGGTTCCAAAATGCCTGTTGAACAGTATGATTTGCGTGTTTTCATCCGGCATTATTGGAGAAAATGTCGAACGATTCTGAAAGCCGTCGTTAAGATTAATGAGGGTGAAGGTGCTGGTGCGGCGACAAACTTCGTACTTCCAGCAAATCCGGAATCTGGCAGAAAGATGGCAGAAAGTCGTGGACTATGATGGTCTTTACTTTGAAGAATAGTCCTTGTTGCTTTTGTTGTTAATTTGCGCATAACAACGCAGCTTTCACGCATTTCTCAGAGCTTTTTGCTCACCCTAGTATTAGTAGAAATTGTTTTACTAGATAACGCTGCATCTATGTCATTATCTGATGTAGATGGTAAACTCTGGCCATCGTGCACATTTCCTAAACTAATAGAGGAAAACACACTGGTTCTTGAAGCAATTTTTTATGCCTATACGCTTTTGTATAGCATTTAGAACAAACTTTAGAACTTACAATAACAGAATTTTTAAATATATAAGTAACACTTATGGGTGGAATGGGTGGAATAATACATACGGGTTCTACGAATTTTAGAACTTAATAGAAAGTTGCACGCTTTGACGTTTTTCTGTTAGCACTAAAATTCCATAGAAAAATTTGCCGTATTTAATTGCAGATTTCCGCGATTAAATAAAGCAAAATTTTCTATTAAATTTCAGAGTGAAGTAAAATCTTAAACTTTTGCAGTTATGCAAACAAAATCGCGATTTCCGTTAGGATTTTTTTGAGGAAGCCGCGAAGAGAAGAGGCAGAATGAAAAAGCTTATATAAGTGCGAGAATCAATTTCACAAAACAAAACGTTAAAATTAAATATAAAGATTGGAATTACAAATATATTAAAATTTCTTGACAAAAAATATCCAACTGTTTTTAAAATTATATAAAATAAAGATAAATTTTACGGAAATATTTTGTACCATATATTTTTTAATAGACCTGTTTAATTTTGATGATTCCATGTATTAAACCCTAATGAACAAAAATAGTGTCAAATTTTAAAATCAATTTTAAAGGCATGTAATAAGAAAATCATCAATTAATTATTTATTTTAATTAATTTTAATTAATGATTCTTTTTCAGTTACTTTTGGTTTTAATTATCCTTATCCGTTGAGTTTTAATCGACATATGTATGTGTCAGTTAATTGACAACATATGTGACAATGAAAACAAATTCAATTTCCCTCGCCGAGTAGTTTTTATGTTATTTCATGCTTTAAAGTGGTTCTGCTGGGTCTTATATGAGATAGTCCAGACTTAAATTATTATTTTAGTCTAACTGACGCCCCCTGGTTAACCAATAACAATTCTGATTTTAAAACAAATTTCAAATTAAATTCCCTATTTTACCCAGTTATAAAACTCAATGCCTTTCTATCTCCAAAGAGCACAATATGTAACAACGCATACCTAAGCGTCACGTGTTTAAATCAACAATAAAAATTTATTCATACGACATTTATGAGTGTGATTATTTCTTCATTGGACCGCTTGTGTATTAAACTGTGTCCGTCTCAAATGTGTGCCGATTTTAAACCATTGACTTCGGGTAAGGACACATGCATCTCAGCGATGTACTTTCTTAATTCTGTTCGCACAACATTGGGGAAAATAATCGGACCAATACACTTTACTAAAATATTTTCAAGAGAAATCTAAAACAGGAAACAAAAATTCGGAATAAAGCATAGGTTATGATAAACTTTCCAACACATTCAGAATACTGTAAAAAAAAATTCACCCTTTGATAAGGTAAATCTGATCTCTAATTAAACAATTTCGAAAATGCATGTCATATTTCAAAACACAATTTCCGTAATTACCACCTACAGTCTGAAAAATATTCCAATTATTTTGTGGAGCTAGGTTATGATCTTTAGGTTTCTATATATATTACGTAGTAGGGGAGGTAGGGGAGGTTTGATACATAGGGAGGGTTGATACATTGACAATTTTTCTCAACAAATGGCATTAAGAGCCATTCTAACACATGTGAAGGCTTCTTTTATATGCTGAAGCCATCATTAACTGGACTAATCAGTGAAGAACTGACAACTTTTCTTTTCTTTTAATTTTGAAGGTTTTTGGAATGTCAATGTCAATTTTTTCATTGATTGATTTTCTTTCATAACTCTTATTATTGTGAAGATAATATCTTGTAATTTTTTTTATTTATAAAGCATATTGTTAGGGTTAGTTTTATTAGAAAGTAGATTACCATTTTGCAACTGCATTTGTACAAAGTGATTGAAAATCCAATAAGGCATAATAGGGAGAAATGATACATTAGTACTAGGGAGAAATGATACACTTGTATATTTGAAATTTAATAGTTGTTTTAAGTTTGCGAACTAATATAGGACTGTAATATTCATTATTGTTTTACAGCAAGAGCTACTAAAAATTGGTAAGGAAGAACAAAGAGACTATTCATAGACATTATGTAGGTTACATAGAAAAGCAGTGCGATGATAGATGGTTAGTTCGCTTTGCTCGTCATGTACAAGGGAAAAAGTTTAAATAGCCTGAAAGGGAAAATGTTTCCATAATTTACGAAGGGCAAATTGAAAAAAAAGTTAAATCTACCCAATTTTACTTATCAAAATGATAGAGTTATAAATTTTTCTTTTAACCATTTCTGGGGCGGTGGTATGTTTATGAAACCACTTAATTTTAATTCCCAAACGCCACATTGGAACCAGCATTTTGGTAAAATATTTTTCTTTTAGTATGAAAGTGAAATATATCCCTTTTCTTTTTTCTAATTAAATTTGTTGATAAATTACGGTGCCATTCATTTATTCAACACTTTAGCATTGAAAATGCTTTACCCCTGAAAGGGTTAAAGGAATCTTAAATGTGCTCAATTTATGTTAAATTCTTTGCAAATCAGCAATGTTCACTTCATTTTTCCCTGCAGTTAGATCTCTAGGGGTTTTTTTTTTCATTATTTATTTTCTAAAAAGTGTGTTAATAGGATTGTTTAAATAATAGCAATAGTTTAAATATTTTTGTAAAAAACATTTCTGAAACAAAAATATGTCAATGTCGTTTCGTTTCAAATTTTACTTAAATATTTCAAGATTTATCATAAAAAATTGTATGACACATAAATTGAATTGTCTGCATTTTTTTTTTCCAATTTACATAACACTGTATCAAACCTCCCTTGCTAGTATATCAATCATCCCCAGTAATGGGGAGATTGGATACAGTAGTAGCCATTCAAAATAATTGGGATATATTTTTTAAATGACTATTTTTTAAATTCACAGTATTTTTAATAAATGAATAAAAGGTCACTTTATAAGAAAACGCGAAAAATTTGTTTAAAAATAGCTTTCTAAGGGTTGTAAAAAATTAGTAAAAAAAAAAAAAAAGTGTATCATACCTCCCCTACCTCCCCTATATAAAAATTTAGCGCAGTTAGGAAACACATAACACAATTGAAACCTCCTGTTCAGCAATTTCCGTCAGTATGCAGAAAGGTGCCACTTTTCACACCTAAATCGAAAAAAAAAAAAGAAAAAAAAGAGATATGTTAATATAACAGCTACGGTTCTGAAATTGAGCATATAGGCATCTAAGACATTGCTTCAATATTCCACATCAACCAGTGCAGTACAAATATTTTATAGACACGCGGGACAATAATTATTGAACCACCCTCGTATAGTAAGCATCTTGTAGTGCATATCCGTGATATACACCAGTTTCAGTATGTTCGAAATAGTTTAAAATCATTGAAATACACTGTAAATGACTTTCCCTGTTGACCACAATGTAACGGATATTTTTAGTACCCCTGTAAGCGAACTGTAAATGCTTCACACTCCATTTTCAATACCGAACATGCCCTTGTAAATATAAATAACATATACAAATTACATGGAAATCCGACTATATTTACGCGAGTTAGAGCACAGACAGACGGACAGACAAACCAAATTCATTAACATTTTTCCATTACTTTCAAAAGTGTTAACAAGGAAATTTTTTTGCAAATTGTAGTACGATTGAATATAAAATTAGTAACCATTCCTGGCCTGTAATAAACTTTATGGAATATGAAATATATCAACTTGTTTCCAGATTTAGGGTTTTTCATATCATATTTATATGTACATATTCTGTATACAAATCATTAGAATAATCATAATTACTATAAAAAATGAATCTATTAATCACTTTGAAACTTTCAACAGTTCAGTCAATTTCCAACAAAGGAATGATTTTTTTTTTTCAAAATTTTCACAGTTTGCAAGCAATATTTTGAAGTATATTTCATATCTTCCAATTAGTGGAATAATTCTGGAATTCCGAGATCCATTCTGCCTTCTGAAATCGAAATTTCAACACTTATTCGGGAATGTAATCACCTATGAAACTTCAATTGAATTATTTCCGAACACATTAATAGACATGCATTAATTAATCTGTCAGGATGATTTGACTTAAAGCGGTCTTATCTTAAAAGTTTAATTAGCGCATTTAATGCATTGATAGCAGCAAAATATTTTTGTTTAGTTATGCTCTAGAGTCGATTGCCAATGTCATTATTCAGGGGAAGTCCATTTTCAAATTAAAGGATTTTGGAAATAAATAGAGAAGACTAGGGAGGGTTGACCCACTTTTTACAAAAGGATTTTTTATTTTTTAAATATTGAACATAGAATAAAGTTTTACATATCATTTTATTCGTTATACAATCAGTTATCAGAATAAAATTGCTACATAAGTGTTACATATAAGAAATTTGAAAAATGACTGATTTTAATCATGAAAAAATAATGGGTCAAGGCTCCCCACATATGGGAGGTTTGACCCACTATATGGGAGGCTTGACCCACTATATGGGAGGCTTGACCCACTATATGGGAGGCTTGACCCACTTTGTTTTATATTGCAATGTTTGTAAAGAACAATAAAATCAGATTTAAAAAAGCAAAATAACTTTATACTACATGCTTTAATTATTATAAAAATATATTTTTAAAAATATGATGCTTAAACAAACCTGTTGAGACGCAATCGCCAGTCGGAAGAGAAATTTTTTGTTTTAAACAGGATTTTGTCTGAGTAGGTATAATTGTACAGCAGGGAAAATGAAATTTCAACATTTAAGGCAGTATTGTATTAGATACAGGTTGCGTTTTCATAGTGTTTCACGTTATTATGTCCAGATTTAGGAGTCACTGCCCGCTTTTTTTTGTCTCCTTGTCCTATTCCCGTGACAGTCGACATGACAATGGCAACTATGTCACAACTCTAGTTGTCACATAGTTTGGCTTCATCTCACTGTATTCATCCTAGTGAAATTTGTCTACATACCTTCCTAAAGTTTTTCGATCTATGCTATGTTCTTTAGCAGCCGCATGACCACTTAACTTATCATTAACGTGATTTAAACCTATAAGGATAAAAGTACTTTCAGTACTAAAATGTTGAAATATTGACTGGCACCGGAATTTACGAACAAATTTATTTGGAGATAAGAAAAAGCTATATTTCACATACATATTAAATAGAAAAGATTTTAGCAAAATTCTAGTGCCATTGTGACGTTTCGGAATCAAAATTAAGTGGTTTTATAAACATACCACTGCCCCTGAAAGTGTTACGACTGCTAATTTCATCCTTTCTAGTCTTTCGCACTGTTTCTATTTACCTATTGTAAGTAATATTTAAATAGAAAAATGTTCCTATCAACTTTCCCATTTTCTAGCATTTTTTCACATCTTTCTTTAGTCAATTTTAAACATTTTCTTTTCCATGACACCATATTACTGTAGTTTTACTGAATAAATTATCATTATTTTATATATTTAACCATTAACTTTTCATTATGCACAGTGTATAATAAAAAGATTTCCAAAATCACTTGATTAAGGGAGCCTTGAGCATCTGGCCAACCCTCCCTCACATTGACTGGTTCAAGCCTCCCTAAATAGACCTTTTCTAAAGAAGAGCACATTGTTATGTTAAGCCTAACTTACTGTACAATCTTTATGCCTGGAATGAAAGCTCGATATTTCTGCATTACTTTAAACCTTCTTACTTAAATTTCTATGACATAATTTATCCCAATAAAGCTTACAAAATGTTTCTAAAAAACACAACATTTAGGTTAAAAACGCCTTATAATTGTTTTTTCGACACCTATTTCGATTATCTCTATGGAACGAAGACTGTTGTTTCAGCATTCCAGTAGCTTTGGTTGTCACCTATTAATAAAACTCTGCAACCCTTTTAAATATGAAAATTGATGGGTGGGTCAAGCCTCCCGTATGGTCAACCGTCCCTAGTCTCCCCTATAGCGAAACGTTATAATGTTTTAATTATTTTCTCTTTAATAATTCAGTTAAAATTTTCTTAATATTAAAATATGTCTGTTAAGGGAAGGAAGGGTAAAGTGGCCAGTGAGGCCACAGTGGTAATTTGACTTTCTTTGAGAATATAGTGCTCCCGCCACGCTGGAACTGGGCGAAACAGCAATCAATAATATTGTATATTTTGGAGTCTGTTAATATTGTATGTTTAGAAGCGGAATGCTACATTTTTCTAATTTTTTATTCTTTTTTTTTTTTTTTTTTTTTTTTTTTTTTGCATTTTAGGGTTCCGTACTTAAAAACGGAACCATTATAAGATCACTCCTGTGTCTGCCTGTCTGTCACAGCCATTTTACTCGTAAATTATGGAAGGTGGAAAGTTCAAATTGGGGAAAATAATAAAGACTATCGACCCACGTATTTGCAGATTATTAAACATTCATAAATATATCTAGTAAAAATGTAGAGGGGCGAATTAAGATACTTGAAAAAAAAATCTTTTCTTTGTATATCACGTGGGGTAGCGCGTGAATGCTTTCGTAACACTTAATTCAAAATTTATTTTCTTTTAATTTTATGTAGTATATTTTCAAAGATATCGTCAAAAATGTAACCCAAAAATATGTCCCCGCCCCCCATCTAATTACGAATCTACTGAAACTAAAATTATGGAAAAATTTGAGGCAGTAGACCCTAATTTAAACCTTGCAGGAAACGTATAGCGATTACCCTAAGTCACACAGTTTTAGAGAAAATCGCATTTTTTCGCTACACCCAAATTTTGATTTACGGTCATTTAGCAAAAGTGTTAATCAGCGCTGGAGGTAACTATGTTAGCAGAGGTATAAAAGCATTGTTGATAATGATTTTAGAAAACAATATGCTGTAATTAGCCCAGATATTAACTCTTAAAAATACGGACGGTTTGGACATGCATAATGACAGGGGCGGCGTACTCTATGTACCATCGGCTTTTAAAGCCTAGTTAACAGTTTTTAATGATGTATGTGTAATGCAATGTCCAGCAGCAGTATAAATGTAATAAAAGTCAAATTGTTAAAAACAGACTAATTGAATTAGAATGCATCACATAAATACTATGGGATTCGTGACTAGTTTACATTGAGTGGACCTCTCAATACGCCTCGAGTGACTTTGAAAGTCAATTAAAAACCTATCTGGAAGAACGTGGCAAGGCGGCTTTGCAATTTTGTGGCCTCCTTTCGAAGCGCGCTTTGCACAATGCCAAATTTAAATTTTGAATAAAGGTTTTCTTTCAGCTATACTGTAGAAAAAGGTTATTACTACAATTAATTTAGTTTTATGACATACCAAATGAAGTTTAAATGTGCACTGCTTTTATTTTCAGTACCGAATTAAGTTCATCATAAACTGATTTGGATAATATTAAAAAAAATTAGTTATAAAGAATAGCTATATTTGATATTATTTAGGTTCCATATCTCTTTGCGCCTTCATGGTATATTCATTTACACTTTTCTAGTATATACAGTTATACCCAATCCTACGTTGTATAGTTCTTTACAAAGTCTTATTATTCTTTTAGCAACGGTTTTTTAAATAATACAATTACTAATTCGTATATTTATTC
The DNA here is from genome assembly GCA_963932465.1 of Maratus speciosus. Taxonomy (NCBI): domain Eukaryota; kingdom Metazoa; phylum Arthropoda; class Arachnida; order Araneae; family Salticidae; genus Maratus; species Maratus speciosus. The sequence continues at coordinate 111,401,035 of OZ010796.1, read as the reverse complement.
TACGGAACCCTCTGTACAGGGGCAATAACCGCATAACCGTTAGATAAACCGTTTATTCATTTTAGGCAAGTAGCACAATATCTTGATTATAGCTAAGTAATATGTAGAGCTATAATTATTTACTCTTATGTTGTTTGATCAGTATAAAATTAACTTTTAAATGATGTGTGTTTGAAAAAGCTGAGTCATCTAGATTAGATGCTAAGCCACAGTTTTCGTCATGGCGTCATTCCGGACTAAGTGGTCACAATGAGATCGGGCAAAATGGCCAGATGGCTACTTTGCCCAGAAACGATGTTTTATTCATTGTGCATAACAAAATACTATACTACTCATAAGTATTTCCTGTGAAATAAAGAAGACATGTTGGGGTAAAATCTCCAGAGAAATGCTTATTCTCGACATTTGCAGGCTGCATGTCTGCTGGGTGAACCCTTGTATTCCTTCATTCGTCATATTGATACTTACTGCTGCTACTACTAATAATACTGCTTACTTTATTTTGTAACGATTTAATACTTAAAATTTTACAAACATATTAAGCATCCTTAATGTGTATTAATTTTAGCTTTTGTGGATTAAATACATATATTGAATCAATGTGATTTGATCATCTACCTATGTTGGCCACTTAGCCCAGCCTAGTCGGACAAACTGGCAATTTTGCTGTTTTTCTTTTAAAGTACCGTGTGCATATTAAAGTAATTTTTTTAAACAAAGTAAAATAGAAATTGAAACTACAGTTAGTATAGTTAATATTGGTATTTCGTCCTAGAACTATACTGAATAAAAAGGTATCACAAAAATTCATCAAACCTTTGATTGGCCATTTTATCCTGCCTTCCCCTAAATGCAGTTAGTGTAGTTTTACACGTGTAGTTATTTTTAGTTGTATTATATATATTTAATTGAAATAACAAGTTGATATTAAAATATTGACCCAATAGGGAGGTCTGTAATATTTTTAAGAGCTCAATGAAATCTGTCTAATATTGGAAAATGAGAGCGTCCTTTTAAATATTAACTTTTATTTTAAACTATCCTCTGATAGACCAAAAAGCCTAATGACAAAATATTTGAATTTCTAATTCGCCAGACATAGATTAAAATATACGTAAATAATAACACAGAATATTAATATAAAGAATTTAAAAAAAAAATCACATAAAATATTTTAGCCTTTCATTTTTTTTCATACATACAGGGTCGTAATCCGTGGAAAATATTCATCAGAAAATTATGAAATTTGGCATGCGTCTAAATGAAAGGATTCGAAAGACATTCATAAAAAAAACAATAATAATAATAATAATTTGAAAAATGTTCACCACAGGGCATATTATTGATTTTTTCAATAATTTAACAAAACGCAAGTTTAGTTTTTTTAGTTTTTTTAACAAAACGCAAACATATTGTAGAATCGGATTATGAAGGCAGATACTGTTCAACTTGTTCATCATTTTTGTCAAGTACCTTTTTAAATAGAATGTTCAACGCGCTATTTCAAACATGCTATTCAAACTATCGACTTTTATTCTTTCATCAACATACTATTTTAAAACAGCATGTTCAACAGCAAATTTTTGGATATGTTGAGGCCGTGGCGGGAAATACTGTCCATGAGTTCTGGCTCCGTTTCCAGACATTGCACCACTGCGTATGTATCTCAATATGCAAAATTCCGCAAAATTTCTGGTACAAAATCACTATTTTGATAAAAAGTTTCATCAGTAAACCACAATCCTGTATACTGCACGACATTTTCCGCGGAAAAAGCAGGCGACTGATTGATTCACTGCGTCTTTTTATTCAACCCCTTAAGGGGTGGTGAGATATATTATCCCAAAAAAATTAATTCTAGGTTTGCACCAGAGACTTTTAATTAAATTTTATTTTTAGAACTTTGGTAGGAAAAAGTTGTAAAATTATTTTTTTCTTATTTTGAAATAATTTTTTTCGAAAATTCCGGTGTGAATTCATCATTACAGGAACGTAATTACTTGCCTCTGAAAGGGTTAACATTTTTATTGTACGCTAGCAGACACATCACGTGGTTGCTAAAATTTTCATATATGCCGAAAATTAATGAGGAAAGCCCCATGCTGTTTATTAAAAAAAAATCTGCTAAATGTTTTTCTCATCCCTTCATTTAGACTAATTCCTAATTTCATATTTTTCTCATAAATAGTTTTGAGTACAGACAGCTCTGAAGAGGTGAACATTAATTATATACACCATGCATATTGTTATTTCAGCTTGAAATATTTTCTACATGGATCGCATTGCTTAAAATTCTATATCAGTATTTAAAATTCTAAGACAATACAATTCCATATTTAAATGAAAATTTAAAAAGCCCCTAAATTGAGCTTATCATATTTTTACTGTGATTTATTATTCGGCCTTTTTCAGACTTCAGAATTATTTATAATTCTAATTAAAAAAAATAATCGAGCAATACGCGACATTCTTCAAAAGTGAAGGGAAACAATTTTTCCATTCGTAAGGCAGCCAGAAAGAGTTTAAATCACGAATAAATGTGTTCTTTATTATTATTATTATTATTATTATTATTATGTTTCAACCTTTATGAATGTCATACGCCTGGTTTGGTATGAAAACTCCTAAAATTACACTGTTAAAAATTTCCGTTCAATATTGAACCATTAAATGGTTCAAAGTCAGCAAATGTACCAAAAGATGGTTCAACCTCTATTTAAAAAAAAAAATGGTGAATCCTAGTGTATAATTCAACCATTTACCATCCTATAGCAAAACGTTGCAGCCAATCACAGATCGTCCGCCATTGAGTCAGCCGTGTAAGTGTACGATAAAAGCGATCATAAGACATTTTGTTTTGTTTCATTGGATCTTAACGATATATAAAAATTTATTTGTATTTCTTAACTATAATTTGAGAATAAATTATGTTTCCTTATTAATATACTTAACTATATTTCATTTTAGCGTAATGTTCATAAAATGTAATTTTACAATATGTCTGTTTGTATTAGGCCAAGTTGAGTAATATGTGGACATGTGGTTGGATTTTCATTTCTTATATCTTGCGTATCATATATTAATTTTAATATTATATTATGGATTAGACATCAATATTGTGAACTATGCTTTGCTAAGTAGTTGAGCGTGAAGTTGGTATCAGGTTATGAGCTGGATTCATCAAGAATTTGAATACTGTTTACATTTTAAAGGGGCATTTGAAATGTATCATATTAGCATGCTTCTTGGTCAAATGTATATTAGCTAGCTCATATTGGAATTAGATAAAAGTGTTATTCGCTTATCTCTAGTGTAAACTAAAATAATACAAGCAAAACATACTAATGAAAATACTTTAATACAAATGAAAATACTTTAATTTTAAACTTTTATCAAAGACAAGTATTCCGTAAGCATTCAAGGAGGGGTTTAAGATTTTCTTATTTTTGCTGAAAATGAGTGTGGGGATCTCGAGCAATGCTTACATCAGCACGAAAAGGTTAAAAAACATTCAAAATACTATGTAACATTTGAAAATTGTTAAGGGTAGGGGAACAGATAAATGCTTACATAATACTTGATTTACCGCATTAGAAATGCCAAAATTTATTTCTGAACCCAAGTTTGAGTTCTGAATTAATGTATCTTCTTAAATAATAATTTAGGGTTACGAAATATATTTGTTCTTTCAAAGACTTTGGGTTTTAAAGATTAGGAGATAAATATTAATTATTCATACTCTTGAAAATATTTCAAGAATGATAGTAATAAAATGCACAAACATAAATCAGTAAACAGTATAATATTTTAATTTGATAAGTATTTTTTAAATGGTGTTCAGAAACATTACTACTTGAGAATTATATGGCAATCAATCACTTAATTTTGAACATTACATTTTAAATAGAAGCAATGTTCATACATTTTGGTGGAAGAAAATTTAAAGCATTTATTTTGAAATTCAAACCATATATATATATATTATATATATATAATATATATAATATATATATATATATATATATATATATATATATATATATATATATATATATATATGTATATATATATATATATATATATATATATATATATGTATATATATATATGGTTTGAATTATTGTGAAATTTTAAGGTGTGTAAAAATAGTTAAATTGCCTACTGTCAAAATGCATTACAATGACTGTTTGAAATTAGATTTGTCGTTTCAGAAAACTTAACTTCTTTATGCAACGATATGAATTTTATCATTAATTTTCGAAAAATACATAATTTGTTTTATATTTATTTTGAAGCAATTACTTCAGATTGTCTCCACAAAAATCTGTGAGCATTGTCATAAATCGAATTTATGGTTCAATCTATTTCCAAAGTATCAACAAAAAATCAGTTTATGGTTCAACCTATTTCCAACATATACTTTCCAACAATAGTTCAACTTATTACCAAACCATGGTTCAAACTTTTACCAAATCATGGTTGAACCTTTTACTAAATCATGGTTCAACCTATAACCAATATATGGTTAAAAGAAAAACACACCAAAGGATAGAGAAAGGTTTACCATCTCATGATATCTTGTACCATCTTTTGGATGTTGAACAGAAATTTTTAACCGTGTACTGTTGTACTAGCCATAACCGTTAGGTCGCACACACCGATAAAAAAAGCGAAGACAAAACTTTAACTTCCATTTCCTCGCAAAACTGTATTAATGCGGATTTGCCACAATAACTTGTAGAAAAAGTTAACTTATGTACAAGCTATTTTTTTTTAATTTAGGAAATCATATACGCTACTAATTATATCTGAAAAATAAACAAACAAACAAAGATTTTTTTAGTTATAATAACAAATATGATACGGGGGGGGGGGGTAGGGGAGGTATGATACACTTTTTTTTTTACTAATTTTTTACAACCCTTAGAAAGCTATTTTTAAACAAATTTTTCGGTTTTCTTATAAAATGACCTTTTATTCATTTATTAAAAATATTGTGAATTTAAAAAATAGTCATTCAAAAAATATATCCCAATTATTTTGAATGGCTACTACTGTATCAAATCTCCCCATTACTGGGGAGGATTGATACACTAGCAAGGGAGGTTTGATACAGTGTTATGTAAATTTAAAAAAAATGCAGACAATTCAATTTATGCGTCATACAATTTTTTATGATAAATCTTAAAATATTTAAGTAAAATTTGAAACGAAATGACACTGATGACATATTTTTGTTTCGAACGAAATGACACATTTTTGTTTCAGAAATGTTTTTAACAAAAATATTTAAACTATTACTTTTATTTAAACAATCCTACTAACACACGTTTTAGATAATAAATAATGAAAAAACCCCCTAGAGATCTAACTGCAAGGAAAAATGAAGTGAACATTGCTGATTTGCAAACAATTTAACATAAATTTAGCACATTTAAGATTCATTTAACCCTTTCAGGGGCTTTGAAAACTTCATTGAAAACTTTAGCATTTTCAATGCTAAAGTTTTGAATAAATGAATGGCACCGGAATTTATCAACTAATTTAATTAGAAATAAGAAAAAAGATATATTTCACTTTCATACTAAAAGGAAAATACCAAAATGCTGATTCCAATGTGGCGTTTGGGAATTAAAATTAAGTGGTTTCATAAACATACCACCACCCCAAAAATGGTTAAAAGAAAAACTTATAACTCTATCTTAATAATTTTTTTTTCTTTTCATCTACATTTCAGCAGTGAAATTACGCTTGAAAATATTGAATATTAATGATGTGAATTATCACATTGCTAACAAAGCGTAAACCAACTTAGTGAAAAAAATGTCCAAGCCGGGAATCGAACCTGGGTCCCTGGAAACCCAGCACCGATGCTGGGTTTGTTTGCATCTCATGTTACGCCGCTAGGAATGTGTGCTCATGAAGACTTCTCCATCTTGTACTGCGGTTGCAGCCTTACCGACTTATATAAGTGAGATATGCCAGGCTGTACATCGTCCTTGTGGTTTAGTGGTAGAACACTGGAGATCTATTCCAGGGACCCGGGTTCGATTCCCGGCTTGGACATTTTTCACTAAGTTGGTTTACGCTTTGTTAGCAATGTGATAATTCACATCATTAATATTCATTATAACTCTATCATTTTGATAAGTAAAATTGGGTAGATTTAACGTTTTTTCAATTTGCCCTTCATAAATTATAGAAACCTTTTCTTTTTCAGGTCATTTAAACTTTTCCCCTTCTACATGACGAGCAAAGCGAACTAACCATCTATCATCGCACTGCTTTTCTATGTAACCTACATAATGTCTATGGATAGTCTCTTTGTTTTTCTTTACCAATTTCAGAAGCTCTTGCTGTAAAATAATAATGAATATTACAGTCCTATATTAGTTCGCAAACTTAAAAAAACTATTAAATTTCAAATATACAAGTGTATCATTTCTCCCCAGTACTAATGTATCATTTCTCCCTATTATGCCTTATCGGATTTTCAATCACTTTGTACAAATGCAGTTGCAAAATGGTAATCTACTTTGTAGTAAAACTAATCCTAACAATGTGCTTTATAAATAAAAAAAAAATTACAAGATATTATCTTCACAATAATAAGAGTAATGAAAGAAAATCAATCAATGAAAAAATTGACATTGACATTCCAAAAACCTTCAAAATTAAAAGAAAAGAAAAGTTATCAGTTCTTCACTGATTACTCTAGTTAATGATGGCTTCAGCAAATAAAAGAAGCCTTCACATGTGTTAGAATGGCTCTTAATGCCATTTGTTGAGAAAAATTGTCAATGTATCAACCCTCCCTATGTATCAAACCTCCCCTACCTCCCTTAATTTTTTTCTTTTGGATTATGATTATTTTACTGCGATTTTTTTTTTTTTTTTTACAAATGTTTGTTGTTTTTTCAGGTATAATAAAGATACAACGTAATATGTTGTATATTTATATATATATATAAAGTGATGGCTCAAACTTATGGAACCTGGATTTTAAAATCGTTGCAATGCTAGCTTCACAATATTAATTTTGCCGTACAATATCAAAAACTAATTATTTATTTTTTACAATTTCACATATATGTATATATATATATATATATATATACATTTTTTTAACAAAAATTAATAAAAGAAGAAACAAATCGGAAATTGTGCGTCAAACGTGGCAAATGAGGTGCGTTCGTATTATAACTAATTTTATAAATATTAAGATCTTGGTGCAATAGCTCTTGTACTCGTATGCAAAAATGCATGAATATAAAAATTATTACGATTATATATATATGTATTAAATTCAGTAATACGGTTATATTAAGACTCCAACTTATGTAGGATGTAATCACACTGGCAAACTAGAATCATTACCTATCATGAGATATCATTGAATTAATCGCGTATGATAGAATTTAATACAATGAAGAAAAGTTTTATTAATATCTATTAAAGTTTTACTTCGATTTTTATAAATTACCCGATTGTCGATTTAAAATTACTCAACAAAATTCTACAAAGATTATAGAACTTCAATTTCAAATCATTCGATTTGGTAATTTTTGCTCTGTTATATGAGGTCAGACGCACAGGCAGATAGATGGAAGGACCAGACGAAGACAATACGTGCTTCGTATTTATATAATTATGAACGCACCTAAAAAGTAATAGTCTAAATTAATTACAGGGTTCTTAATCCCCTATAAAACTTCAGTCAATTTTCTTCATTTCAATCTTTTCTGGACCCCTTTAGTCATAAGAGAGAATCAATAATACCAACATCTTCTAGATCTATGTCCTATCCGTTGGCCCCCTTTAGAAATTTTCGAGAGAATGTAATCTGGATTGCGCCTTTACTAGATTATATATATATATATATATATATATATATATATATATATATATATATAATAATTAAATAATATTACAATTTATCATCTTTAAAAAAAATAATACAAATTAATAAATTCAGTATCAATCCATTACACTGACATTATACATAATAAATCTGGATTAACTATTATTAATTTAACTAATCATTAATGATTTTTTTTTTACTTCAATAAACCTATATCCTAATCACCAATATATGAAGTATTAAAAAAATTAAAACATTCAAAGTTGGCGAAAGGAAAATCAACAGGAAGGCGAATTCATAAAAAGAACAAGCAAACAAAGAAATATATGTAGGAAATTATAAATATTTGAAATATTTTGTAAAACAATTTGTAACTAAAACAATTTAACCAATGAAAAAAGACCTGAAATAATGAATCATTGTCAGCATCAATAAATCCTTTGCACGAAATGTATGATTTCAAGATTGAAAATTCATTAATTCAAAAAGAAAAACTACAAAATATACTTAAAATGAGAGAACAATTATGAATAAAATTGGAACTATTCATTCGTAACTCGTTTTCAAGGGTAATATTACGAAATCATTAGTAGAAAGCTGTTAATTGTTGAAGAAGAAATAATAAGCTACAGTTTAAATGCTTATTTTCTCCATTGTCGATTAACCACTACCATAAAAAATGAAAGAAATATAGGGGAGACTAGGGAGGGTTGACCATACGGGAGGCTTGACCCACCAATAAGTTTTCATATTTAAAAGAATTTCAGAGTTTTATCAATAGGTGTCAACCAAAGCTACTGAAATGCTCAAACAACAGTCTTTGTTTCATAGAGATTATTGAAATAGGTGCGGAAAAAATCAATTGTGAGGCGTTTTCAACCTAAAAGTTGTGATTTTTAGAAATATTTTGTAAGCTTTTTTCAGATAAAATATACCATAGAAATTTAAGTAAGTAGGTTTTAAGTAATGCCGAAATATCAAGCTTTCATTCCAGGCAAAAAGATTGTACAGTAAGTTAGGCTTAACATAACAATGTGCTATTCTTTAGAAAAGGGATATGTGGGGAGGCTTGACCCAGTCAATGTGAGGGAGGATTGACCAGATGAAATCCTTTTATTATACACTATGCATAATGAAAGGTTAATGGTTATACATAAAAATGAATGTAAATTTATTCTGTAAAGTCACAGTAAAATAGGGTGATGGAAAAGAAGATATTTAGATTAAAGAAAGATGTGAAAAATTGCTATAGTATTCACTGCAAAAAAAATTTAATGAAATATAAATGGGTAAGTTGATAGGAACTTTTCCATTTAAATATTACTACAATAGGTAAATAGAAGCAGTGTAAAAGACTAGAAAGTACTAGAAATTATGAAAGCAGCAGTCTTAGCACTTTCAGGGGTAGCTTTATGCTTATGAAACCACTTAATTTTAATTCCCATAAGCCCCACTGACACCATAATTTTGCTAAAATATTTTCCATTTAATATGTATGGGAAATATACTCTTTTTCTTATTTCCAAATAAATTTGTTCGTAAATTCCGGTGCCAATCATTTATTTCAACATTTTAGAACTGAAAGTACTTTGCCACTGAAAGGGATAAAGAAGATAATGATCAGTTAAGTGCACATGTGACTGCAAAAGAAAATAGCATTGATCGAAAAACTTTTTGAAGGTATGTAGACAAATTTCAGAAGAATGAATACAGTGAGATGAAGCCAAACTATGTGACAATTAGAGTTGTCAGGTCGAGTGTCACAAAAATAGGAAAAGGAGACAAAAAAAAGGGGGGGCAGTGGCCATAAATTACGGGCATAGTAATGAAACCCTATGAAAACGGAACCTGTCTCTAACGGAATACTGTCTTAAATATTAAAATTTCATTTTCCCAGCTGTACAATGAATACCTGCTCAGACAAAATTCTGTAACAAAAATTTTCTCCTCTGACTTGCGATTGCGTCTAAACAGGTTTGTTTAAGCATCATATTTTCAAAAATGTTTTTTTATAATAAATAAAACATGTAGCATAAAGTTATATTGCCTTTTTTAAACAGATTTAATTTATCTTCACAAATATTTCAATATAAAATGAAGTGGGTCAAGCCTCCCATACAGTGGGTCAACCCTCCCATATGTGGGGAGCCTTGACCCATTATTTTCTCATGGTTAAAATCGATCATTTTTCAAATTTCTTTTATATTACACTTATGTAGCAATTTTATTTTGATAACTGATTGTATATCGAATAAAATGATATATAAAACTTTATTCTACGGTCAAAATTAAAAAAAGTTAGAAATCATTTTGTAAAAAGTGGGTCAACCCTCTCTAGTCTCCCCTATAATTAATCAATATGTAAGACCCCGACAGAACAATGTCATGCACAATAGAAATAAAAATGAAAAAAGTGAGTTAACAATTTACTCAGCAATAGAATCATACAATTTTTTAAATACCATATTTGAATCGTAATCATGCATCCCCAATATCACATCAAAAATCCCGCCATATTAATGGGTTAAAGTTAAAAGCGAATTCTTACCGTTCAAAATCATCACGCCAGTTAAATAACATTATTAATATAAATATAATAATTATAAATTATCGTAATTAATCTAAACATTATAAATTATTTATATGTTTATTAAAGGATCCCATAGTAAGTCCATTACAAAACAGGACTGAAGAAATAGAGTTATTAAATTGAGAGGTAGGAATGACGAAAATTATATAAGTTTACAACACATGATTTTAATAGAACGGAATGTGAATAATTTTAAGTGCTACCCTCTACTGATGATTCTTCACGTTATAAACTAGTTTAATTTAATATTAAGTAGAAATACATAGTGCTACCATCTGTCCTATATTATTGAAATTAAGTATGGAGAATTATAATGCAAATTTGCAACTCAAAAATCCAGATTTATTTTCAGTTAAAAAAAAAAAACCAAACAGCACAACATTTAAAATTCTAAATCTGCTAATTAGACTATCGATAACAATTAATAAGCATCTATAATGTAATTTTTTCATAACTATTTTTTAATTATAATTCAGAATGATTTAAGTAAATAAATAATAATATTAGAAAACTAAATAAAATAATATAAAATAAGTCACTACCCGTCCCTTTATAAGTTTAATTTTTAATTTTTAATTTTTAAATTCTTTTTTTTCTTTTCTTTCCTTTTCTTATGGGGGGAAAGGGGAGGGGTGCAACTAAATATAACATTTTTTACACGTTTATATATACATATATAATATAAAGTATTAGAGTCCACTATTTATAAATTATAATATATTTAAGTAAATTAATATATATCTATAACGGAATATTCTAACTCGGTCTTATAAATCGATTGGTTACAGTCAAATTTTTATACGATCGTTTGCTGCAGAGTTAGTACACTGTAAAAAAAAAAAAAAAAAAAAAAAAAAAATCTATAAAGTTACTAAGAATTTTCTTGGAAACAGGGATACTTAGACATTTTTACGTAACTGCAAAAAAATAAATTCATGTAACAGATACCCGTTTGCACTGTAAAACAAAAAATCTGAAGGTTACTAAGAGTTTTTTAGGAAACAGGAATGCCTAGAGCTTTTTATGTAACTGCAACAAAAAGAAATCATGTAATTATCTCCATGTTACAGGTAAAATTTTAGTAAGCATACAGATTCCTGTAGCGTTGCAAAAACTAGTTTTGTAGATATACATCTTTTTTTTTTTTTTTGCAGTGTGCAGATGAAATTTCAGTAAGCATATATATTTGTGCAGCTTTACATGTATAGTATTACATTTTTTTTTTTTACATTGTACGAGAATATCTTTTTTTTTTTTTTTTTAATTGAGTGCCACCATATAAAATAAAGTTTCCTAAAATGCAATTGTTAGAACTAGTTGGTAAAGTAATTCTGGTTGTAAAATGTTGAAAGGATCGACTCATACCAGAATTTACGGGCCATAACCAGAATTTTGTTAGAAAATAAATAGATTCTTGTTTTCACATTCCAAAATGAAAATTTAATTAATCAATACTTGATGCCGTTTTTCAGTTTAGAATTAAAACAAGGTGTTTGCGCTGTGCAAAGGATGCCCTTGAAATGTTAACTAATAAGTTTTAGTGATGTTTATTAAATGTGTAAAAAGTGTTTGTGAAATATATGTTTTGTGTATCGTTACAGAGAGGGACAGCTCATGTTTACATAGGCTGTTACATGGGCTCCATTATACACGGCAGTGAATAAAATAATATTATCTAATTGCAATGTATAAAAATATGTTGCAATGTATAAAATAATTTCCATATATTGAAGAAAGTATTTCTGAGAGTGTTTATTTTCAAGAAAAAGTTTTGTAATTACACTATTAACAAAAATATAATTAAAAATATTTGTTTATCACTATATTATTCAAAATGTGTTAAGTTAAGATACAAATATATTTTATTTAACTAAGCTTGTACACGCTGTAAGGTTAGTTGGGGTAACTGGGCCATGATTTTACAATGTGACTCTGGAGCTTCTGACAATTCAGCTTCAAAAAGCTAATGTTCATTTGAAATAAAGTCTGAACTTCTGTAAATGTGTTAGGTTCCCTCTATCAGACAGAAATGCCCAAAATTACATTTCAATATTTAAAAATATAAAAACATGCATATTTCATCTTTCTTTCCTCATGGGTCCAGTTGCCCCTAAAAATGGGGCAACTGGACCAGGGGGATCTATATTCCACACGCTTTTATATTTTTTCATATCGGATATAGGGTCCTGTTTGAAAAAGTGTAAACAACTTAAAAAAATTTAAACCAGGCAGATCATGTAAATTATATGTTAATAAACAGCGTTGTAAGGGAAACCTTTGCTGTCAATGTGTCTAAAAAAAAAGCACTAAAAGTGAAAATATTAGATTTATTTATACCAAAACCATAAAAATTAAGTAAGTTCTTATGCACTTTAGTATAGGTAGTAAGTATAAAAGTCTCATGGGTATTTTAAGGGGAAAAATAGCAAGGTAAATATATGAACAAACGGCTACGTAAGTACTTTATCTTTATCCAGGAGTCGCATTATATAGGGAAAATTTTATTGTTCCTACCAGAACCCTTAAAGGAAGGTGCGATGAAGATATTATTTTTAAAATAGTGGTAGGAACGATAAAAGTTTCCCTATAGAATGTGACCCCTGGTTATAATACAATTTCAAGGTCTGCCTGTCTCACTTTCAGGAGCAAGGTCCTTGCATTCGTAAAATGTTGAAATAATTTAATGACACCAATATTTACAAGAGAATGTATCTGAAAACAAGTAAAAGTACATTTTCGCGTACTTAATAAAGGCGAAATTTTCATTATAAAATTCAGATGCCAATGTGGCCATTAGGAATTAAAATTAAGTGATGCCATAATGGCATCAACGCCTCTCAAGGGGTCAATAAATTTGGTTTGATACCACTCAATATGCTTTTTTTTAAATTTCATTACGTAATTTTAATAAGGTATTCTATCATTTTCTTTATTGTGAGCAAACAACAATGGAGAAATTTACTTCCCGTAGTAAGAGAAACACAAAAAAATTATTTATAACTATTGGGGTAGCTGGATCCAGCATGGTCCAGTTACCCTAGATACATGTCCCAGTTACCCCATTCTTGAAAAAATTATGGGGTAACTGGGACACTGGGCTTACATTTGAAACATGAAGTAAATATGTATAGATACCTAATAATATTAATGTAGTTATATGTCTAATCTTTAAAAATAAAAATTGTTTAATAAAAGTACTTACAGTATTTTAATAAAAAGCCGAGGAAGTTCAACCATATTGACGTTGTTTTTTAAAAAAAAGAAACGAAAATTTTTGACTACCTATCACAGCAAAGTAAGAGTTATGATTGAATTGATACACGTAGTTTTAGGAAGTAGAGATTAAGGGGCATTGTTTACAAAAGCTAAAACTTAAAAAACACCAACAGTTTTTTATAAAATAGCCTATGGCCCAGTTACCTCGTGGGTCCAGTTACCCCAACTAATCTTATTCCTTAAGAACAAATTTTGAAACCGATTGAATGACATTTTAGGTATTGCCAACCATTTCCAGTATAATTTTTTTCTTAAATGCATAAATATTTTGCCAAGTTATCCTAATTTATTATTTTAATTTGTGATCCAGTTAAACTTCTTAGATTTGTCCTATATTTATAAACATTAACAAATACAATTATGCTGCGTTTAACTCTGTTAGCAAAGAATATCTTTTGCACAGTCCTGAAGCTGTTAACGTTATTCGATAAATATTCATTGAATTATTTCAATTATTTTTGAATTTATGACGTATTTTAGGCTTTTAAATATTCAAAACATTATAATTAAAATAGAGTATGTCATGTTTGGATTTTCTAAAAGCGACTAAAATACGTTGTTATAAAAAAAGCTCTCTAATAATCTTACAATTCTCCATTTTACGGAAATTCAAATAAAATTTATAGATTAAACATCAAATAATTGCTGTTATAACTCTAATGAAAATAACGGTTTGATCGAATTCACATGGAGTCATTTAAATTCATTATTTTTCACTGATGAGAATTTTTGAAATTGCTTTTTAATGGCATTGTCTTATAACGAAATTTCAATGACATTTGTGAATATTGAAAGATTCGCGTATCTAAAATTAATTTCAGATATTTAACCAGTTTCACTAAATTAATTCAGTAGATTATTTCCTATTCATTCGCTTATTTCATGTATAGTTGGTAAAAGGGAAACCGCGATTTTAGTTTTTTTTCAACTGTTTTCAATATAAAAATCATGAACTATTAGAAACTATTGTGAACTATTTTGAATTATCTGATTAACCTGGGAGAATGCGCGCCGTATCTTTGGGGTATGAAACTTACTTACTTCACAAAATGTGCAGACAATTGTACATTTTTACCAAAATATCATGCACAAAAGTTCGCACTTTCAATATAGTAACTTTTATCCCATTTGACAATTTCATTACTTCGGAGATAATAATCAAGGCATTTACAAATTTCTGTTTCGATACTTTCAAAAGTTCCCATAAAATAAATCTCAATAAATTTATTTTAAGACATTTTTCCACTAACCGGCTGCATGTGATAAATCGCCAAATATTCTTCAGGTTTGAAATTTTATACGAGTTAGAACATGAATTTGTTTAATTATGCTCCGAGCAACGTTTGTAAAAATAGACCAACTGTCTGTGAAACTACAATATCTGAATATCTTCAATACAGGTATAACCCATGTGAAATATTGTGCAACTTGTTTATCTAATACATAACAATTTAACTAATGGCCTAGGCTTACTGTATATTTGTACAGAGATTTTTGTATATAGCTATAACTTTAAAGTGCATTAAATGTGACTATAAAAAATAGAATTCATTGATTAAATATATTCAAGCACTTTCGCTAATCACGTTCTAAAGGTATTTTCTGACACATTTTGAGTAACATTTTATGAGCAATTAATGAGCAGCTTCATTCTACCTAGTTCAGAACTATTCAAAATTACTTAGTCCCAGTTTTTTCCTTCCATTCCAAATTTTGAAAAATTTTTGTTATTTTTTTATTTTATAAATCTCCTCCCATTTAATATACCCCACTTTCCAACAACATTAAATTTTTATCTTAGTCATTTCCAGCGGTCTCGACTACTGATTTTTTCTTTCAACTTTCCTTTCTACCATTTCCTTCCAATTACACGTTTGGGTGGAGGAAACGCCTGGTAAGTCAATATCTAAAAAATTAAATAAACTATAATTATTAAATTCAGTAATAGAATAACGATTACAAACTAAAATTGTCCTACTCAAGAAATTTGGCATAGGAAGAAAAAATTACAAACAATATTATTAGTAGAGCCGCTGAGAAAAGTAGCTCCACCAATAGAAGAGAACAGTTCTCCAAAATTAGAAGTTACAAAGACTTTGGACGTATGATAAGTAGAAAAGGAAGTAAATAAAAGGAGGCATCATGCCGGAGACTCAATCAGAAGAAATCTCTGTCTCCCAGAATCTAAAAACTGACAAAGATGCCTCACAGAACTCAGAAACAGAGACATCTCAGTCTAACCCAATAATAATGCCAACAAGCCAGATAGAATCGTCAGGCTCAAATGATGACGAGGACGGCAAAACCAAAAATGTACTGAGAAACAAAAAAGGCCACAAGAGTAACAATAAAGCACTGGAAAAGCACCTTGCCATATCAACAACTCCAGCAAGAACAGAAATACCAAAGTTTAGCTTAGAAAATGCAGAAAAAACAAACATCTTGGAACTGATGAATAACTATAAAAAACTAAATAAAAGATCAGAAGAAGCTCACAAATTCTGGGACTATGCTATAGAAAGAATCCGACAAGTAGATGATGAAAACGCCTAACTAAAACAAAAAATAGCCAAATTAACAGACGAAAATGAAGAAAACGCCCAACTAAAACAAAAAATACCCAAATTAACAGACGAAAATGAAGAAAACGAAGCCGACGAATAATACGAATCTATAAACCAGAACATAATAATAAATTACAAAAAAGAGATTGCGAGACTAGAAAAAGTAATAAAAGAAAAAGATCGTCAAATAAAAAACTCTGAAGAATATATAAGATGGCAAGAAGAAAACCAAAAGCAAGCTGAAACCAAAAACAAAGAAGAACAAACACAGGGAACAAGCAACCAAACCCTGGACATACTCAACATCATTAACGAGAGAGTGCAAAACATTGAAAAACATACAGAGGAAATAAGGGAAAAACTAAAACTAACAACAATCACAAGGGAAGAAGAACAAGATACGCCAGCTACGCAAACACAACAACAGTACTAGGAGGCACTTAAAAAACAATAATTAACACCCAAACATACCTCTCAAGAGCAGCTATACTTCTGAAACGCAACACATCCACTAATACATCACTAAACTCCATCAGAGAATTACTAAACAGGACAGCAAAAAACAAAACAGGTCTCCCAAGAATTACACGCCTCACGTCACGAGACAGGAATATACTTATCATACAAGCTGGAGATGACGGGAAAACCGAGGAAGCAATTTATAACTTCACTAAAAGGCATAACAGAACTAACATTTCGTTCAACAAATATGAAAAAATTCATGATCCTTGGAATCCCAAATATTATGGAGAGCGAAGACATAACGGAAAAAACCCTAACACAATACAAAGTTGAAGTTCTAATAAAAATATTGGAAGATACAACTAAAGGGAGCTAAAAAAGTCCTTCCGGCCAGTGCCGGGAGGAAGAGGTAGATTTCATAATCCTTATTTTAAAAAAGCCAACTTATATCATTCAAACACACGAAGCTCAATTTAGTGGAAACCGAATATAGGAGATTCAATACTAATTTTTATCAATATAATGAATGAGAATTTCGTGAAATTAGTCAGCTTTATCCAAGCTGCTTTTCTTTAAAGTAACTTATATTTGGTTGCCAAATTCGGCAATTTCTTAAAGTTCCTGTCATTTTAAGACAACATGGTGGATGAGGCTAACCAGTGAACTTGGTCGAGACCTTAGTAATTGCTGTGCACATGCTCACTCACATCGGAATCGGTTAATATATAGGAGTGCTGTCGCATGCAAAAAATCAGATTTTTCAAAATGTCACCCACAATAGAAATTGAAACTGCTATATCTGAGCCATTTTTTAAGGTAAAGACAAACAAAAAATGCTCCTGAATCCTTATATCAAGATCAAATACTTAAGAAAGAAACCTTTTTCAATTTCTAATTTTTTTGCACCTCACTTTAAATATATATATATTTTTAATTTAATGGCCGCCATTTTGAAACAAGATGGCTGATGAATCTGGCCAGCGAACTTGGTCGAGGTGTTGATGTATACTATCCACATGCCTTCTTACATCGAAATAGGCGAATACGTGTGTTATCGCGTGAGAAATACAAGATAGTTTCAAAATGTTAGCCATGCTAGAAATTCAAAGTGCTATAAATCAACCATTTTTTAAGATATCAACAAAAGAACAAATTTTCAGAAACAAAAACTGCTCCGGAATCTTTGTATCAAGGCCAAACACATAAAAAAATCTTTTTCATTTTCCAATTTTTTAATACCTCATTTTGAATTTTAAATTTAATTTTTTTTAAATGGCAACCCTTTTGAAACAAGATGGCGAATGAAGCTGGCCAACGAACTCGGTCGAGACATTGGTATGTACTATGTACAGACCAAGTTACATCCAAATAAGTTCATAAATACGCCTGTTATCGCGTGATAAAAATCAGGTCGTTTTAAAATGTCAGCCACAAGAGAAATTCAAAATGCTATTACTCAGCCATTTTTTTTAGATATAGACAAAAGAAAAACTGTTCCGGAATCTTTGTATTAAGGTCAAACACATACAAAAAAAAATCTTTTTCATTTTCCAATTTTTTGGTATCTCATTTAAATTTTTTTTATTTTTTAATTTTTTTAAATGGCGGCCATTTTGAAACAAGATGGCGGATGATGCTGGCCAACGAACTCGGTCGAGATATTTGTATGTACTATGTACACACCAAGGTACATCCAAGTCGGTTCATAAATACGCCTATTATTACGTGAGAAAAATCAGGACGTTTCAAAATGTCAGCCACGCTAGAAATTCAAAATGCTATAACTCATACATTTTTTAAGATATAGACGAAACAAAAACTGCTCCGAAATCTTTGTATAAAGGTCAAATACATAAGAAAAAAATGTTTTTCCATTTTCAATTTTTTGGTACCACATTTCAAATTTTAAATTTTTAAAAAAAGTTTAAATGGCCGCCATTTTGAAACAAAATGGCGGATGAAGCTGGCCAACGAACTCGGTCGAGAGATTGGTATGTACTATGTACACACCGAATTACATCCAAATCGGTTCATAAATACGCCTTTTATCGCGTTACAAAATTCAGGACGTTTCAAAATGTCAGCCACGCTGGAAATTCAAAATGCTATAACTCATACATTTTTTAAGATATAGACGAAACAAAAACTGCTCCGAAGTCTTTGTATAAAGATCAAATACATAAGAAAAAAATATTTTTCCATTTTCAAATATTTGGTACCACATTTTGAATTTTAATTTTTTTTTTAAATTTTAAATGGCCGCCATTTTGAAACAAAATGGCGGATGAAGCTGGCCAACGAACTCGGTCGAGACATTGGTATGTACTATGTACACACCGAATTACATCCAAATCGGTTCATAAATACGAGAGTTACAGTGTGACATAGGTCAGATATATATATATTGATATATATATATATATATATATATATATATATATATATATATATATATATCAATTTTGAACGGAGGGTGGTTTCGGGGTCTAGGGGTCATGATCGATGAAAATATACCAAAATTTTTTGAAATCGCTTTCCTCCGAACGGCTGCAATAGGTAGCTTTTTGTAAAGAAAGCTACCTAAAATGCTATAACTCAGCCATTTTTTAAGATATAGACGAAACAAAAACTGCTCCGGAATCTTTGTATAAAGGTCAAATACATAAGAAAAAAATATTTTTCCATTTTTAATTTTTTGGTACCACATTTCTAGTTTTAAATTTTTTTAAAAATTTTAAATGGCCGCCATTTTGAAACAAAATGGCGGTTGAAGCTGGCCAACGAACTCGGTCGAGACATTGGTATGTACTGTGTACACACCGAATTACATCGAAATCGGTTCGTAATTACGGGAGTTACAGTGTGACATAGGTCATATATATATATATATATATATATATCAATTTTGAACGGAGTGTGGTTTCGGGGTCTGGGGGTCATGATCGATGAAAATATATCAAAATTTTTTGAAATCGCTTTCCTCCGAACGGCTGCAATAGGTAGCTTTTTTGTAAAGAAAGCTACCTAAAATACCAACTAGTCCTGCATATCGAAGCTAATATGGCCAGGATTCTGATACAAGACGGACGATTCCTGATAGGATTGAAGAATATCTTCCCATGATAAAATGCGGAAACTCCCAAAGATATGGACACACGAGGGATAGATGAAGATACGAATAAGCATGTGCATACTGCAAAGGAAAGCATGCGTCAGAAACTTGCAAGAACAGAGAAGCCCCTAACAAACACAAATTCATCAACTGCGAAGGATCGAGAGAGGACTTTCCACACGCTACTAATTCTAGTAAGTGCCCAGTATACGTATACTATTTAAATGACAGAAATAACTCCATCAAAAACAGCACTCAAAATTCAAAATATTAAATAAACCAGATTAAAATCTAGATTCCAACAATCAAGACCCTCCTCAAACAACAGTTATCCCAGACAATAGCACTCAAGATTCCCAAAACTTAACAACAGAAAACGGCTCAAACAACGATATCCCGAAAATAATAGTCAACGCCACTCAAATTAATCTTCAAGGTGCCAATGCTGCAAGTAATTCATCCGAATCATCTCAGGCTTCTGTGAAGCCTCCTCCTATAGGGACTCTGAAAATCCTGCAGAGCAATCTTAACCATTGCAAGGCGGCTAGTCCTGAAGCGAAACGCTTTATGGATGAAAACTCCATAGACTTAGCACTGCTCCAGGATGCACATTGCAGTAATGAAGGAACACCAAAAAGGCTTCTCCGGCTGCAGGATCTTCTCATCTAAACTTTGTTCGGATCACCTGATTGTCGGTAATGTCAGCCTTACTGTTAACCACCTCTTCACAGGGGATCGCTGTATTTTTATTACAATTACCGCGGCGGAAGGAGAATTTATTTTTGGCTCTAATCATATAGACGAATTCAATAACTGCTTTATACTTCTTCCATTTACGGAAGTTTAATTAATTGTAATCAATTAATCAGGTATTAAAATGGTCGCATTGCATATTTTATACTTCTCTGGTAGTTTCTCTGGTTAGTTCTATACCAAAAATGTGACGCGTGTTGAGGGAAAATTGACTTCTGATTCAGATCCATAAAAATCCATCTAAAAAAACATAAAAGACAATTATAGAGTTTTTTTTCCGATATTTTTTTATTCATTTGTGAACAAATTTTTATTATTGACACGAAATTTTAAATTATATAAAAAATAAGAGTTTTAATGCATTAATACTTTTTATGAGTTTTTATTTATAAGCATATCCAGACCTCAATAACAGTTAGAAATTAATTGAAAGATACGATTTAACCGGAAGTCACGATACAAAGCCAAATTAGACGTCTGTTTAATGTTTATATTTGTATTCTAAGTTAATTCCTTTGTAACTCAATCCAAACCTACCTAATACTTTTACTAATGGTTTCCTGAGACGACAAATGAATTCCTAGTAATTTTGTAATTGCAGATTGATATTAGTGACTAAAGTTTTTTCTTAGTGTTGTTACTTAAAAATTGCTTTACTAATCGTACTTAATATATTTTCCCAATGGTAAATGCATAAAAAAATCATTAACGTTTAATAAACAGAAAAATATATTACAATGATATTTATTGCTATTGTAAACTAAAATCTATGTTTTTATTTATATATTAAGGGTGTAGGATACCTTTAAACCTACAGAATTTTCGATTTTTTTTAAATACAAATTTTGATTCCGTAATCATTTCTGAACAATATGCAAAAGGCCGCATTAAAAAATTCCCATTAGTTTATTAATTATGTCAGTTTTATTAAGAGTACATAGGATAATTAAACTTTGCGTTGCGTTTATTCAAAATGATGAATTTTAATACTGCGCGCAGTGTTACTAAAAAAAACTGTGCATGACAATCAAAACAAATTTTCAAAACATATTAATTTTTGTATTATCTACAACTTAAAACCAGAAAAAGGTAATATGTGATTTTTTTCAGTTTTTTTACTTTCAAAATATTTTTTTTAAAGTGAAATTTTTTTTATATTCTCTTAATTTTTTAATTTATTTAATATTTTTTTTCAAATAGTTTTAGTTTAAAGGTAACACTATTATACATTTAATTTCACATACATTTCCTCTTTAAATGCATATTTTCAGATTTTATCATGCGCACAAGATTTCCTTCTCTTATTATCATATATTTTTAAACTTATCATTTCAATATTTATTTATGGGTTTACAAGTATATGTATATTTTTAAATATAAATTCAAATATGAGCTTTATATTTAAATGAAGTTTGATTTTCATTTTTGACTTATTACACAAGTCTTGAAGCTTGGAACATAGGGATATTTGTTACTTTTTCGACGTGTTCAAAGGTATCCTACCCCCTTAAAATAATAAGTTTGTATTAGTTATTTCTAGCAAACGAAGAAAATGTGATATAGCATGAAATGCACTGATTTCTAATAAAAGAATGTATCAGAGGTTTTTTTTTTTTTTTTTTTTTTTTTTTTTTTTTTTTTTTTGGAATTAAATAGGGGAGGTAGGGGAGGTATGATACAATTTATTTTACTAATTTTTTACAACCCTTACAAAGCTATTTTTAAACAATTTTTTCGTGTTTTCTTATAAAGTGACCTTTTATTCATTTATTAAAAATATTGTGAATTTAAAAAATAGTCATTCAAATAATATATCCCATTTATTGTGAATGGCTACTACTGTATCAAATCTCCCCATTACCGGGGAGGATGGATACACTAGCAAGGGAGGTTTGATACATTGTTATGTAAATTGGAAAAAAAAAATGCAGACAATTCAATTTATGCGTCATACAATTTTTTATGATAAATCTTGAAATATTTAAGTAAAATTTGGAACGAAAATGACATTGACATATTTTTGTTTCAGAAATGTTTTTTTACAAAAATATTTAAACATATCTATTATTTAAACAATCCTATTAACACACTTTTTAGAAAATAAATAATGAAAAAAACCCCTAGAGATCTAACTGCAAGGAAAAATGAAGTGAAAATTGCTGATTTGCAAACAATTTAACATAAATTTAGCACATTTAAGATTCCTTTAA
Organism: Maratus speciosus; assembly: GCA_963932465.1. Taxonomy (NCBI): domain Eukaryota; kingdom Metazoa; phylum Arthropoda; class Arachnida; order Araneae; family Salticidae; genus Maratus; species Maratus speciosus. Next base: position 111,378,207 of record OZ010796.1, on the reverse strand, counting down.
TCCTTTCAGGGGCAAAGCATTTTCAATGTTAAAGTGTTGAATAAATAAATGGCACCGGAATTTACCAACAAATTTAATTAGAAACAAGAAAAGGGATATATTTCACTTTCACACTAAATGGAAAATATTTTACCAAAATGCTGGAGCCAATGTGGCATTTGGGATTAAAATTAAGCGGTTTCATGAACATACCACCACCCCTGAAATGGTTAAAAAAAAAACTAATAACTCTATCATTTTGATAAGTAAAATCGTGTAGATTTAACGTTTTTTTCAATTTGCCCTTCTTAAATTATAGAAACATTTTCCCTTTCAGGCCATTTAAACTTTTTCCCTTCTACATGACGAGCAAAGTGAACTAACCATCTATCATCGCACTGCTTTTCTATGTAACCTACATAATGTCTATGAGTAGTCTATTTATTCTTCCTTACCAATTTCAGTAGCTCTTGCTGTAAAACAATAATAAATATTACAGTCCTATATTAGTTTGCAAACTTAAAAAAACTATTAAATTTCAAATACACAAGTGTATCATTTCTCCCCAGTACTAATGTATCATTTCTCCCTATTATGCCTTATTGGATTTTCAATCACTTTGTACAAATGCAGTTGCAAAAAGGTAATCTACTTTCTAATAAAACTAATCCTAACAATGTGCTTTATAAATAAAAAAAAAATACAAGATATTATCTTCACAATAATAAGAGTTATGAAAGAAAATCAGTCAATGAAAAAATTTACATTGACATTCCAAAAACCTTCAAAATTAAAAGAAAAGAAAAGTTATCAGCTCTTCACTGATTAGTCCAGCTAATGATGGCTTCAGCAAATAAAAGGAGCCTTCACATGTGTTAGAATGGCTGTTAATGCCATTTGTTGAGAAAAATTGTCAATGTATCAACCCTCCCTATGTATCAAAACTCCCCTACCTCCCCTACATACATTGTTTAAAATGAGAAGTAAAATAATACCTTATGTTTCTTAAGTAGAGTAATTTCACATATAATAATGGATTTACATGAGGCATGTACACTTAGACTTGTGCTGCCCAGGGGAAAAAGTTATCAATCCTATTCAATCTGTGTCACAGATCCTTCATAAAAGTACAAAATGGCAAGTCATTCTCTCAATTAGTTTAGGAATTATGCTAGTTTAAAATTTGGTCCTTCTAATGTTAAAGTCTTATTTAATCAAGAAAAACAGATCGTAATATGGGTAGTTTTTTAAACATACCTCAAAAGCAGCTTGGCGCAATGATCTTTAAATTTGGATATCCACATCAGAAGTCGATTTCTGTAAAGAAATTTATAGATTATTTGTATTTTTTTCGAAAATTAATGAAATGAATATAAGTTTTCGAAAATAATTATTGATATCTCAAATTATATATAATTTCAAAACTATCTTTTGAAAAACAATAAGTTTTAACCTAAGCATTTTTTAAAAGAAATCAATATCTGGAAGCTTGGAATATACGAATCTAAAATTATAGAACATTTCGTCATGTAGGTTTTAAAGTCTTTTAAAAAATCTACACCCTCTGCAACCTCTTGGCAACAATTAAAAAAATATATTGTTAGAAGTTACAAACTTTAAATCTGTATAATTATTTATCTAATTACTCAACCGAATACCTTTATCTTTCGTTTCAGAAAGCATGTTTTACCGATACATTTAAATATGATACCAAAATTAGTATTAGCATTGAAAATTTAAAGTTTGTTACAATTTACATATGTAGACGACCCCGTAAACAAAAACTTTTTCTAGCATAAATTAGTAGACGTTATTACTAATCTGGAATAACTTTAAAATCATAACTTTATAGGTTGGTTTGTGGCAGAGTTACTAGGGAGGAGTGTGACAGTTTTCTGTCGCATATTTTCAATTTTATTCAAAATTAATTTCAAACATAACTTTATTACCTTTATAACATGTTATCCTCCCCCCGCCTTTTTTCATAGTGAAATACGTAATTAAATTCATTTCTCAAAACCATACAGATTTTATTAAAGTGTTTTTTTTCTCTCTTTCTAAAAAACATCTTTAATTCAGTGCGCTTAGATATTCAATTACTTTTTTCCTTTCTCATTTAATAATTTATCTGCCCGTTACTGCTCAATAAAATAAAATAAAATAAATAAATAAAAACTAGAAAGACAGCTGCTGGTAAAAATGTGTCTTCATTTAATTTCATCGGATTTTTGCCCGCCGCGTTGATAAGCAATTCTTTATCTCTGCTAATATTTGACCGTTGAAAATGTATTAACAACATAAGTAAAAGAAGGTATTTTTATGGGAATCATATACGTTATCGTGAATAATGGTCGAGCTATAAACCAGATGCCTCGATTCTCGGCATTTTTCTCATGTAGCAATCTGCAGTCTACAAGTTTATGTAACAGTTAGTTAGGCGAATGCCTGTCTGTAACATAAACATTTTCCGTTTTCCGGTTGCCTCTCTCATCGTAATTAGAAGCGGTTATTTGCAACCTAGGCGTCACCCATCTGGTAAGGACACCAGATTATGTGCTGTAATGTTTATCGCCAAAACCTTTGTTCATTTTCGTGAGGTCACCAAAAGTATGTAAATTGGCGATACTGTGCAACGCCAAGTTTTCTAGACTTCTAGCAAAAAAAACCTCTTCTCCTCTGACCTTCGAGATGTGAAGGTTCTAAAAGTAAAGGCGCTTTGGCTCCCCATTGGTAACTGGGGGTCCCTCTCTCCCATTTTCTAGCTGAACCACCTCTAAAATAACTTAAATAAATCATTGTTCCATTAAATTAATAGTTGGAGTTTTTTTTTTATTATTTCCAGGTACATTCCAAGAACCCGTCCCTTTCATATTTCTCTATTATAAGGGGGATCACTTTTTTTCAGGACTGTGCGTAATCGAAAAAGTCAATACATGAAAGCTCAATTAACACGTCATCTATAACGAGAAAGATAAAATCATGAATAATATGAAACACTTTCCAATACTTAAAGAATGCTTTAACATAATTTCGCTGTTTAATAAGGTAAATTAGATACCTAAGTAATCAGTTTAGCAAACACATAACACATTTTAAAAGCATATTTTCAGCAATTACCGTTTGTAACCGGAAAGTTTCTCCGACTCTTTTGTATCGCCCTGCATTTGATCTATAGATTTGTATATATTCTACATAGAATGCTAAAATTTAGTTTAGTAAGAAAATCCATAATATGTTGAAAATTTACTTTCAGGCAGTCTGCCAATAGAGGGAAACATACTTGAATTGTTTTACATCCCTAGTTGTTACCAGCAGATTTTTATACATGCCACATATTAAGCTAAAATTTAATTCAGGCAAAAACACGTTTAAATCTACTGAAGTCAAACTTCTAATAATTATCATCCATAGGCGGCCATGTATACAGAATTGTTCGTTTCCCTGTATATGGTTTTATTTATATTCTTCAAAAAACTCATATAGTTCAGATTAAAAATGTGGAACTCAAAAAAAAAAAAAAATCCTATAAATTTTCACGCTATGCTCAGCAATGCTCAGCAATGCTTACAAATTCTTTTGTGTAACCCTGTATATGCTATCTAGCATTTATTCATAGCACATAGTAAGAAAAAAATTAGTTACATTTAAAAGTGCATACCATAACTCACAACGCACTTCCAGCAATTGTCGCTAAAAGATAGTTATTCGGATGCGGTAATGTATCCGAAATCTCTTGGGTGTCCCTGTAAATGAAAGCAAAATGCTATGCATACCATATTCTATAACAAATATCTTGCAATAAACCTCAGAAATTTAGTAACAATTTAATTATATTGGAAAGTGTGTAACGTAATAAAAATATACTGCAAATATTTTTTCCACGTTGAACATTGTGTAAAGGAATTCTGTTGTGTTGCTCAGTAAATGTGTTATGCCCCATGTTCTATAGAATGTATGTTCTAGTGCACTTCCCAAATGCCTATGAATTTCCCCATGGATTTGAAATGGAATAATATCATTAAAATGCACTTGAAATGATTTTTCCTATTGACTGTAATGTAAAGGAACACTTTTGACTGTCCCTGTAAACGAATTATAAATGCTTCATTATACACTATATTATATGAATTATATACACTTCATTTTCAGTAGCGATTGTGCTATAGTAAATGTCAATCACATTTAAAAATTACAGAGCTATCCTTGAATTACACTTATTACACACTTATTACATTAATCATTACATCATTAATTCTTTTCAACTATATTAGAAAGTGTTGAAAAGGAATTTGTAATAAAAAGAAAAATTAGTTTGGTCAAAAGATTGCTAATGAACACCCCTACAAATTACATCGTAATTCCTGTCACGTAGGTGTTAACCTACATTAATACTAATTTATCTATTGCTATACGTAGTTTTACTTTCGCATAGTACAGAGATCACCTGTAATGCTCACACAAACATATTAGGCGGTCAAAAGAAAATCCAACTAACTTCATTTTAAGTAGCGTTTTTTTAAACAAATTTTCTATATATTTATACATTGATAAAAAGTTACCCTTGATTAAAAGAAAATTAATGAGTTCAATCAATATATCCCGAGAAAAAATATTGTATAGATACAATATTTTTATATTTACAATAACTTTAACTGTTTGTACTGAACATTTTCATTTTATGGGGTTAATCGATTTGTGCACTGAACGGTTCATATATAAATAAATAAAAATAAGCATGGTTACCGAGAGTTTTGAAACAATACTAGGATCCATACTTAAAAACATTTGATGCATTAATCTAACTTTTAAAGGAAGGAATGATTTACAATCTTGATGTTTTCTTAAAAACTAAAATAGTTTAAAATTTATAAATAAAACAGTTGACCCACTTGAATGAACTGACTCTAAAGCATGTGTATATCGTACATGCAGTCAAATTTTTTTGAAATCTTTTCAAAATTAACACAGAGCTACACATCTCGCCTTGAATCAAGCTAATGTAACATTCCACTTTGGAGTTATAAATACCAAAGATTATTAATACCAATCTTAGATTATTAGTTTTAGATTATTAACACCATTTTGAATCGATTTTGTTAGTAAGATATTTAAAAAGTTTTGTTTTGTCATCTACAATTATCAATGCCATTTTTAACAGTTGTTTCGATTTTCGCACTGATTTTTTTACATTCGTGGACGAATTCCGGTTACAATGTTTTAGTCCATTGTTGTAAACTTGGCCTTCTGCAATTTTGGAATATTTAGCAATTTTTTTTTTTTTTTTTTTTTTTTTTTTTTTTTTTTTTTTTTTGCGGTTTTTTACAGTCTTCTTGTTTGGTCTTTTAGGTAGCTTTTATTACAAAAAGCTACCTATTGCAGCTGCTCGGAGGAAAGCAATTTCAAACAAATTTGGTATATTTTCATGGATCATAACTCCCAGACCCCGAAACCACCCTCCATTCAAAGGTTGATATAGGGGAGACTAGGGAGCACTTTTTACCCACTTTTTACAAAAGGATTTTTTATTTTTAAAATATTGAACGTAGAATAAAGTTTTATATATCATTTTATCCGTTATACAATCAGTTATCGAAATAAAATGGTTACATAAGTGTAATATATAAGAATTTTGAAAAGGGACTGATTTTAATCATGAGAAAATAATGGGTCAAGGCTCCCCACATATAGGAGGGTTGACCCACTATATGGGAGGCTTGACCCTCTTTGTTTTATATTGAAATATTCGGGAAGAGAAATAAAACCAGTTTAAAAAATGCAAATTAACTTTATACTGCATGCTTTTTTTATTATGAAAAAATATTTTTGAAAATATGATGCTTAAACCAACCTGTTTAGGCGCAATCGCATGTCAGAGGAGAATTTTTTTGTTTTAAACATGATTTTGTTTGAGTAGTTATAATTGCACAGCAGAGAAAATTATATTTTAACATTTAAGACAGTATTCTGGTAGAGACAAATTCCACTTTCATAGGGTTTCATGCATTACAATGCCCGGATTTAGTAGCCACTGTCCCGCTTTTTTTTTTTGCTTCCTTGTCCTACATTTTGTGACATTCGACCTGACAACTCTAACTGTCACATAGTTTAGCCTCATCTCACTATTCATGTTGAAATTTGTCTACATACTTTCCTAAAGTTTTTCGATCAATGCTATGTTCTTTTGCAGCCGCATGAGTACTTAACTTACCATTAACATCTATTAAATTTTTCAGGGGCAAAATACTTTTAGTACTGAAATGATGAAATAAATGACTGGCACCGGAATATACGAACAAATTTATTTGGAAATATGAAAAAGGCTATATTTCACGTACTTATTAAATGGGAAAGATTTTAGCAAAATTCTGGTGCCATTGTGGCGTTTGGAAATTAAAATTAAGTGGTTTCATAAACATGCCACTGACCTTGAAACGATTAAGACTGCAGCTTTCGTACTTTCTAGTCCTTTCTAGTCTTATCTACTGCTTCTATTTATCTATTGTAAATAATATTGAAAGGAAAAACGTTCCTATCAAATTTCTCATTTATATTTCATTATTTTTTTTTCGTGCAGTGTATACTATAGCAATTTTTCACATTTTCTTTAATGAGTCCTAAACGTTTTTTTTTTTTCCCATCACCTCATTTTACTGCAAAATTGCAGAATAAATTTACATTATTTTTTATATATATCCATTACTCTTTCATTATGCACAATGTATAATAAAAGATTTCCAAAAACACTTAATTAACACATTGCCGATGGGCAATTTTTATCAAATCTAAATTTTAACACTCTCGCTGCGCAGCCTGAGGGTCTCTCGGGCAACGTAAAAGTAGCAAAATTTACGAAACCCAAGATTTCATCGTGGATGCATTTTTCCCGTCTAATTAACCCTCCTTGATCATTCCCACCAGTTACTTTCTATAGTAAATTTTGCCTTATCTAATCGGAGCATTTTCCCGATTAAATCAGACGAAAATGTTGGTTTTGAAAAATCAGTGACAAGAGAATAAAAATTCTTAAAAGACACTCGTCGCGAAGGAATTAAATACGCAATTTTTGAAGCTATTTTGATAAAACAATTACTCAACGAGAAGGTTAAAACGGTAGAAGCTCCTCCCTATTCTGAAAGTATTTTGTAAATTGGCGTTCAAGATAGGTTTCCCAAGTTTATATATCGTAAATATCTTTCAGTGCACGAATTTAATATAAAATGTTTTACAATCTATAAAAATATGGACAATATAATATCGATGTATTTTCTGCGAGGTAGAAGCCACGTCCTTAGTCAATGATGTTTTTTGAATGAAAACAAGAATTCTCGTTTCCCGTCGTGAATGTGTTAATGGATCCTTAAACATCTGGTCAACCCTCCCTCATATTGACTGGGTCAAGCCTTCCCACATAGTCCTTTTCTAAAGAAATGCACATTATTATGTTAAGCCTAATTTACTGTACAATCTTTAAGCCTGGAATGAAATCTAGATATTTCTGCATTACTTAAAACCCACTTACTTAAATTTTTGTGATATATTTTATCTGAAAAAAGCTTACAAAATATTTCTAAAAAACACAACTTTTAGGTTGAAAACGACTCACTATTGGTTTTTTCCACACCTATTTCGATTATTTCTATAAAACAGAGACTGTTGTTTGAGCATTTGAGTACCTTTGGTTGACACCAATTGATAGAACTCTAAAATTCTTTTAAATATGAAAACTGATGGGTGGGTCAAGCCTCCCGTATGGTCAACCCTCCCTAGTCTCCCCTGTATATACATATATATATACATATATATATATATATATATATATATATATATATATATCTGATTTTTGTCACACTGTAACTCTCGTATTTATGAACCGATTTGGATATAACTTCGTGTATACATAGTGCATGCCAATGCCTCGACCGAGTTCGTTGGCCAGCTTCGTCCGCCATCGTGTTTCAAAATGGCGGCCATTTAAATTTTTTTTAATTTAAAATTTGAAATGTGGTACAAAAAAATTGAAAATTTAAAAATATTTCTTTCTTATGTGTTTGACCTTGATACAAAGATTCCGGATCATTTTTTGTTTCGTCTACATCTTAAAAAATGGTTGAGTTATAGTACTTAGAATTTCTAGCTTGGCTGACATTTTGAAACGACCTGATTTTTGTCAGGCGATAACAGGCGTATTTATGAATTGATTTGGATGTCCCTTGGTGTGTACTTAATACGTACCAATGTCTCGGCCAAGTTCGTTGGCCAGCTTAATCCGCCATCTTGTTTCAAAATGGCGGCCTTTTAAATTTAAAAAAAAATAAAATTTGAAATGTGGTACCAAAAAATTGAAAATTGAAAAATATTTTTTCTTATGTGTTTGACCTTGATAAAAAGATTCGGGAGCAGTTTATGTTTCGTCTATATCTTAAAAAATGGCTGAGTTATAGCACTTAGAATTTCTAGCTTGGCTGACATTTTGAAACGACCTGATTTTTGTCAGGCGATAACAGGCTTATTTATGAATTGATTTGGATGTCCCTTAGTGTATAAGTTAATTCCTGTATTTATGCCGCATTTTTTTTTTTGAACTTGTGTATAAAATGCCATGTTTGACATAAAATAAAAAAAAAATCATGCTGTGCTATTTAATGTTAAATATACAACGCGTGTAGTGCGACAAAAAATTCAAAACAAAATATTAATATTTTTTAACAATTTTTTTCTGAAGCGTTTTGCTGCCGCGAGTCACACGTACATTCAGGCTGAGACGCCGCAATTGTGCGGTAGTTATGCCGCGCTTATAATAAGAAAAGAATGAAATTATAAATAAAAATATTAAATAAAAATATTCATATATGGACTATAATTAACGATGTAATAACAGAATGAAACTAAATGTGTACAATTAAACGTATTAGTAGATTCAAATCAATAATTGTTGCCTACTTTCACTATTAATATTACCGACTTATTTCTTTTACATTAAATTTTAATTATTATTTCAGCAACAGCGTAACATCAATGTTTTAGAAAGGGAAAAGAAAAAAAGTAAAATTTTGTTTACATAATTTATTTGTTAATCCTTTCGGGACCGGTGGCTTTTACAAAAATTTTATTCGATTGGTACCACTTTTTTAAAAGAAGTTACATTTACTTAAATAATCATGAAAAAGCTCTAATTAAAGAAAGATAATATTACTTTTCTTTTTTACTGGTGCCAGAAACAAATTTTGTAAGCTCTTTATGAAGGTGCTTATATGCACCTATGTTCTCGAATGGGCAAAGAGACCTGTTTTTTCGATTACAATCTACAGAAGAAGTGTCGAAAAAGTACAGTCTTTATGTAACTACATTTAAACACATGATACAACGAAGCTAATTACCCGTCCTCTTTTTTGGAGTAGTTTGCAAAGAACGTCTGCGTTACGCGTAATCCAATTTTTCATTATTATCATCGTGACATGCATCTCTCTTGCCCTTTTTACTTTTTATTTTCCCCTTTTCCTCCTTTGGTTTTAGTAAACTTGATAACATGCCTAACATGGTTAGTCTGTGCAAAAAGAAAAGGAAAACTTAATAACACTTAATCATCCCGTACAAAAGAAAATGCGGCATGTATACCGGAATAGCAGTGCGGCATGCATCCCATTTTGCATGGTGCAGACGTCGGCCATCACAGTTACCTGCCATCGCTAAGGGGAATGTCGTAACTATACACACATTACTCTATACAAAGGCTACACTTAGTTTTGACTTCGAAATCATGCATGCATTTAGTAATTAGTGTATGAAAAGCATTTAAACATAACGTGTTTAAAAGTTTGGACAGTGAAATCATGCACTTACGTCAAAAGTAAAGTAAACATCGAAATGGGATTCACGCTATACACTGGTTAAAGTAATGTCATTGCGCACCTATACTGTGCGTTTGACGACTATCTATCGATAATTACAAGAAATACAAGGCGTGCTGCATCTATCCCGTATGCGGCGACTCTCCCGGAGTTACCCTACGTAAAGTGTTCATATTATGTAGTTTTGACCGAGTTCGTTGACCAGCTTCATTCGCCATCTTGTTTCAAAAGGGCTGCCATTTAAAAAAAAAAAAATATTTTAAATTTTAAATGAGTTATCAGATAATTGAAAAATGAAAAAGATTTTTTTATGTGTTTGACCTTGATACAAAGATTCCGGAGCAGTTTTTGTTTCGTATATATCTTTAAAAATGGTTGAATTATAGCATTTTTAATTTCTAGCATGGCTGACATTTTGAAGCGATCTGATATCTGTCACGTGATAACACGCATAGTTATTAACATATTTCGATGTAAGAAGGCGTGTGGATAGTATATCGTAATGTTTCGACCAAGTTTGCTGGCCAGCTTCATCAGCCATCTTGTTTCAAAATGGAGGCCATTAAATTAAATAAATAAACGGTCAAGTGCGAGCATCACTCGCGCACAAAGGGTTCCGTAGAATAAATATATGAATTTGTAATTGTATTATAAGAAAAAAAAAAGTTGCTAAAAGTATACTGAGACTTTGTAAAAAACTATACAATGTAGGGTTGAGTATAACTATATATATTAGAAAAGTGTAATCGGGTATACCATGAAAGTTCAAAGAGATATGGAACCTAAATAATATCAAATATAGCTATTCGTATAACTCTTTTTTTAATATTATCCTAATCTGTTTATGATGAACTTAATTCGGTACTGACAATAAAAACAGTGCATAGTTAAACTTCATTTGGCATTTCATGAAACTAAATTCAGCGTAGTGATAACCTTTATTTCTACAGTGTAGCTAAAACAAAACACTTTCTCAAAGTTTAAATTTGGCATTGTGCTAAGCGCGCTTCGAATTGAGGTCTCAAAATTGCAACGGCGCCTTGGTCAGTGCCGCGTTTTTCCAGATAGGTGTTTAATTAACTTTTAAAGTCTCTCGAGTCGTATTGACAGATACAATCAATGCAAACTATCGCGAATACCACAGTATTTATGCGATTCATTCTAATTAAATCTTTCGAGGGCGATGCCCTTAAAAAACGGAAACCTTGTTTTAATTCCAAAACAGACAAATGGCACCAAGAATATTTAATTAAAATTTTACTTTTATCATGTACGTGAAAATAAGCAATTTCGTATTTTCTAATAAATTCGTTTATAAATTCTAGTGTCAGTCATTATTTCATAAGTTTATAAATAGAATTACACCGTGTCGGAAAGGATTAAGTGGTCGCAGCACTCTTAAAGCTTCAAAATTTAAGAAATTTTAATTTTTTTAGATGTTAAACTCCTATCTTTTCTGACTATTTCGATTTAATTGTTTCCTTGAAATTCCCATTAGAACAGAAGTTCTGGGTTTTAGAATTATACCCGCTCAATAGATGAAGCGGCGTTTCCGAAACTTTAAAGTCATTATTTTCCAAAAGGCGTTTTTTGGGCATAACACGCAGGATACCTCAAACACTTCTGAATATTTTTTCATGAAACTTTTAAAACATATATGTCATGTTAGTCTGTATAAAGTGAACCTAAAATTTCCTTTAAAAAAAAAATTTTTCTTTCAAAAAAATTTTTTTGGGGTGATTTTACTGTTGAAATTTTCAAAATTTTTTATTAGCTAAATGCAACATTGCATTAAAAATTTAAAAATGCTTTAAATACAAATTTATTTAAGTTCAGGGAAATTATTACAATCTGAAGTATAAGTAAGCACCAAAATTTTCATTCTTGTTGCAATATTTATTTTGTAATCCTGCGCGTAAACTGTTATGCCAATTTTTTGTTTGACAAATGTCTAACAGTTTCGAGCCCCATATAAATACTAATTCTGTATCTCGCAATTTTTTAAATACATATAAAGAAAGAACATACTTATATCTTTCATCCCAATTAAAATTGTGTTTTAAAATCATATACATTTTAAGACATTAAATGTTGAAAATGGTCTTTTTTCCACTTTTTAGAGTCCCGAGACCCCTTAAATTAGTATGATTTTAAAAATTTGACGTTTATTGCTTTTATACTATTACTGGACATTACATTACACATATATATCATTAAAAGTTGTTAACTAGGCATAGAGTACGCCGCCCCTGTCCTTGTTTATGTCGAAACTGGCCGTACATTTAAGGGTTAATATCTCGGCTAATTACCGATGATTTTTTTCGAAAATCATTATCAACAATGCTTTTATTCTTCTGCAAGGATAGGTATATTCAGCGATGCTCAACAATTTTTCTGAATTCCCGTAAATCGAAATTTGTGTATAACAGAAAACTGCTAATTACTCAAAAACTATGTGACCTAGGGTAATTGCTATAATTTTCCGGCAAGGTTTATATTAACGTCTACTACCTCTATTTTTTTCATAATTTTAGTTTCAGTAGATTTGGAATTAGATGGAGGGGAACATATTTTTGCGCTACATTTCAACAATATCTTTGAAAGTATAATACCTAAAAATAAAAGGAATGCATTTTTGAGTTCAGCGTTACAAAAGCTTTCACAGGATACCCCTCATGATATACAAAAAAAAATATTTTTTTTTTCAAGTAGCATAATTAGCCCCTCTACTTTTTTGCTAAATATATTTATTAATGTTTATTAATCTGAAAATATGTGGGTCAATGGTCTTTATTACTTCCCCGAATTTGAACTTTCCACGTTCCATAGTTTACGAGTAAAATGGCTGTGACAGACAGACGGACAGACACAGGAGTGATCGTATAATGGTTCCGTTTTTACTTTTGAAGTACGGAACCCTAAAAATTATATTTAAAGTGAGGTGCAAAAAATTAGAAATTGAAAAAAGGTTTCTTTGTTAAGTATTTGACCATGATATAAGGATTCAGGAGCATTTTTTGTTTTGTCTTTATCTTAAAAAATAGCTCAGATATAGCAGTTTCAGTTTCTAATGTGGGTGACATTTTGAAAAATCTGATTTTTTGCTTGCGACAGCACTTGTATATATCAACCGATTCCGATGTGAGTGAGCATGTGCACAGGAAATACTAAGGTCTCGACTAAGTTCACTCGTTAGCCTCATCCACCATGTTGTCTTAAAATGGCAGAAACTTCAAGATATCGCCGAATTCGGTAACCAAATATAAGTTACCTTAAATAAAAGCAGCTTGGATAAAGCTGAATAATTACGCAAAATTCTCATTCATAATAATTTAGTATTGATAAAAATTAGTATTGAATCTCTTATAATCGGTTTCCACTAAATTGAGCTTCGTGTGTTTGAATAATATAAGCTTGCTTTTTAAGAATAAGGAATATGAAACCTACCTCTTCCTCCCGGCACTGGCCGGAAGGACGTTTTCAATTATTTTCACATTACTAAAATAATCCGGTTTTAATATTTCAGCGCAATACAGAAAATTCCCTAACCTTTCCAATAAAGTTTATTCGGATTTCTTAGAGCGATTTTTCGACGTTCGTAATAGAAATCCTGGTTTAATATTCTAGCGAAATATAGTAATTTTTTTCCTCTGCGAGTTTTGATATTTTAGTGTTTTTTCGTTATTCGCTGCTATTTTTCCACATTAGTAATTCCATTAACTTAATTAAATTAGTAGGTTTCCATCTTCTAACACAATAAGGTAATTTTTTTTTCTCTTTTTAATCAGTGAAGTTTATTTGACATATGTGCTACGAATTTTTAATATTTCGCGATTTCTTATTGGGATTTTTGAGTCTTTTTGCGTTTCGTGTTATGTACTTTTTAAGTCCGGGCAACCCTGGGCAGATCAGTTAGTTATTTATAAAAGAAGATTTTCGCAGTACGGATGTAAGCACATTTTTCATAATAGTTATGTAATAGATTTAATAGATAATAGTTTTCAATTGATCAGTTTATCTATACCATTTTATTATTATGAATAAAAAGGACAGCAAGTAATTAATATATGCATCAAGTATACATTCCAATTTTAATCTTTTCTCTGAAAGGCTCAAATAAAAAATTATTATTCCTTATTATTTGGCCATAAAAATGGCCCTGTGGGGCTAGTGTACACACAACATTGTGGGGTTACTGTGGGCTTGTCTGCATTAACTTTTCCGGAACAATGCACTTCCAGTGTTAAAATGTTGAAATTAATGAATGACACCGAAATCTGCGAGTAAATTTATTCGGAAATACGAAAAAAGCTACATTACACATACATAATAAACTGAAAATTTTATACTTAAAATTCTGGTGCCATTGTGACGTTTGGGAAATAAAATTAAGTTGTTTCATAAACATACCACCGCCCTTGAAAAGGTTAACCCTATTTTGCTTTTACGGTTGTAAAAACATTGTTTAATTATAAATAATTGCCATTTGAGACTATTTATTTTCAAAATATTGCTTAAATAAAGGAAAGGAATGGATTAATGTATAAAAATGTAATTTTCAATATTAATTATTTTTAACTAAAATTGAAATAGACTTTGGAGAATGTGGATAAAGGCATATTTTACATGACACATATCCTTTTTTTACAAAGCCTGAATCAATATTACTCTAATGCAATTTTATTTACAATAAATGTTCTAACTATTGATAATTTAAGGGGTCTCAAGACTCTTGAAGTTAGAAAAAATGAAAAAAAAGACTAATTTCAACATGTAATATCTTAAAATGTACATGATTTAAAAACACAATTTTAATTGGGATGAAAAATATAAGCATGTTCCTTCAATTCATCTATTTAAAAAATCGCATGATGCAGAATTAGCATTTACAGGGGGCTCCAAGCTGTCAGACATTTGACACGCAGAAAATTGGTATAACAGCTTACACACACGATTACAAATAAATATTGCAAATTGAATGAAAATTTTATTGCCTACTTATACTGCAATAATTTCCCTGAACCTAAATAAATTTGTATTTAAAGCATTTTTATATTTTTAATGCAAAGTTGTATTTAGCTAATACAACATTTTGAAAATTTCAACAGTATAATCACCAAAAAAAATATCTTTTTGAACAATAAAAAGGAAATTTTAGATTAGGTTTATACAGACTATCATGAAACATATGTTTTGAAAATTTCATGAAAAAATATTCAGAAGTTTTTGAGATATCCTACCCGTTATGCCCAAAAAAGCATCATTTGGAGAAAAATGACTTCAAAGTTTCGGAAACGCCGCTTCAACGAGTGAGCGGGTATAAGTCTAAAAGCCATAATTTCTTTTCTAATGGGAATTTCAAGGGAACAATTTTGTCAAAATATTCGGAAAATATAGAAGTTTAACAGCTAAAATAGTATAAAAATTTTGAAGCTTTAAGAGTCCTGAGACCCCTTAATGTAATATAATACTAAATAATAAAAATAATATACTATAATTTCACTTACTATATATTTGTAATTTAATGCGTATCATAAATTTTAATTAAAAAAAAAGCATTACCATGTTAAACATACGTTTTTAATATACCAAATTAATAATATAATAAATTATTTCTATAATTTAGTTTTGAAGACCATTAATGAAATGGAATTAATGTTTCATTTTCTCTTACTGTCTGCTTTTACTTTTCTTCGTTATTGAGGAAAAATAAAAAGTATTATATAAAAATATAAAAAAGTAATAATTTTACATTTTCTAAATACGTCAGTATAGGATGTGTTATCTTTTTATAAAGATAATGCATTATCTTTATAGGATTTATAATTTGATTACATGTTTAACGTAAAATGTATTATAATAAAACAATTATCAATAATTAATGCATATTTAAAATTATTTAGTTGTTTTAATTAACAAATTAAAGAAAAAGCATTTCACAATTTTCGATAAAATGGATTTTTTCCTTGTCTAGCTGTATATTACTATATACTTTAGATATTTTTATTATAAAGGATAAGACATTTTTAATTTGCAGATTCAAAATTGTAAATGATTATTTGTGTTAGTTTATAATGGTTATATATATATATATATATATCATGGTTTCTTATTTTACATACTGGTCTCCTATGTTCATATCTTGCTCATCTTTAGAATTTTTCCATTTGCTCATATATTTGTAATTTCATCTTTATTATACATACATATATACTATATATATATATATATATATATATACATACACACACACACACACACACACACACATATATATATATATATATATATATATAACGAAACAAATTAATGGGTTAAGTCGAACAATCACGTCGTGCTTTTTACGACATATTACTGGATTATTACCACATTTTAATCAACCATTTGTGAGGTTGTATAGCAGTTGTACCACTTAGCGAAAGCATCGCTATTGGAGGTGTCAACTGTGTGGACATTTAGCAGCTGTGGACCGATGATAAGATTGGTAGAGTCCAATCAAACATTCATTTATTCATGATGAAGACAAGGCAGATTAGGCCGCATGAGTGGTGAAAAAAGGCTTATGAAGAAATCTAGGGTTTTTCCAATAAGAACATAGAAACGTAGTCATCGGAAACTGTTTATTAAATCAGAACATACCAACATAAAACAATTCCCACAGGATGAGAAATCAGAGCCATCCTGCTTTAGCAAGAACTAGTTATTCATGCGAGAGACATGTTAAATAACGAATTAATATTCTACGTGTCTTAGGACACCAGGTAACAGATTAAGGAAACAATCAAACAGCACAAAAAATCTACTTCTGAGCTCATGTTCGAGCTATTTATTAGAATGCGCGGAGGAAATCCGATTGAAATGGAAACTTCAGTCTAACCAAACAAATTCACGAACGAGACTCGAAATGAATTTACGATCCGTCACTCAGCCAATGGAGAGCGATCGAGAAACGTCAGAGAAAAGAATCCCGGCGCTGCTAATGGAAGGATTTCGATGTGAATAAGCTTTCGCCCAGCTGGCGAGAAAATTAGATGACATAAAATAAAAATGTAAAAATGGCTTTTATAAACATTCGAAAAATAAAGTAACTGCGTTCAGAACTTTACAGTTTGGTAGACGATAAAAATTAATGAAGGGATTAAAAGTTTAGATTACGTTTTTGAATAAAACTATTATTAAGATACGCGTTTTAAACTTATAGGAATTTAACTAGAAATAAATAATAGAGTGTTTTTTAAAAAAAGGGGAAATAATGAATATGCCGGCAATTCAGAATAATTTAAATGAATAGTAAAAGTAAAATTATTTTTATAACATATATATCTAATCCTGTGGTGGCGCTGTTGTATTTTCCGAATAGCGCCACCTGTACAATGCCCTTGATACGTTGCAAGTGTCAGTCGTTGTCAGAACAGTGTTCTGTGTAGTGGTGAGGGCTTTGCGTCTGAGCTAAGTGAATTCGAACTTGGACAAATTGATGGTGCTCGTATGGTGGGTGCATCCGTTAGCAAGGTAGTCGAAGTTTTTGATGTTTCAAGAGGTACCATATCGATGATTTAGACAGCATACAGGAAAAGCGAAAAACATCATCCGTGAAGTCACAATGCGGACAAAAGTGTGTGTTGGATGATTCTGACAGACGGTCATTAAAGTTGACTGTGACGAAAAATAATTAGACGACAGCTGCAAAAGCCACTGCTGAACTAAATGTCGAACTCATAAAGCCTGTCAGCACCAAACCAATAAGAAGGGAGCTCTATAAGAAGGGATTTTCAGGGCATGATAATATGTTTTTTTAGGTGTTTCCATATTTTTTCCTAACCCCTGTATATATATTCAACTTGCAGTATCTATTATTTTTCTGTCTTGCAGAGAATGGTTACAGCTGTGATGTGTGTGTTCATGATGTTATTGTGAGCTACGGATAATGTAGATAAATTGGGGATGCATTTTAATTTCGCAGACTTTGAATATAGCCCGTCTTCGCCCGCCTGGATAGTTACATGGGGGAGGGGGTGTAGATGCCTTATGAAGTGTAAACCCCGGATTTCGCCTTGGTCCCGATTTTCGCCTGTAAAAAGAAACAGATAAATAAAATACATTATTTTAAATAATGTATCTTAAATTACATAAAATACATTATTTTAATACATTATTAATAAATAAAATACATTATTTTAAATTATGCGAAAATAACCAATAGAAATATCATAAAATTATGTAAATAAATATTTCGCGGCATAAATAATAAATTTTATTCATGAATTTAATCTCTATACTTCGTAGAAATGTTGAAATCCGATCGCAAAAAGAAGCAAGCCCCAAAAATATCTTGTAAAATATGAAATTAAATTCTATTATAAAAATATTATATTAATATCTAATCAATAATTATCAATAATTTTCTTAGTCGCCGATTCTTTCATTATTCTGTTCATAGCCGATGTTGAAGACGAAATCGCTAAATTTGTACAAAAATCGCTTAATTTGTTTTTTTAGTAGATTTGTTATCCTGAATTTCACACTCCCCCCTAAAACTGCCGCTGAGAAATGGCGAAATGATTTAAAAATATTGACACCCCATTTTACTCCCTTAGGGGATGGGGAACATCTGAAACCACTGAAAAATGCAGGAAGGATATCTAAAATCGCTGAAATACTTCTTTAACTATATTTTAATAGATTTGTTATCCTAATTTCACACTCCTACCTGAAACTGCTCATGAGATTTGGAGAAATAAGCTAAAACCTTCGACCCCCACGTTTACCCCCTTCGGTGGGGGATTTCTTAAATCAATGATATATGTTTCTGACTATTTTTTAGTAGATTTGTTATCCTGAATTTCATACTACCCCTGAAACTAATGTTGAGTTGGAGAAATAACCTAAAACTGTCGAGCCCTATTTCACACCTTATGGGAGGGGGGATATCTAAAATCGCTGAAATACGTGTTTAAAGTACTTTTTTAGTCGGTTTGGTATTCTGAATTTCAAAATACTACCTAAAAATGTTGCTGAGCTATGTCGAAATGGCCTAAAACTTTCGACCCCATTTTAGAAACTTTAGGGAGGATTTCTAATATCGCTGAAATACGCGTTTGATTATTTTTTTTTATCAGACTTATTATTCTGAAATTCACGCTTCTACCCAAAACTGCTTTTAAGATATCGCGAAATACATAAAACATCCCCCCCCCCTTTCACACTTTACGTGGGGAAGGGAATATCTAAAATTGCTGAAAATTGCCTTTAACTATTTTTTAGTAGATTCATTAACCTGAATTTCAAACTCCTACATAAAAATTCTGCTGAGATATGGCAATGCAACCTAAAACTTTCGACCACCCCATTAAACCACTTTACGGTAGAGGGAATTTTAAAATCGCTTAAATATGTGTTTAATTATTTTTTAGTGGATTTGTTATCATGAATTTCACTCTCCTACCTAAAACCGCGGCTGAGATGTAACGAAATGACCTAAAAATTTCGACCCCCCCCCCCTTTAACCGCTCAGGTGGGGGATTTGTAAAATCACTGAAATATGTTAGAACTATATTTTAGTAGGTTTAGATTTGTTTTCCTGAATTTCACACTGCTACCTAAAATAGCTGCTGAGATATGTCGAAATAGCCTAAATTTTTTGACCGCTATTTAACCCTAGAACTACCGGAAATTTTACTCAAGTTTTATAAAAACATTCTACACCAGAATTTTTACTTAAAACTATTTAATTTGTTTATTTAACTTATTATTGTCTGATTTATACATTTAGTTTGTTTTGAAGAAATTTCTGGTTTGAATAAATATTTTGAATGTACATGTCGGGTCCAATGGACCCGTCTGGTAGACGGAAGGTTAAACCATCATGGGAAGATTTCTAAAATCGCTGAAATACGTGTTTAGCTATATTTTAGTGTATTTGTTATCATGAATTTTACGCTCCTTCCTAAAACTGCGGCTGAGATACGGTGAAATGACCTAAAACTTTCGACACCCACGTTTATTCCCTTTGGTGCGGGAATTCTAAAATCGCTAAAATATGTTTTTGACTATTTTTTTAGTAGATTTGTTATTCTGAATTCCATACTCCTACCTAATAATAGATTCTGAGATATCGCAAAATAAAATGAAACATTCGACCACTTTTAACAACGTCATGGGGAAGATTATAAAATCACTGAAATGCGTATTTAACTATCATTTTAGCAGATTTTCTATGAATAATTTCACACTCCTACCTAAAACTGTTGCTGAGATATGGTGAAATGACCTAAAACATTCCACCCTACATTTAATCCCTTAGGGGGAATTATAAAATGCTGAAATATATGTTTAAATATTTCTTTTATAGTAGATTTGTCATTCTGAATTTTATGCTCCTACCTAAAACTGCTGCTGAGATATGGCGAAATGAAATAAAGTTCCGACTCCCGCTATTTAAACCGTTAAGGGTGGGGGAATATCTGGAATCGCTGAAATATTTCTTTAAATGTCTCTTTAGTAGATTTGTTATCCTGAATACCACGTTCCTACCTAAAACTTTATTGACCTAAAATTTTATTGACCTAGCAGCAATGATTGGAGCTCGGCGTTGATTATGAGTTAGGATAAACTCTTTTTATATGTATATATTATGTATAGATATATATGTATTCAATTTGCTAGCATGAAATAAATGCTTAAGAATGCATTTTCTTATACAACCTAATGAATTGTTATTAGAAAGCATGATAACACTGTAAGAAATTTGATATATAATTAAACAGTATTTATTCTTTTAAAATATTTCTTGTAAAAGAACAATAATTTTCTCTTTATTTTTATATAAATATCGGCTTTATTAGTTTCCCTAAAAGGTAGAATTTTTTTTCGGAAGTAGGGGAGACTAGGGACGGTTGACCATACGGGAGGCTTGACCCACCCATCAATTTTCATATTTAAAATAATTTCAGAGTTTTATCAGTAGGTGCGAACTAAAGCTACTGGAAAGCTCAAACAACAGTCTTCATTTCATAGAGATAATTGAAATAGGTGTGGTGAAAGTCCCTTTGAGGCGTTTTCAACCTAAAAGTTGCGTTTTTTAGAAATAATTTGTAAGCTTTATTCAAATAAATTATATCATAGAAATTTAAATAAGTAGGGTTAAAGTAATGCAGAAATATCGAGTTTCATACCAAGCATAAAGAGTGTACTGTAAGTTAGGCTTAACATAGCAATGTGATATTCTTTAGAAAAGGTCTATGTAGGGAGGGTTGACCAGATGCTCAAGGCTCCCTTAATCAAGTGGTTTTGGAAACCTTTTTATTATACACTGTGCATAGTGAAAAATTAATGGTATATACATAAAATAATGTAAACTTATTCTGTAAGGCTAATGTAAAATGGTGTGATGGAAAAGAAAATGTTTAAAACTGACTATAGAAAAATGTGAAGAATTGCTACAAAAGGGAAAGTTGATAGGAACGTTTTCCATTTAAATATTGCTTACAATAGGGAAATAGAAAGAGCGGGAAAGACTAGAAAGGATGAAAGCAGCAGTCTTAACCCTTTGAGGAGCAGTGGTATGTTTATAAAACCACATAATTTTAATTCCGAAACATCACAATGACACCAGAATTTTGCTAACATCTTTTCATTTAATACGTACGTGAAATATAGCCTTTTTCCTATTTCCAAATAAATTTGTCATTAAATTCAGGTGCCAGTCATTTATTTTAACAATTTAGTACTGAAAGTACTTTGCCCCTTAAAGGTTTGAATCATGCTAATGATAAGTTAGGTGCTTATGAGGTTGCAAAAGAACATAGCATCGATCGAAAAACTTTAGGAATGTATGTAAAAATAAAAAGTAACCAGGGTGAATACAGTAAGATGAAGCCAAAATATGTGACAACTAGAGTTGTCAGATCGAGTGTCACAAAAAATAGTTCAGGGAGATAAAAAAAGCGGGACAGTGGCTCCTAAATCCGGACATAATAACATGAAACACTATGAAAACGGAACCTGTCTCTAACAGAATACTGCCTTAAATGTTAAAATTTCATTTTCCCTGCTGTACAATACTGCCTTAAATGTTAAAATTTCATTTTCCCTTCTGTACAATTATACCTGCTCAGACAAAATCCTGTTTAAAACAATTTTTTTTTTCCTCTGACTCACGATTGCGTCTTAACAGGTTTGTTTAAGCCTCATATTTTAAAAAAATATATATTTTATAACACTTAAAGCATGTAGAATAAAGTTATTTTGCTTTTTTTTAAACTGATTTTATTTCTCTCCACAAATAGTGCAATATAAAACAAAGTGGGTCAAGCCTCCCATATAGTGGGTCAACCCTCCCATATGTGGGGAGCCTTGGCACATTATTTTTTCATGATTAAAATCAATCATTTTTCAAATTTCGTATACGTTACACTTATGTAGCAATTTTATTTTGATAACTGATTGTATAACGAATAAAATGATATATAAAACTTTATTCTATGTTCAGTATTTAAAAAATAAAAAATCATTTTGTAAAAAGTGGGTCAACCCTCCCTAGTCTCCCCTATTGTTTAATTAGAATTGGAAAAAGTAATTTTCATTGAAAACGGTTTCTGAAAAATATTTTAAATTAAAAAGAGTATTTACTCGTGTATACATGCACAATCGAAACGACGCCTTCTCTCTTTTCAATTACACACACACACATATATACAGGGCATCTTCAAAAATCCACTATCGGGTATTTAAACAATTTGTACGCTAGTTAGAAAAGCGTGAGAGGCTTTTGATTATCATCAGGGGCACAACGGATTGTGTAATGTGAGTAGCTAAATAAATGAGGCGGACAGAGTTCATCAGTAAAGTTGTGTATAGTTCAAAGTCATTCGAGTAAATAAATTTTAATTACAACGTCAAATTTAAGTTTCTTTATAGCCATTTACAAGATTTAATCACATTATAACACATCAGTACACAATATAAATATTTGTCTGTTGCGCAGTCTGTGGTTGGAATGTTCTCTTTCGGGATTTAACTGCATTTATCTAAGAATATATGTTTTCGGAATTTGTTACATATAAATTGATCTATTATAGATTTTATTACGACCTTTCTAAGTATTACGACACTTAGTTCAATCGATTTGCTCCTTCAAATTGCCTTTGGGATGTTTCGTTTTGAAAGGAAATGTGAAAAATATGATTGTGGTAGTATAAAGTATTTATAAAAGAACCTTTTACTTTTACAAAGTATGATTAAAAAAAATATATATCTCTATAAACCCCGAAGAGTGTAGTTTAATTAGAATAAATGGGAAAAAAGTAATTTTCATTGAAAACGGTTTCTGAAAAATATTTTAAGATTAAAAATGATATTTGCTCTTCCATACATGCACAAACAAAAGTGCACCCTCTCTCCTTTCAACTACACACACATATATACATACAGGGCTTCCTCAAAAATCCACTATCGGATGTTTAAACAATTCGTTCGCTAGTTAGAAAAGCGTAAGAGACTTTTGATTATTATCAGGTGAAAAATGGATTGTGTTATGTGAGTAGCTAAATAAATGAGGCGAACAGAGTTCATCAATAAAGTTTTTAAAAGTTCAAAGTCATCAGAGTAAATAAAATTTAATTACAACGTCAAATTTAAGTTTCTTTATAGCTATTTGCAAGATTTAATCACATTATAACACATCAGTACACAATATAAATATTTGTCTGTTGTGCAGTCTGTGGTTGGAATGTTCTCTTTCGGGATTTAACTGCATTTATCTAAGAATATATGTTTTCGGAATTTGTTACATATAAATTGATCTATTATAGATTTTATTACGACCTTTCTAAGTATTACGACACTTAGTTCAATCGATTTGCTCCTTCAAATTGCCTTTGGGATGTTTCGTTTTGAAAGGAAATGTGAAAAATATGATTGTGGTAGTATAAAGTATTTATAAAAGAACCTTTTACTTTTACAAAGTATGATTAAAAAAAATATATATCTCTATAAACCCCGAAGAGTGTAGTTTAATTAGAATAAATGGGAAAAAAGTAATTTTCATTGAAAACGGTTTCTGAAAAATATTTTAAGATTAAAAATGATATTTGCTCTTCCATACATGCACAAACAAAAGTGCACCCTCTCTCCTTTCAACTACACACACATATATACATACAGGGCTTCCTCAAAAATCCACTATCGGATGTTTAAACAATTCGTTCGCTAGTTAGAAAAGCGTAAGAGACTTTTGATTATCATCAGGTGAAAAATGGATTGTGTTATGTGAGTAGCTAAATAAATGAGGCGAACAGAGTTCATCAATAAAGTTTTTAAAAGTTCAAAGTCATCAGAGTAAATAAAATTTAATTACAACGTCAAATTTAAGTTTCTTTATAGCTATTTGCAAGATTTAATCACATTATAACACATCAGTACACAATATAAATATTTGTCTGTTGTGCAGTCTGTGGTTGGAATGTTCTCTTTCGGGATTTAACTGCATTTATCTAAGAATATATGTTTTCGGAATTTGTTACATATAAATTGATCTATTATAGATTTTATTACGACCTTTCTAAGTATTACGACACTTAGTTCAATCGATTTGCTCCTTCAAATTGCCTTTGGGATGTTTCGTTTTGAAAGGAAATGTGAAAAATATGATTGTGGTAGTATAAAGTATTTATAAAA
This sequence comes from Maratus speciosus, assembly GCA_963932465.1. Classification (NCBI taxonomy): domain Eukaryota; kingdom Metazoa; phylum Arthropoda; class Arachnida; order Araneae; family Salticidae; genus Maratus; species Maratus speciosus. The sequence goes on along the minus strand of OZ010796.1, from coordinate 111,353,704 downwards.
GAACCTTTTACTTTTACAAAGTATGATTAAAAAAAATATATATCTCTATAAACCCCGAAGAGTGTAGTTTAATTAGAATAAATGGGAAAAAAGTAATTTTCATTGAAAACGGTTTCTGAAAAATATTTTAAGATTAAAAATGATATTTGCTCTTCCATACATGCACAAACAAAAGTGCACCCTCTCTCCTTTCAACTACACACACATATATACATACAGGGCTTCCTCAAAAATCCACTATCGGATGTTTAAACAATTCGTTCGCTAGTTAGAAAAGCGTAAGAGACTTTTGATTATCATCAGGTGAAAAATGGATTGTGTTATGTGAGTAGCTAAATAAATGAGGCGAACAGAGTTCATCAATAAAGTTTTTAAAAGTTCAAAGTCATCAGAGTAAATAAAATTTAATTACAACGTCAAATTTAAGTTTCTTTATAGCTATTTGCAAGATTTAATCACATTATAACACATCAGTACACAATATAAATATTTGTCTGTTGTGCAGTCTGTGGTTGGAATGTTCTCTTTCGGGATTTAACTGCATTTATCTAAGAATATATGATTTCGGAATTTGTTACACATAAATTGATCTATTATAGATTTTATTACGACCTTTCTAAGTATTACGACACTTAGTTCAATCGATTTGCTCCTTCAAATTGCCTTTGGGATGTTTCGTTTTGAGAGGAAATGTGAAAAATATGATTGTGGTAGTATAAAGTATTTATAAAAGAACCTTTTACTTTTACAATGTATGATTTTTTAGAAAATAAATGTGTATAAACCCCGAAAAGAAATTAGTATTTATTAATGTCTAAACTAAAAAAAAAATAGAAATAACAGTTGTCCTTTTACATTTTAATAAAGCCAAATTTAATTGTTCCTATAATTATTATAATTAAATATTTAAGTCATAAACAAATTTTTAATATGATTAAGATTAAAAAAATAATTTTTTAATTGAATATCTATTTTTTTAAGAATTTACATTTTATATATAGAGAGAGATTGAATGAGAGAGAGAGCGAGTTAGAGAATATAACTTATTACAATAATGTTAAATGCACTGTCTCATAAAAACGGAAAGAAAGAACAATGCAATAAGAAAATGAAACGTATTTATGAAGAGCAATGTTCCACAATACAAAGGAAGTCGAAATCATACATAAATATATATAATGTATCACAAAAAACGAGAAAAACTATCTGTGAATAAAAAAAGTAATTTATTGTGTCCATAACCATCTTAAACTTGAATTTAGTACCCATAAAACTGCACGAAATGTTTTTAATGTTTCCTACCATGCTCTCTTTTTTATGTGCGTTCGTAATTATATAAATTCTTAGCACGTATAATCGTAGTCTGGTCCGTCCGTCTGTCCACATATAACATCAAAAAATCTACCCAACCGAATGGTTTGAAATTTAATGCATATAAATATAATCTTCGCAGAATTTCAAATTTTATGAACATTGAACCAACACTTAAAAATATATTAATAATTTTTTTTAAAAAAAAGGTGATTACATTCTATTTAAAATGGAGTCATGTTATTTGTGCATTACTGAATTTAATATATACACTGCAAATTGGAATGTCTGAAATTCAGACACTGAAGTGTATGAAACGGAGTGTTCAATTTTCAGACATTTTAAAATGTCTGAATTTTTTCAGACATTTCAAACGTCTGAATTTCAGACACTTCAAACGTCTTAATTGCAACCACTTTTTAAGCATTATACGCAGCCATGTTTGACCACGTTGAATCCTAGAAAAATTTTTGGCCATGGTCATGCCCCCTCCACCCCCATACAGTGCGATTTTAGGGGCTCTGAAAGTTGGTATGCAATTTTCTTAAAGCTGATAATATAAATATTTTTCAACAATATACATTATAATCAGTATTTTGAACTTCTAGAGTAGAATACGATTAAAAAAATATCTAAATGCAATAAAACCTCTCAATAGGGGTTTGAAGGGAATTTATCCACCATTCGTTGCCGAGGTGCATGTGATTGAGAGGTTTTACTGTATTTAGATTTTTTTTTTTTTTTTATCTTAGTCGACCTTAAATGTTCAAGATTTTTATTCTAATCGGCCCACTATTGAAAAAAATTAAAATATAAACTTTACAATAATTGCAGATCTAATTCGGGGCCCCTAAAATTGTAGGGAGGGTGTAGGGGACACTGCCCAGTTTGCCCATGCTTCAATCAAATCCTTCTTCTGCAAAAAATCCAACCCGGCATTATGTTGGCTAAATAGAGGTGTCCGGTATTCGGAAGTGTTCGTTATGGAGACTAATGGACATTCCCTAATACCGGACAGCTCTATTTAAAAAAAAAACTTTTTAAAAGCAAAACGCATGCACATTTGTTTATTTTTACCTAAAAAAAACAGACGTGTCTGATTCATTGGTCGGCACCAAAATCGTCTCTGTAAAATATAACAGTTGATTCTTATACATTTTAATATTCTAAATAAAAATATGGTAACGAAATTACTGTATCACGTACCATTTTTTTGGTAGGAGAGTTTTGCTTTTAAATTTAAAATTAAGATATTTTATATCTTGCTATAACATGAGTGAAAAATTTTTAAACTATAAAATATAGATAATAATAGGTAAATTACCTGCAAATAAATGTATAAATATGATTACCAGATTTACAGCGGCATAAGGAATGAAAATATATTAGTGGATAGGAAATAGTAAATTCGGACACGAAAAAGGGAGGGGGGATAAAAAAAATGCTTTACACAGGTATCAACAAATAAAATTTCCATGCTATATTTTGTCACTTTGATATCTAAGACAGTCAAAACATTTCTTTCATGATTTCAATTTTATCTAGCATTGCAAATTAATATAATAATCCTTCCATGTTTGTTATTATTATGAAACTGTTTCTCGGAAAAATGGTACGTGCTGGAGCATTTTCAATAACATATTTAGACACTTTACATATTTAGTTTGCAGGGAGAAAATTTTTAATTTTTTTACCGACCAGTGATTATCGAACAAATTCCACAGTCCCATAGTGTCCACTATTGAAGGCAGGGACTTTACGGTATTCGGATAAATATATACTTTTTGTTTCTAATCTTATCCTGTTCTAAAAGTTCAAAATATTCATTATAAACAGAGCAATGTCGAAAGAGGTTTAAAATATCAGCTTTACAAAATTGCACAAAAATTCCCCCCGCCCCTTCAGAATAAAAAGAAAATTCATATCATTTAAAAATTAAATTCTTCTTTTAAATTTATATTGCTACATAGACAAGTTTTTTATACATCAGATGATTATCTCAAGAGCTATTTATTTAATAATAAATAAAAAATAAATAAATATACTATTTTAAATAATATGCAGAAAAAATAACTTCTTTTGTCTTAAAATATACATTTTAATATCTAATTGTCATTTTTTTTAAAAATATTTCATGTAAGTGATGATAAATAAAATGATAAAAACCGCAATTTTAATCAAAACTAGTTATGAAAGTAAATGTATATAACTCTAGCTTTTTAAATTTCGAATTTATTTTTTGCTATAAATAATTAAGAATCAATATTAAAATTGATTTCAAATGAAATATATATGTATATCTTTAAGGATTTTTAAGTTACAGTAACATGCATAATTACTTGAATGTCAGAATATATATTTCTAGAATTAGCTGTGTTTTCGCTAACAGATTCAAACCTAACTTATATTTCATGCAATATTTTATGTGGTACTATAAACAAAATATCAAAACCACTTACTGTTATCGATATCCTTGACTTGATTTAAAAGATCTGTCATAGGGAATGAGTAACAAAATACTTGCATCTTTTTAAAAGAAACCCCTTCATATGTCCTACCAGTTGTGTTAAAATAATGAAACTTTTCCATTCTTAAAACACAACCCGTGGGACTAGTTTGTAAGTCTGGTGCGAGTTCTTATTCACAAAGTTTTGACGAGATGAATAACCCTATATTATCGATGAAAAGCAATAAAAAGTAATACTATCTCTGTTGCGCGCTCTTTGTAAAATTCTTGGATGTAATTTTCAAGTGTTTCTTTTCCGTTGTTACAGCAATATCTGAAACACATATGATTCACGCAGAAATCCAAAATGCAAGGAACTTCTAAATATAACACTTCCAGAAATGACGCAGCCACAGTAGAATTATAATGAGAAAACTTTTCACAGTAAAAAATAGGATCGGTTAAAGATGTGAGCTGTTGGAAAACGTTTAGATTTGAAAGAGACATTGGACTCGAACTCGAATTCGGCTGGCAAAGGAAAAAAAGATTGAGTCAGCATTACGTCAGTCATTACGTCAGCATACGGTTTACAGTATGATAAGTTCATTAAAACTTTTTTATTAGCGGGAAATGGAACGTTGTATAAGAAGAAATCAGAAGCATTTTACTTTCTTTATTTGGCATTTTTTGCAATGCTTACACTTATAAATTTTCTGAATATAATTATTACAGTTTTTATACTTTCAGGCAGAAGGTGAAAAACATATGATAAATTAAAAAAATCGTCGTAACGCTTCTAAATAATACATTTATTATGCATAATCACAGACAGGAGGGCGGTTGCAGGCCATTTCCCTACCCTGTATTTTGAAATTTACTGAATTAAATTGCCTATATATTTAAAAATAATAATAAAATTTATTCTTCTAAATTATTACATAATTAAAGACTAAGACAAAAAGGAACTAATAAATTTTTGTAAGAGAAACAACCCCCCCCCTCCCCCTCCCTTCCTAAACCACTAAGAGAAATAAATTTTTAATTATTTCCTTTTGACGTTCATATATTTTAATTTATCTTAAATTGGAAGATAAGGGGTGTTCATAAGGGCAATACCCTCCACCAGAAGGAAAGAAATGTTCTGCATTTTAAAAAATGTTGTTAGAAATTTATTTTTGAATATTTAATAGTTTTTACTTCTTAATTTTTTTTATATTTCTTTTACATAAAAATTCTTGTACGAGGTGTTCTAACAAAAGATTCTTAGTTTAACTTATTTCATGTTTATATTTTGCATTTTAGTTAGGCGAACTAGGCAGGGGACTCCAGGCACATCTGTTCAACCTTTCCCCTACATACATTTTTTTCTGAGAGCAATCATATCTCTTTGTATTTAGGGAGCGGCCTTTACGTATACAGATGAGTGGAAGTAGTTTTTGAGAAACTTTATATTTTGTGAAAAGTTTCTTTAGCTTGTACTTTTGCACCAAACATAATTTAGTTCGAAAGTTAGTAAACGGGCATTTACAATTTTGGCAGACGTCCTCATGGTCAAATCAAGCTGCTTATTTTTTACACTAATACCAAATTTAGTAAATGGCAATGCATTTCATCCATTCGAAAACATTTTCTGATGGTACTGCCAGATATATTGCGAAACAATTGCATATTAGGACACCAGAAGCGAACGGGTATAAGTCACAAAATTGAAAAAATTGAGATAAGTACACAGGCTATCTGGAAATATTGCTATTTGTTTTATGATTGCTCTCAGACAAAAAAATGTAGGGAGGGGAAACGTTGGACAGATGTGCCTGGAGTCCCTTGCCTAGTTCGCCAAGCTAAAATGCAAAATATAAGAGATTTTCTAATTATCTGTTGCGTTCTAGAGGTCAACTACTCAAGCTCTATAAATTACTTAACCTCCTTAATCTCTACTTAAAATTTAAAAAATATATTGTACTCCACTTTTCTTCCACAGTTATTGAAATAAGAGTGCAAAGACCGCTATGAAATTAGGAACAGTTTGATATTTTATGTCAGGCACATACTATTGATGTTCATTTTTAAATTCAATTTACTCCAAATCTAAAGTTTGTCACTTGTATCCCTTGGCCTCTGGGGTCCTCATATACAATCATCGTTTCATCATATATACAGTATGATACAATTGTATTACATTCAGACATATAAGTGTCTGAATTTCTACATGTCTTAATTTCAGACACATGATCATTATTCACAGATTTTTTTCAGTTCATTTATACCATGATCACAGTAAGACACTTAAGTACCTTAAATTTAGACACTTATGATATCTGAAATTTCATATTCAGACGTTTAAGCGTCTGAATTTCTTTTTCAGTCACATATGTGTCTGAATTTAAGACGCCTCTATTTGCAGTGTATGCACAATATAAGTATCGTAATAAATTTTGTATTCATACATTTTTGAATAAGAGTTCAACCGCTATTGCATCAAGATCTGAATATTTATAAAATTAAACCTTTGTATCACCGTTTTGCAGATCTGCAACATACCCAAAAAGTCATTGTTATTTCAACAGTAAATTTCAAAAGACGATTTTATTAATTGTTGTTATTCTATTACACTACTATTAACATAATTATTTCATTAAATCCGCAACAAATGTCAATACCGATTTTTTTTCGCGCCAAAGTTTGATTTATCGCTTGATCAGCTACACGTGATATTTGCTCAATTAAGATTTGAAATACAGGAGTTAAAAAAGTCTCCAGACGCCTAGAGGTATATTGTTTTCAAACGTGAGTTTAAATTCTTTATTTAAAGGCCATTTTTGAGCTAGGAAATTTATAATATGTATAAGATAAACGTAAACTTTTGTTTGTTGCAGATCTGCAACAACGCGCCATATCTTCCCTTGTAATGGATTATTATTATTTTTTTTTTAATATTGAAAGAACATCGAAAATATCTTCAAATGGTTATTTAAGTTGAATTTCTTTCAGAAGAGCATAATTATTGAAAAGGGGAAACATTAGTCTGTTTTTATATTATTTAAATGTTATAGGGTAAGTTAGGAATAATCCCCCCCCCCCCCCCCCACGCCCTCTGTAAAATTAGCTTAAAGTCGAAAGCTAGCAAAAAAGGGAAAGGTATCGTAGAAAATAGAATTCAACAGAAAAAAGCATAGAGCGCCAACTCAACATATTCCACCAAAACAAGTACGCCTAGACGAAATTGGGCACTGGCCATATATGGAATACCCTGAAGAATAAAAAAGAATACCCTGAAAATTTTATCAAAAACTTTAATCAAACTGTTTGTGAGAAATGTGGCGTGGGACTTTGCTACGACAAAACTAACAATTGTTTCAAAAATTTTCGTGCAAATTAAAATTTTAAATATTTTCAGTTTTTGTGCCATTTGGCAAGATGTTGCAGATATGCAACAAACACATTTTTCCAAATAAAATTTTATTTTTCTGTTCTGATTTTTTTTTATTATTTTTTCCATGCTTAAAATGATGCATTTTAATATCTGTGCAAGAATTTTTCAAATCGGGGTTGTTGAGTTACAAAGGGTTAATTAGGAACGCACCTCATTTATCACGTTTGACGTACAATTTCAACTTGTTTAGTTTGGATTCAAAACTGTAAAAAATGAATACGCAAATCTGGTCAGTCAAGTATAATGTTGCTTTCTTTTGCAAAGGAATGTGAATCTATTATCTACAAATAGTCTAACTAGAAAATATTGCAAGCATTTTTCTGCTATATAAACTTTCGCAATAGTAAAATACACAAACACAACACAATAATTATAAGCTTCTTAACACAGCATTTCATTTTATTATGAAAAGCACGAGCGTGAAAATATAATTAAATCCAAATCATAACTGCGGACAAAATGGTGCAATAAAAAATTATAAAATTTAAAGAATCGATATTTTGTGCTTTTCTAATATTTTTCACAACGCCGAATTTTTAAAATAAATTTACTAAATAACTGCAATATTTGCTTCTCTGAAATTCTTAATCAAAAGATTTTATGACATTTAAAGAATTCATCACCTGAGGAAATAATGAAATATACAAAATGCATGCAGTGGGTGATATAAAATAAATACAATTGATTTTTGCATAAAAAGAAAATGGATGACATAATTAAAGGTTGTTGAAAAGTTTTATAAAAAAAATCTGTTTTTGCGATAAATTTTATTTTTAAGAACGATATTACGTTTTTAATTAGGAAAAGTAATTTTATTTTATGTCAGAATAAAATTGGTAGTTTTCAAACTTTCATTTTTATTACCAGGTATGCAGAAAAACATTATATTTTTCTTTGTTTTTAATGTCATACTTTACAGCTGAATTGTTTTATATTCTCATATAACGATAATATGAAATACAACTGAAAAATATGACTTAATCCTTTTTGTTTTTTAAAATGAAATCATTTTCCAATAATAATATTATTTTTTTACGATTTTTTAGAGCCCCACTAAAATTTAGATCAAATATATAACCATAACACCAATAATTAATATACTTAATTAAATTGCGAAAAGGGGTAAAATGCAAACAATACAAACAGCAAAATTTTTTTGATAAACTCTTTCATGTTTTAGCTCTACCGAAGCCATTATCAAAAGAAATAATAATATTCTACAGTTGCAGGATCTATGGTGTAATCGTTATACCCCAGATCGTTCAACTATAGAATACAGATAGAGATACTATAGAATTATAAACCAGATTGAGTTATTATATTTCACTTTATCATTTTTCAAAAGCGTTAATCATTGTATAGATAAAAAATGTATATTATAAAGCAAAAACATGTCCGAAACTATAATGCTGACCTCATATTGTCGGCGGCAACAACTTAACAATATACTTCGCTTTTATTGCACTTTTACTTCTAAACATCGTACGATTTCAGATATTACACCATTGAATAGGAAGCAAAATGTTCTTTCAAATGCAGTTATTTTGTAAATGTATCTAAATAAACTGATAAGGTATGGTTTTAAAATATTTCTCCAGCACGATTTTTTATAAATCTATATCTATCTTGTCTATACCGAATATGAAAGATTAATACGTGTGCATTTAAAACAAAATAAATAGTCCAGCGTTTATTTCCGGCTTATATTCAATAACGAATTAAAGATTCGTCAATAAATAAATAAAATAATAAAAATACAAAACAAATAGGTCTTGCTATCCAACGTACAATTTATTCACAAATTTAACATAAAACTCTACGTTTCGGTTTAATCTTTAAAACCTTCGTCAGGAGCAAAATTTTCTAAAATATAAATCGACAACAAACTCTTTACATTCTACATTTTGAAATCAATTCAAAATACAAATCAGTCTAACGGAAACCTCTTAATCCCAAATAAACAGTTCAGTGGCGCCATCTTTTAACCAAAGAAACTAACGATGAAAGAATTGCTGATAAAAGTGGAATTTTCATTGATATTTCAAAATAGAAAGCCATATTCCAGGAATGTGAAAGGAAACATTATCATTACACACTTCATGGTTTCTTAGACGAATTTCAAAAGATTCCCGAATAATAGCATTGTGCGGAATAACTTGCTTGGAAATAACTTTAGCATGGTCAAAGTCTATAAATGAAATGAGTCCTTTATGACAGCTTCTCGAGAGTGCTGTAGAAAATTTACGAAACTTCAAATCATTTTTATGTTCTTTCAATCTTTCGAAAAATTGACGTTTAGTCAAACCTATATAGGAAGAGGTGGTCCCATCTGTAAATTTAAAGGGAATTTCATACACCCCAGAAAAAGATGAAAAAGGAATTGGATCTATTTTTTTTACTCATAAGATTAAACAATGTCATAGAATTAGAGGCAACAAGTTGAATGTTGTATTTAATGAATAACTTTTTTAACTTTTCAAATAAGATGGGAAAAAATGGAACCTTTCGGTAAACTTGATTTAATTTGGGGGAGGGGGGATTAACGGAAACTTTATATTTATCAACCAATTTATAGATAAGGCTTGAATTAAAACCATGACATAATCCAATATTAACGATGAAATTGATTTCATCATCCAAAAATTCTTCGGAACAAACAAGTAATGCACGCTTTCTATTTTGAAATGTCAATGAAAATTCCACCTTTTTTCAGCAATTCTTTCATCTTTAGTTTCTTTGGTTAAAAGATGGCGCCACTGAACTGTTTATTTGGGATTAAGAGTTTTCCGTTAGACTGATTTGTATTTTGAATTGATTTCAAAATGTAGCATGTTAAGAGTTTGTTGTCGATTTATATTTTCGAAAATTTTTCTCCTGACGAAGGTTTTAAAGATTAAACCGAAACGTAGAGTTTTATGTTAAACTTGTGAATAAATTGTACGTTGGATAGCAACACCTATTTGTTTTGTATCGATATTACAATGTAAAGTCCTTTATTATTATTATAATAAAAATAAAACTCACATTTAACAGACATGCAATCGAGCTACACACTTAAAGCACTCACTGAAATGATCAGAATGAAAAAGGCTGCTATAAGTACACTGTCAGAAAAAGTCGTCAATATACACTAAATTATTCCTCAATTTTTACAAATAATCTCCGTACTCCTAGAAAACATGTTTTATCCGTGAATTCACCCCGAACGTCTAAAAAAGAGGGAGAAATTCCGTTCATTCCTAGCACGCATGGTTATTAGGTCTATTAATAATAAATCCGAATTTATTTTAAAAATGAAAAACCGAAAATTCTATAAATTAAGATTTCTAATTTGATTAAAAAGACAAAAAAGTTTTCGTATTTCAAAATAAATAACAATTACTTTTCTCATTCATTCAAAAGTACTCACAATTTATTTTTTAAAGTTGAATAAAGTTAAATAAAGTTGAATTTATAAAGTTGTTTATAAATAAATATTCGCATTTGAAATATACTTTAAATACACACATTTAAAAGATGTTTTAATTGGGAAAATTAAATGGAAAAAAATCGATATTACTGAAAGAAAAAATCTTATCGAATAAAAATATAATATTCGTATTTTACCTTTAGCAATCTACTTAAAACTATTTAAAATTCATATTTTTAGACTATATTAATACTAAAGTATAAAAAGCCCAGCCACAATGTCATTAAAGACGAAATCATCCGAAAATGAACTTCAGAATTAAAAGCTTTAAAGAAATTGATCAAGTAATACCCATCTGAATGTTTCAAAGCATTTCGCTGCTGTGCAACTGTAGCTCAATGCTATCGCGTTGGTCTCGTAACGCTGAGATGGCTGGTTCGAATCCAACATTTTTTGCTTTTTCCCAACTTTCTTCAAATGAACGGATACTTTACCTCCTGTAACGGAGGGGGAAAACGGATATTTGTAAATTCACGGAAATATTCCGGCAGCAATGCTGCCAGTAGAATTTCCGTGAATTGAAGAAAGCTTTTTTGACAGTGTAGCGAAATTTTCAGCAATTTCTTCGGCTATTAACACCTGGCATGCGGCTAATAAGAAGTTATCTGTTTTGATAAATTTCAAAACTGTATCTGTATAAATTTCTAGCTGTTAACCGTGACGTCGTTCACGCAGCATTAAAAGTAAGATAAATGCATTAATTGTGTAAAACATTTTACTCCTCGTAATTAAAAATATACATAATTAATAAACTGTTTATCACATTTTATAGGAAACAATGCGGTATTTCTTATGTACAGGGGCCTTGACATAGCTCAGTCATAAAAAGGTGCAATTTCATGCCAAATAATATAAACGATCGCGAATATAAAACTGTAACCAATGAAAAATGAGGGATTAGTAAAATCATGAAAATCATTAAATCTCTCTTCATAAAACGAAAAAACAACGCCGGTATAATTTTACTACAACAGTGTATTTGAAGTGTTATATAGTGTGGAATTTTTATAAGTATGCATTGGATCGATAAGTCTATACAAAAATCTATTATCATAAAATCATTAAAAAAGCTATTACTAAAAGTAAGAACATAGTTTTACTCTTTTAAATGCTAAAGGAACGTGGAATCAAAATTCGGTTACCAAATCTCGATTTACAAACGTGTCTCTAATATACTTTGAGCTCCTGAGCCTTAATTGCGATATTGTCAGAGATAAATTATGTTACTTTGAAGCAATCATTAAAAAAACATCAGCCAATCAAGTTAATTTTTTAGTTTTTAAGACTAAAAATAACTATTTCCTGCTAATCGTGACCTCATTTCCGAGATGGAAAACTTTGCGGTGCATCTTATCGCTATTTGCACATATTTCATTTTAATTTTGTTTAACTTATTTCAATTTTAAATTAAAAATTAAATCTGTATGATAACCGTGCGCAGACAATAAACTACCAAGTATTAATAATAATTTTCTTTACATAATGAGAATTGATACCATAACACAAGACCATTTTGTTTCAAAATCGAAGTATATCCGTTTTTGTGTTCCATATATTCAGCTGTTTTCCGTACTTATTATTATTATTATTATAATGCACCTTGCATTATTAATAAATCCTTGAAAATTTTCGTTTTATTTCCAGTATGACGTCACATACATATACATATTTATATTTAATTTTTTTCATTTATTTTTTTCTTTTTCATGTGACAACTGAAAAGTCAGTCACTGAAAAGTTTCAACTGAAAAGTAATTATTGACAAGAAATTGTTATTCCAGGTTTTTTTTTTTTTTTTTTTTTTTTTGAAATTAGAAAGAAAAATGTTTAAATTTTATCGGGAAAATGTCAATTGGTTCTGCATGAAAAATAATGAAATTTTGAATTATTAAGAAAAATATTTGAATAAAATAAATAAAACACAGAATATATTTTGTTTCTTCCGGGTCCATTTGTGTACAAAGATACAGAAGCATAAATTCAACCGTATAGACGTTGACTTCATTCAAACTTTTACACACACTTTCGCATGTATAATATTACTAGCTGTTACCACCGAAGCCGTTCATGTAGCATTAAAAAAAAAAGATAATTGCAATAATTAAACAAAACATTTCTCCGGCGATGATTTAAAACATACATAATTAACCCAGTTTTTATCACATTTTATAGGAGACAATACGGTACTTCATATTTACATGGGCCTTGAAATAAGTCAGTCAAACGAGGGGGAAATTTTGTGCCAGATAATATAATCAATCGCGTAAATGAAACAGCAACAAATGAAAACAAGAAAGAAAAATCATACGTTAAGCATCGATTATTATACACTTCCTGAACACTTTAACAAAATTTCTCAGTTTAATAGAAGAAACAGATACCTAAGTAAGCATTTTATAAAACATATAATGGATTTAAAAACCAGATTATACGGAATTTTATACACTAAACATATTAAGGTGAAATGTAATTCAGTCAAAAACACTCTTAAAACTACTGAAATTATACTTCCAGTAATTACTATTCATACGCGGCCATGCATCCAGTACTTTACATAACCCTACATATATATATATATTTTTTTATATGCTACAAAAATCTCTTAGTATATTAAATATAGTTGACCTTGAAAATGCATAACTCAAACAAAATAAAAAAAAAACACATTTAATCAAAACACGCTCATTATCAGTAATCGTTATGAATTCTTTTGTGTAGCCCTGTATATGGTCGATATATTTATGAACACCACGTTGTATACAAAAATTTAGTTAACCTTAAAATGGCATACCATAATTGAAAACGGACTGTCAGCAATCATCCCTAATAGACAACATTTCGGATACCGTATTGTATCTGAAATCTTTTATGTGTCCCTGTAAATGAATGATATATGCAATACACATCATATTCATCTGCAATCATTCTCTGCAATAAACCTCAGTAGCGTGTGTAAATTTCATGTTGTTTGAAATAGTGCAACATAGCTGAAATACACTGCGAACAGTTTTTCGCCGTAGACGAAAAACTGTTATAATCGAACTCTCTTGCGTGGACCTGTAAATGAATGATAAATATTTTCCTCCCCATATTCTACAGAAAGTATATATTAGTATACCCCAGATATTTATATTTATTTCTTTATATTTGTAATAGAGTAATATTTTTAAAATACGCCGTAAATGATTTTTCTTCGAAGACCATAATATAACGGAATACATTTGAGTTCCACTCTACACCTACTGCAAGTGATACACGTAACATATTTTTTAGTAACCTTTTTCTACTACACATCAGTAATGTCTATAAATTTCATTGTGTCAAAAATTTTGTAACGCAGTTAAAATACATCGCAAAGAATTTTTCCTCATTGACCATAATGTAACGGATACTTTTGTGTGTTCATGTAAATAAACTATGAACACCACACACTTCATTTACAATTCCTTACATACCATGCTGATCCACAGTAAATTATATCAATTACATGGCAATTCGAGTTTATTTAAGCGAGTTTATTTAAGCACGGACAGATGGACAGACAGACAAACCCAATTCATAAATACTTTTCAGATCTATGTTCGAAAGTGTTAAAAAAGAAAGGCTAAGTAAAAATGTGAAAATCTGCGAGTCTCTTTTCGTAAAATTTAAAAAAAAAATGAATGCTGGGAGAATTATACTATAAAATTTTATTTTTGGTGGTATTTTATTTGAAATTTGTATATGTATACACTGCATCTTATGACTTTACAAAAATCTCATATTCAGTCGAACCTCGTTATCCCGACACTCTAATGACAAGAGAAAAGTGTCGTCATAAGCGGAGTGTCGCGGTAACCGGAATTGGAGAAAAATATGTTTATAATAAGCTGTATTTTTTATTAATTAATGACAATTTTAAATTCATAACTGTTCTTGCAGTTTCAAGCAATAAAACATTATTATTAAACAAAATAAACACAAAAACAAAACTGAAAATATCAAAAATCAGATTTAGGATGACTTTTTTTATTGTTACATGAAATAGTGATGAATTATGGTTTGCTTGTTCCTAGATGTGCTTCCTACAATTCTTTTTTCCAATATTATACAACGAATTGCAATCAATATTCATTGTTTCAAAAATGGATGTTAGATAATTTCTGATCGTTTCAATGCAACGCAATGCTTTGAATTTAGTTTGATGAGAAACGATGTGTAACCACAAGAAAGCGCCACCTGACCAGAAAAAAAGACCGCGAGTAAACTGAACCGTCTATCTGGAGCTTAAGTGGGTCATTATTAGTGTGTGGGTTTATTTATTCACATGAAAGATTGAAGTAAAATTTCACATTTATCTCAATCGGTATTTTAGACACTTTTGTGAAAAGTTTGGCTAAGACATTTCTTACCGCTTAATTTCCGTGCTTATAAGATGGATTATGAAAAATGGTATATTTACCTAAACTGTCGGGATATCCGGAGTTGAAAATTATTTAACGACGTAAAACCCGGAGGTTATTCACATTACAATCATATAAAGAAAATCGGGATTTTGAAAAACTGACGTGACAAGCGGAGTGACGTGAAAACCGGGTGTCGGGATAACGAGGTCCAACTGATATATTTTTTTTAAAGTGAAAACATAATTTTACTGTTTAAACTTAAAAATAATGTGGAATTAAAATCCGGTTATCGTACCACGATTTACAAACAGATCTCGAATACGCTTCGAGCTCCCCATCCTTAAGTTCGATATTGGTAGGGGAAAATTATATCACTTTGACAAAATCGTATTAAATCTTGAGGATTTATATTTAGCAAATACTGACTCGCTACTACAGCTACGATACAAAACAATACGGTAAGAGAATAATTACGTTACCATTATACACTGCTCAAAACAATTAAAGGATATTTGAAGTTTTATATAAAATAAAGATATAAACGAAATTTTTTTTGCCGAAAATAGAAGAAGAGAATCACAAATGCAAATTTTTCTGGTTTTCAAACTGTGGAGTATGCAAATTTTGAGTTCGACGTCAAAAACATCGCTTCAGCGGCAGCGAATGAAATTTGACTTTCAACTGGATAAAAGAGGATGAAGACAAGGATGATCGGCATTCAGTGATTGCTTTGTTTCGATGAGTACGATGTCTCAGCGAAGTCATTTGACAGATTCAGAAGCTTTGAGAATTGTTGGTAGGTTAGAAGGGGGACAAACTCAAGCCGACGTAGCGCAAGCCATTGGAGTGTCACAAAGTGTCATTTCCAGGATCTGGAACCGTTTTTTGGAGAGTGGATGTGCAGGCCGAAGACCAGGACAAGGTCGTAGACGGGCAACAACGCCCAATGAAGATCGGTATTAAGCGTTAACAGCTCGGAGACACCGAAACATGAACGCTACTCTTCTCCAACAACACCTTCGCTCAGCCACAGGCACCACGATTTCAACACAGACTGTCCGAAACCGGCTCCATGCTGTAGGTCTGTATACTCGCCGACCGATGGTATATGTTAGATTAACATCAAGGCATCGTCGCGACCGCAGGGAGTGGGCAACCGAGCATGTCAACTGGAGGAGAAATGAATGGAGCAATATTCTGTTTTCTGACGAGTCCCGTTTTTCTGTGCATCCGGATAATAGGCGTATTTTCATCTGGAGGGACCGTGGTAGAAGGAATAATCCTGCGTTCGTGCACGAAAGTGTCAGATTTAGCGGTGGAGGAGTGTTGGTGTATGGTGGCATCTCCATTGACGGGTGCACTGACCTCTACATCATTCGATATGGAGCTCTGACTGGTCGCCGATATAGGGATGAGATCCTCAGACCTATTGTAGTCCCTTACGCTGCAGCAATCGGAGATAACTTCATTTTAATGGACGATAACTGCAGGCCACATCGTGCAAACCTGGTGGAGGATTTCCTTTTCGAGGAAGGAATCGTTCGAATGGAATGGCCAGCGTGTTCTCCAGACATGAATCCAATCGAGCACGTTTGGGACGCTCTAGGAAGACGAGTTTCTGGCCGCCAACAACCCCCACAAACTCTCCAAGAACTTTAAAGAGCTCTTCTGGAAGAGTGGGGCAGAATACCCCAACTCGTCATTAATAGCCTCATTGAGTCCATGCCTCAAAGGTGTTCAACGTTGCTGGCCGCCCGTGGAAACCATACCCCCTACTGAAAATGATTTTCTTTGAAGAAAACACCTTTTCTTATTCTTTTTTTCTCATATGCACAAATTGTGTTTTTTTCCTTTAGTACACAAATGCGCAATAAAATGCATTTGTTTCTGCCAAACATGTGTAATTTATTCTCATATAACCTACTATGTCTGTCGACCATGTATCAATCAGCTAAACAGTTTACCAGATACAAAATCCACCTAAAACTGCAATATCCTTTAATTGTTTTGAGCAGTGTATTATTAACACAGTTTTAATGAATAGCGAAGATTCGGCTTTCTTTTGCCAAAAGTATACCTATTCCCCCAAAAGTTTTTTTTTTGTCTCAAAGTTGCCAAAAACGACATGGAACTGGAACATTATATCAGGTACATCATAAGTTATATGCAAATATAAAATTGTCGAAGATTAATATTTGAAATTTATGCTACATTCAAACACATCGAATACCTCTTAGATTATTTGTTAAATTGCTGGATTAACATCATCATAGAAATAACATCAAAGATTTTAGCCCAACAATAAAAATTGTTTCTTCTGTTAAGATAAACTTTTAAAGTAGAATTTTGGATAAATTTTCAAATGATAAGAAAATAAAAACTTAAGTATTGATGATAATTTTCTTTGTAATGTTAAGAAAAGCATACAAAGACTTACTTTTTTAATAGACAGTTTATGGTTATCGGTTTATCTTTATCACTTCAAGTAATTTAACTAACATCTATAAGAGAGCTTGTTTATATCTTTCCTTATGGGTAAACTCTTTACTTCCTGCTTTTAAGAAAATCCCATTTTATTACCTCAATCTTCTTTTATACGAGACATAAAATTCGCTGTAATGCAGGTTATGTATTATGAAATATTGAAATAAGTTATACAAAATATAGTAATAATAAAGTATAGTATTAAAATAAATTATACAAAATATAATTTGTAACGTTTTTGTGAAAGGACATATATAAACAAAGATAACAATTTTATTTTCTAATGTGTTAAGTTTTGTAGCCATTTTATTGAACTATCATATTATATCTTGATTTTAAAGACAAAAGAGCTTTTCTTAAACTATCAAGATTGATTTTGTTCCACTTCTCGACCACAATCTTCCAGAGTTCATCTAATGTTGACGGATGTTGATTATAAAGAGCTTGTGTTAAAAGTCCAAATGGACAGTAATCCATTTGAAGACACGTCGTGGGATTTGTGTCGGATGGATTTAAATGGAATAACCTCAAAAACATAGTAGTAGATTTAGATGTATACACGATGAACATAATGTTGTTGTTTTTTTTTTTTTGATTACCTTTAAATCAGATTTTATAAATTTGTTTACAATTCCTATAGAGATGTTTAAATACAGGGTGATTCATAATGAATGGGACAAAAAGAAAACATGATTGTGAACGTTGTAATTAATATATTTCAAATTTACCTCAAATTTTTTACCTCAAATTTACCTTTCAAATTTACCTTCAAATTTACCTCAAAACTACATTTATTCAAGTTTCTACAGGTGTTCAATATGTGCCCCTCCAGTGACACGACAAATGTCTACACGGTAATCAAGCTCCTGCCACACTCGTGACAGCATATCCCCTGTGATGGAGTTCAACACTGCAGTTATCCGCTGCTTCAGTTTCTCTAAGTCCTGAGGAAGTGGAGGCACAAATACCTTGTCTTTAACGAAACCCCAGAGAAAAAAATCACAGGGCGTTCACGAACTCTTTCAACCACTTCGGGTTTTGTTTCCTTTCGTCCTGGGCTTTTGTTCTTGCATTGGCAGCCGGTATCCTGGAACTGCTTCACCCACCTGCTTATGTTATGTCGATGCGGTGGCTGTTTATGAAATTTCGTGCGAAAGTGTCTTTGCACAACAGTTACCGAGGAGGCTTTGGCATATTCGAAAACGCAGTACGCTTTCTCCTGCATGGACAACATGTTGTTTAACAGCACCTCTAGCGGCGAGTTCGTCATTCGATGATTTTTTCCTGTTGGCAAATAAAACTTGTATAATTGTAGTTGCAGAATAAATTTGTTTCGGCTGAATAAATCCATTACGGCAGTCACACTGCGCTATTCTTTTTGGCCCATTCATTATGAACCACATTGTATTTTCGATAGCTCTTTGGGGAGATAGATTTTCTTTCAAACATGAGATGAGACTTTAGATACAATAAGCGGTGAACGTACAGTCGTGGAAAAAAAGTAAACACAACTACTAATTTTAATAAAAGAAAATTACTGGTACAAAACGATATGAAATAAAGTCTACTTTTAAATGATCCATATAAAATTTGCCTAGAGGGCCATCTACAAATAAAAACAAGGCCAAACTTTTTTTTTTTTAAATAGCAACACCCAATTTGAAATTATATTTTGAATATGAAATTACATTTCAAATTATGCCTATAAACGAAATTCCAAAGTCATTTGCATGATAAGTTTTTGAATTATAAACATTCAAAATTTAGAGTGTCTAATGTTAAATTTTAATTTCATATTTTTATTAATATCTCCTGAAATTATAATCAGAATGTGATATTTTTTTATGTCGTTATACTACTAAAAATCTCAAACATAAATACATTGAATTTGTAATTTTTTAAATTGTGTAAAATGAATTATGAATTATGAAATTAATATTCGAAAAAAATATGAATTGCAACGTAGAATGTTTTTGATAGGTTTATATTTATTATGTCCTGTTTTAGGCGAATTCTCAGTTTAAAATTTTTCTTCCCAGTACTTTACGAATTATGATTAAAAAACGTAAAAATGAGGATTTAAGGGGCCGTCCATGATGTGCAGAAAAGCATAATTTGAAAAAAGTATATTTTATTAATTTTATTGAAACATTTGGATTGGCAATAGTCGAAACATATTAAGCGAGTGAAATGGTCCTATTGGCAAGACATAATACATTAATAGAAGTAACATGTCATTCTGTAGAATTTCAACAACCGAGTACCGAACCTCAATTTGTATACAGCCTTTAAAATAGACCTCATTTTAAAATATTTCATTTCTCTAAAATTAATCGTTCAAATTTCATGAAAATTTGTTTTTAGAGTAATTCAAGAGTGTCAAACTTGTGTATTGCTATTGAAAAAAGAAAAAAAAAAAAAAAAAAAAAAAAAAAAAAAAAAAAAAAAAAAAAAAACCATTGCTTGTGTTCGTTTTGATATGTAGATGACGCCCTAAGCAAATTTTATATACGTCATTTAAAAGTAGAATTTATTTCCAATCATTTGGACCAGTATTTTTCTTCTACAATATTTTGTTGCAGAGTTAGTAGGGGATGCTTACTTTTTTTTTCCACGACTGTACCTTTGTTGCATATGCATTTTTTACATTTTTCCCAGCCAATTGCCAACTTTTACTTTTTTTCATTTTTTATTATTTTGTCACCTATGTTACATGTAGTAATATTAAAATCATTTTTTCCACACCTTTGTTTAGTAATCGAATGAGAGTATTTCTCTTAAGAAAGCACAAATACGAGGGGGTATCAATAAGTTTTTGCCCTCACAGAGAAATAATTGAGTAAAATTTACAAAATTGCTACATTGTATTAGTCCTCTTTCATGCACAGCAACACATTTCTGCAAACGTTATTTCAAAAAGATAGGGGAGGATGTAATCCAGGAGGCGCGATATCAGACCCAAATGGGGCATTTTTCTAACTTTTGTCGACCTCCACATGTGACATATTGTTGGAAAGTCCTGTGACCACTTATTCATGTTATGCACATCCCGAGTCCTTCCTCCCAATTTGCCCTCCGGGGGCACTTTTCTAAATTTTCCGGACACCATTCATGCCCCCGTGGGCAAATTTGGGGGGAGGGGAGAGGAGGTGCATAACATGAATAAGCGGTCACTGGCCTCTCCAACAATATGTCACATGTGGGGTTCGGCAAAAGTTTGAAAAATGCCCCCCCCCCTTGGGTCTGCTATTGCGCCCTCTGGAAAAACCTCCCCCCTGTTTTTGGAATACCGTTTGCAGAAATATGTTACTGAGCACCGTGACTATATAGATAAGGACTAATACAATATAGCAATTTCATAAATTTTACTCAATTGTTTCTATGTGAGGGCAAAAACTTATTGATATCCCCTCGTACATATCTTGCGATCCATTGTTTATTTTCAAGCAATATTTTAAAGCAAAAAAATATTTTTAATGATTCAGTTGATTAATTCAGTTGATAATGATTTGGTTTATTAACCTATTTGTTCAAGAATTGTTTTGAATTTAAATCATAAAGTTCAAAATCGTTACTAAAATATGTTGTAGCGGAAAAAAAGAGCATAAAATGATTTTCTTTAAAATTTTCTTCTTTGATTTATTAACCCATTTTTTTCCGAGAATTATTTTTTATCGATAATCTTTGAACTTTAAACGTAGCTATTTCTTTTTTATTCCTGAGGACATCATTGGCATTTATTGTTGAATTATTGGTTGTCTTTTGCCTGGCAAGAAAAAATGGCAGTAGGAATCAGCATAGATA
This sequence comes from Maratus speciosus, assembly GCA_963932465.1. Lineage (NCBI taxonomy): Eukaryota > Metazoa > Arthropoda > Arachnida > Araneae > Salticidae > Maratus > Maratus speciosus. The sequence continues at coordinate 111,332,372 of OZ010796.1, read as the reverse complement.
AATGACATGAAAGTTCATGGGACAACACTAAATCTAGCTATTAGACTTTATGCTGAAAAAGACTAAATTTAAGAAAGGAAAATTACAAATGAGCAAAAACATGAAAGGCTATTGCTTTTTACATTTTATGTATCTGACATATTTTCAAAACACATGATTCGCATTGTTTTAACTATTAAATAACTTTATATTAAAATTGCGATCGTAACCTTATTTTATTTTTTTTTTCTTTGGTTTATTAACACATTTGATGAGAGAATTATTTTGTTCACAACGTTTACACTTTAAACGTAGTTATTTTTTTTCAATTCCTGAGGACTTCATTGACATTTATTGTTGAATTATTGGTTGCCTTTTGCTTGGCAGTGGGAAACAATATAGACAAATGACGCTAAAGTTTATGGGACAGCACGAAATCTAGAAATCAGACTTTATGCTCAAAACGAATAATGCAAGAATGGAAAATTACAATTAAGCAATAAAACTAAATGCTGTTGTTTTTTATATTTATGTATCTGACATATTTTCAAAACACTGGATTCGTATTGTTTTAGTTATTAAGTATCACGATATTAAAATTGCGGTCGTCTCCTTAATTTATTTTTTTTTCTTTTCATTTTTTCACCCATTCGTTCCGAGAATTATTTTTATCGATAATCTTTGCACTTTAAACGTAGCTATTCTTTTTAAATTCCTGGGGACATCATTGGCATTTATTGTTTATTGGTTGTCTTTTGCCTGACAGGAAAACTTGGTAGTGGGAAACAGCATAGACAAATGATGTGAAAGTTCATGGGGGCAACACTAAATCTAGCAATGAAACTTTATGCTGAAAACGACTAAATGTAAGAGTAGAAAATTACAAAAAAGCAACAAAATGAAACGCTGTTGATTTTTACATTTTATGTATCTAACATATTTTCAAAACATAGGCTTCGTATTGTTTTAACTACTAAGTAACTTTATATTTAAATTGCGAATGTCTAATTATTTTACAATTTTTTCCTTTGTTTTATTAAACCATCCGTTCCGAGAATTATTATTTTTTTTTAATATTTTCACTTTAAACGTAGCTATTCCTTTTCAATTCCTGAGAACATCATTGGCATTTATTTTTTATTTGTTGTCTTTTGCCTGCCAGGAAAACTTGGCAGTAAGAAACAGCATAGACTAATGACGTGAAAGTTCATGGGGCAACACTATATCTAGCAATTAGACTTTATGCGGAAAAACGACTAAATGTAAGAGGAGAAAATTACAAGTAATCAACAAAATGAAATGCTGTTGGTTTTTACATGTTATGTATCTAACCTATTTTCAAAACCCACCATTCGTATTGTTTTAACTACTAAGTAACACTATGTTAAAATTGCGACAGTCTCACTGACTTTATCGCAAATTTCTGTCCTCAAATAAGAGAAAAATTACTTTTCAAAATTAGTGGTACAAATCGTGAAAATATATGCTGTCGGGAAAATCTTTCCAACAGAAAAAATACTTTAAACTTTTAAGGGGCAAAGTATTTATATAACTAAATCGTTGAAATAGTTGAATGACACCAGAATTTACGAATATATATATTTTTAAATTAAACGTTTTCTTCACGTGCATCAAAAATGAAAAAGATTTTATTACAAAATACTGGTACCATTGTGGCATTTTGAGATTAAAATTGAATGATATAATAATATATCGGCGCCTTCAAGGTGTTAAATGATCAATCGGTTCATTAAAAACCGTTGAAATTGCCATTCAAAAAGATATAATACAGTATAGCTACAAAATTCTGCGTTTTTTTCATACCGCTATTTTTTAATTTGCATTATTTAGTCCTGGATTTCTTCCGATTAAACGAGGTATTAATTTTTCACTGACAAATGCTGATAACAAAAAAGCATAAAAGTTAGCATCTAAAATACAGGTTTATGATTTATTTTAAAGTAAATGAAAATCGGGGATTGTTAGACAACTGCATAATTAAACATCCCATTCAGCTAATTAAGGGATTGTTTTTTATTTTAAAACAAAATCGTCTTAAAACAATACCTCACGATTAGATAAAATTAAACTATCAATGACCGAGTACGCAACATATAAAATTTAGGTATCTCGGGACTCTTAAAGCTTCAAAATTTTCGAAATTTTATGTGTTAAACTCTTATCTTTTCTGATCATTTTGATATAATTGTTTCCTTTAAATTCTTATTAGAACAGAAGTTATGGCTGTTATTATTGTACTCGCTGAATAGCTGAAGCGACGTTTCCAAAAATTTGAAGTCATTTTTCTCGAAATGAAGTTTTGGTGATAACGCTCAGGATATCACAAAAATTTCTCAATATTTTTTCATGAAATTTTCAAAATATATTTTTCATCTTAGTATGTATAAACTGAACCTGAAATTTCTTTTTATTAATCAAAAAAATATTTTACTAGGTGATTATAAAATTGAGATTTTCAAAATTTTGTATTAGCTAAATACAACGTTGCATTACAAATATAAAAATTCTTTAAATAAAAATTTGTTTAGGTTCAGGATAATTATGATAATCTGAATTATAATTAGGCACCAAAATTTGAGTTATACCTACCCAAATCAAGGTAAATTTGAAATTTCAAGTAATTTTTCTCAAATCAGATATTCTTGACATTTGCGCTTATCATATTTCATAAACTAAGTAACATAGAAACTTAAAATTTGGGATTATATTGTATTTTACATATCTTTATAACCTCTACATATTTTTGACCTGTAATATGTTTATTTTATTTTAAATTTTTATTGAAATTTTATCGTAGATTTTGCATTTTACGGTTTAATTGGCTGATAAAAATATTTTTATCTGTAAACTTGATTATTATTTTAGGTTGAAGTTGAAGTACGATATTGTAAAAATACATATATGTAATATTAAGAGGATGTATCGAATATATTTTTCATAATCCTATGCGCAAAACATTTACAGGGTTGCCACACTTCAGGTAATTTTCCAGTCAAAATATCAGTATTTTTTATAGAAAAATATATCTAGATTAAACGCACGTAATTTCGCTTTATTTAAAGAGAGATTCTCTGTAAGAAAGTACTGGTGCCGAAGAATTTCCTTGTCTGGAAATTCCCTGAAGCGTGGAAATCCTGATTTATTTAACTGAAAATCCTTATTTAGTGTGGCTTAATTAAACTAAATTCTGATTATATAACATTAAAATAATTTAAAGGAATACGTAAACAAAGATGTGTAGAACTTATTCAAATAAAAAATTGTTTAATTTGAAGAAATATATATAGCTCCAAAAATATTTTTAATACTGTGTTAAAATCACGCAATATCGAGCTGCTGAAGGTGATCTTCCCCCCTTAAGGCTGCTGGTCACTCAGTTTCAGAATTCCTCTCCGTAATGTTAAGTCTGTGGGCTTTTGATACATTCTTATAATTAAAATATCTCCTCAGGAAATTAATATTTTTAACTTCTTTTTCCTGTATACTCTTCTTAAGGGAGTCCGGGACACAAAAATCAAATTTTCTAAAAAAAAAAAAAAAAAAAAAAAAAAAAAAAAAAAAAGCATTAAAAATGTTTTTATTCTTTTCTGCTTAAAATGACGCTTAAATCATGTTTCTATCTTAATTGGAACAGGAAATATTAATTTTTTCGTTTTGGTTTGTTTTCAAAATCTAGCTTTCAAGCAATGGTTGTCATAGAAACGACTTCTTGTGAAAATGCGTTTTTCTTCATGATTGGTTTTTTTACCATTTCTCATATTTAAATTGTTATAAGTCAAGAACCGTTACAGATAAATGGTTTAAACTTGGAATATGTCTTTTTTCAATTATTGTACTTTAATTTTGATTCAGCAAATTTGAAAAAAAAAATTACTTTTGAAAATATGATATTTTGAAAAAAAGGTACATATATATATATATATATATATATATATATATATATATATATATATATATATATATTTTACTTTAATTTTTTTAAAGTTTGATTTAAATTAATATTTTTTTTAAATGCTGATTCAAAATTAGAATTCATATATTTCTGTTTATTTAAATGAAAAAAAAATAATATTTCGATTTATAATGATTTTAGATTACTCAACTTTTTTAATAAATTTTATATTTTAAATAATATATATATGTATATATATATATATATATGAGAAGTTTTATCATGCGATTTCGTTTGCAAATGATATGGTTAAAAATCACGAAAAATTTCAAAATTTTAACTGAATAAATAAAAATTATTTTAAAATGTATCCCGGAGCCCCTTAAAGGGTGTCTCTTTTTACCTTAGTTGTCAAAATATTTCTTAAAATATGTGCTTAATTTTATATGAAGTGTTAAAAATGTACTCCCAGTTCGCCAGCTTTTAACACAGAAAATATTAAATTACGCATAGATTTTAGAAATAAAAAAGCAGGTAAAAGGACTAAGGAAAAAAGAGATCCCCTTTAAGATGAGTATAGAGAAAAGAGAAATGAAAAATATTAATTTCCTGGGGATATAGTTTAAATATAAGAATGTATCAAACACCCGCATAGACTTAACATTACCGAGGGGAAATCGGAAGCTGAGTGACTAGCAGCCTTAAAGAAGCATTTTTGAAACAAAAATTTCGTTTTATCCCCGTTATTTTTGGAAACGTTTCCGAGTGGTTTTACAGAGGCATTCACTTTTCTCAACAAGAAATACAGATTTTACGTATGCTATCAATTCTGAAGTAAACATTTTCAGCTGCATATCACAATTTTTACATGCTTGAGTAGCAAAAAATTGTTAATGGTGATGTTAATGTTGTTAATTTTGCATGTTTGTATATTGAATGTGTTTCTTGCAAATAAAACTGTTTACTTGAGAATTGATTACGTTTACGAGATTATTATTTAAAAAGGTTTTTTTTCGGAAACATTTTCGAAAATTACGGGCCGCAGAAAAAAAATTACCATAGAGGATTTTTAAAATATTGGAAATTTTAGCTTATGCGTTTTTGGAAATTAAGGAAACACTCCTCTGAATCTTGGGTAATTCGGGAAGGTTTATATTATATTTTCGTTAACAGTATTGAATTTCGTAATATTTCGAAAACATCTGTCGTTTTATGTAGTGCGTAACGCACTAAATATGTGTTAAGTTTATGCATACCACAGCTGAGAACGCACAATTAGAAATTATTGCTAATAGTCAGTTCTGAAAACGAATCCTTTTGCGTGTCTCTGTAATTAAAATAAAAATCCTAAACATTTCATTATCTATATAAAACATGTTGTAGTCCATCTAAGTGATGACTATTAAAAAATATTTTTCAAGTGTCATAATATTATTAAAATGCACTGCAAATGATTTCTCCCCATAGACTATAATGTATTGGATTTTTTGGGAGCCCCTGCAAACGAAATGTAAATGCCACAGACACAATATTCAATAGCGAATATGCTATAATATACTTTGCTAAAATATAAATTACATGGCAATACAAATATATTCTCAAGAAATAGAAAATTGGCAGACAGAAAAACCGAAGTCATAAATATTTTTCAACTATGTTCAAAAGAGTTAAAAATATAATTTAACTTTTTATTTCGTAATTGATTGGATGATCGATATTTTTTTTTTTTAACCTGACCATACATTCTGACTCGTGCACACACTCCTAAGCGTTCAGTTATAAGTGTTCGTAAATTAATAGGCAGAAAACACAGCATAGATTCTTATTAAAACGATTTTGAAGTTACGGCGAGGAAATTTAGGAGAATTCAGTCCATGTTCCCGAATAATTAGCGGCTACTACCTGTGCCCGTGCAGTGTACAATATACAATCAAAATTTTAAATTTCAGCTCTTAAAGCCACAAAAGTAACATTAAGGTGCTTATACTTTCAGCGATTGCATCGTTTCAAATTTCACGACAACAGTGATTTTTCCGAAACTTCGTTCTCAGAAGTTATAACGCAATCAAAATTCAAATATTACTACTGATATCAACGTACTGTTTTTTTTTTTTTAAAGCCGTGCCTAGCACTCTGGGACGATTCTATTCACCAAAGGGATGTTACGCTGAACTGTGTATTTTCCGAAGTTGTTCATTTGTTGGTTGTCACCAAGATTGGTATTCAGCCAAACGCAGCTAAACGAATGCCGCTCACCCCTATTTTGATAAAATCAAAGAAGACCTGACACAAGCGCAAAAGCACAAAGGGTTCTGCTATCCGAAAACAAACAGTATAATTTTCTTCTAACGTGTCTATTTTTACAGAGATAAAAAATATTGTATTTTCAATCACTCTTTTCAAAAATGAGTCATGTCGTACAAACTAGTTGAATGTGCCAATCCCAAATCTTTCTTATAACTTATACATCTTAATATTTCAAAAAATAGTTATAAATGTTAGTTTTTCTATATTATTAGTTCAATACTATATGAGCTTTGATTTTCATCTTAAATTTCTGCTTTAGTAAATTAATCCGAGTAAAAACGTGTTAATCTTGATCGTGATATTTAATAAAATCAATATTTTTCGTTATTCTGTTGTACGTTAGCTATTTGAGAGCAGCCGTCTTAGCAGAACGATCTCATAGCATCTGGTCTGATATATGAATCAGCCCAAAAGAATAAACACAGGAGTTCCATAACCTGCAGTTTCCTCTGTTGAGCTTATTCATATAGCAGACCAGATGCTATGATCAATAAGGTTAGCTGGGTGAATTGGGTCCTCCAGATTTGTCTGTGGGATCTGTCCGATAGCTCAATTGGCTGATCATTGGCAACTTCTCTGGTTTGAATCCTGGTACGGAATTTTTTCGCCCAGTTGGAAAATTACTAATCACATGATTTATTTACCAATCAGAATAATTGTGCTAATATTATTCTAGTGGTCAATAGATATGCTTTACTTTTTATCATTGAAACGCATAGTGTGCGGAAAAAGTACTGTAATCATAAATTGTATGTGTGAGGGTAACTATTATAATTCCCAAACGATCCTGCTCAATAAGCTCCCATTTAGCGAATATATTTCGGACTATTGTTGCAAGAACTGCATACAGGAACTGATTATAAACGTGCCAAACTTCCAACAGTAAAAAGACTTACATGGCATTTTGCTTTATTAATGGTAGAAATTACTCAAGAATAAGACGTTTAAATAAGGCAAAAATTTCTATTACAAATTACTGGTGGAACTTTGCCCGTTAGTAATAAGTGTACGAGCAGAGTTGAAAAAATTCGTAATTGCAATTATCTTGAATGTAATTACAATGTAATTGCGTGTAATTAATTATAGTTAAAATTGCATTTAGTAAAAAAGTAGCAGTGCCAGCGTTTTGCAGCAGTGCCTTCGGAACTGCTCCAAATTCGATTACATGTAATTAACTTGTGATTTTAATGCGGATAATTAAGATTACAAATTTCCACAACTCTGTCTATGAGAACCAGAAAATTTGACAGAGTATAAGTTTATAAATAAAGTTGAAATCCATCAAGTATAACACCAATATCAGACGGGCGTCTTTTTTCCTGCTTTTTTGCTTAAGTATTATCCATTCACAATGCTATAGCATTGTGAATGGATAGTACTTAAGCAAAAAAACAGCAAAAAAGACACCCGTCTGACATTGGTCTTATGAGTGCTGGAGTGACGTCTTCATTTTCAAAACGGAATGTAAAGTGTTCGAAACTAGCCGATTACGTTTTTATTTTTTATTTTCTACTTTTCGAAGACTCACTGTAGTGTTCGGAAAGTACAGTGGAATCACTACAGATTTTAAGAAATCTTTAAAGATTATCTAAAACAAGATTTTTCAATAATCGTGTTAAACGTAGATTCAGAGTTTCATTAACACTTATTTTCGTCAGAAATTGCTTTTCAATATATTGGCAATTTGTATGAATTTAAAAATAATACTCAGTTCTTACAAGGAAGGGCTCCACGAGTAAAAGCTATGTGCATGAAAAATTACATTCATTACACTGTAAAAAAAAATCACTGTAGATTTGTCAGAACAAACTCGATCACAGTGAATGTGCTGTATCTTTCTTTGGTTTCCTGACTATTTTAACATGGAAAATACAGTAGTTGCGTAAAATTAACAGTACAATGTGCTGTTAATTTTACGCAACTACTGAATTTTCCATGTTGATATAGTCAGAAAACCAAAGAAAGATACAGCACATTCACTGTGATCGAGTTTGTGCGCGAGATGAAAGTACTGTAAAAACTTGTGTAGTACTTTGTACTGTAAAAATGACGTTTTTTTTACAGTGTAGGATGTTTCAAAAATGGAATATGCGAGTATAAAACACATTTTTATCACACGCATGTTTGTTTTTTCACACTTGGTCTAAATAATGTGAAAGGGAAAACTCCAAGGATAAAGATAAATTATACAATAATTCGGAAACCTTAATAGAGTTAATAATTAAGAACTAGAAAAAAATATCTTTGAGTTCAAAAAGTGATTTATATTATTAGACATTATGTGGTTTAAGTAGCATAAAAATTAGAACTTTGCGACTGAAAAAAAAATTCTAGAATAATTTGGAAATCTTAATGGTGTTAAAAATGAAGACATATGAAATGATGTTATTTGCGAGATCGGAGAGGAATTTATATTATTAGATATTATATGGTCTAAACAGTACGAAAATCAAAACTCCTTGGAAAAAAGTAAATTCTACAATATTTTGGAAATCTTAATAGTGTTTAAAATTATGACTTAGGAAAAAATACTATTTACGAGGTCGGAAAGTGATTTATATTATTAACACTATGCGGCCTAAACAGTGGGAAAATCAAAATTACGTGGAAAAAAAATCTAGAATAATTTGGAAACCTTAGTGCTGTTAAAAATGAAGACCTTGGAAAAAATGTTATTTACCAGATCGGAAAGTGTCTTATATTATTTAGGCATTATATCATTATCATTACTATTATATCCTTAGTTTGCAATTTTGCAGATTTCCTTCAAACTATTTAAAATTTTTAAAATAACTTAATGAACAGGTTTCAGGGGGCAACACATGGGGAGGTAACTGAAATACAATTCATCAAAAGATCCTACTTATGAATAAAATTTAATTAGGTTGGCTTTATCAATATACATTCCAACATAGTCGAAAAGGATTTATGACTTCGGTTTTTCTGTCCGTTTGTCAGAGCCATAACTCTCGTAAATATATTCAGATCAAACTGATTTTTTGTATCATATTAACGTTTACTATAGCACTAACGCCATTGAAAGATAAGTGTATATGATTCACAGTTCATTTACAGGGACGGTCAAACGTATTCCCTTACATCACGGTCAAAGGGAAAAAAATCGTTTCAAATTCATTTTAATAATGTTAGGCCAGTGTCGTTCCATCAGGGGGGGGGGGGGGGCTGAATCATTTTACTACCAGAACTAATATATAGAAAATTTGGCTTTATTTAATCAATGAACGTTATGCGATTAATCAAAGCAAAATTTAGCATACAATAACACTGGTAATAAACTGATCGTTCCACGCCCCCCTTATGCTATGCCACTGTATTAGACTATTTCAAACATAATTAAATTGATACGCATTTATGAAGTTCACTAAAACATGCAACATGCATTCTGTGGTATGCGGCGTGCAAAGCCTTTCTTATTGATTTACAGGGTCACGCAAAAGAATTCTTACAGAATGGTCTACAGCGAAAACTTGCAGCGCATTTTAGTTCTATTACAATACAAATATTATGAAATTGATATGCATTACTGACACTTACTGCAAAATAATTGTTGTATAACATGATGTGCATAGCATTTATCATCCATTTGCAGGGAAACACAAAAGGTTCGGATAAAGTACGGTATGTGAAGTACTTTATATTAGCGATAATTGTTCGAAATTCAATTTCACTTATGGTATGCGTGTTTAATTTTGACTAAATGTATGTTTACGGTGTGGTATGTGTAAATCCTATAGATCATATACAGGTCTTTACAAAAGAATTTGTAAGCATTGGTGAGTATCAGCGTAAATAGCTTAAAGGTGCATTTTAACTGAATTCAGCACTTTCAAGTTTAACTGTATTTAGCATACTAAAAGATGTATGTAGAAAATAAATAAAATCATACGCAGGGCAACCCAAAAAACCGTACGCATGGGCTCCTATGTATGATAATGTCTGTAAATGTGATTTCAATATTAGCATGTATAGTGTGGTTGCAATAATTTAGCCTGAATTAAACAAACTTTAGATTAATATGTGTCAGATTAAAACAAAAAAATACACATGGCTGTACAAAAAAGTTCAAGGAGTTCAAAAGTTCAAGGTGGAAATTGCTGAAGGTTAAATTTCAAACAATTATGCATTTTCCTACTAAACTTAATTTTAGCATACTATGTAGAATATGTGGATATCTGTGGATTAAATACAGGAATGTGCAAAAGATTTGGACTACTTTTACGGCTACCGAAGGAAATTGCTGAAATCTGGTTTTCAAATGTGTTATGCCTTTTCCAATATATATATATATATATATATAATCTTATTAAACAGCATTAAACAGTTTCGTGAAATAATACTGGAAGTGTTAGATGCTCTTTCATAATTTACGCTGGATGCATGATTTTTCTTTCTTATTTAAATCTTTAGTATCACTAAAAATGTTGGAAATTTGTTTAAATCTTATCAAAACTGTATTTTCTTTCTCAAGAGGAAGTTACGTGATTGAATAACTTGCACACTGCATTTCTAAACATAAATCTAAAGCAGTGGTTCCCAACGTAGGGCGCATGCCCCGCCGGAAGGCAATTTGACTTTTTAGGGGGTAGAGGGAGGGGCAATTTCAGGTTTGTTATTAACCAATTTTCTGATAATTTATTTTTATTTATTTATTTTTGAATAATAGACACATTGTAGGCAAAAAATAGAAATAGCAGGAAAATTGAAAAAATAACTGAATAAAATAAATTTTCTAAAAGTTCAAAACACAACTGTAGCCGGAATAATTATATATATTTATTTATTTATTTATTTATTTATTTGTAATTAGCAGCTTTTATATATTAAAATAATTTCAGTATATTTCTGGTTATAATGGTATGTTAATATTACACAGCTCTTTTATTACTATTTATTGAAAGAAACTTGCATTTCTATTGACAGTGCAATGCATCGCATGAAGAAACTTTTACATATGAAATTATTTAAGGGGACCATGGACCTTTATTTGAGGAAAAATCGACCCCAAAATCCATATTTCTTTTTGTGTGTATTACCATTCTCCAATTTATACTATGTCATTCGTGGAAAACCGCATGCAGATGCGATTATTTTAAGCAAAGTTACAAGTGTTTTAATTTTGTTCACAAACATTTTTTTTTTTTTTTTTGTCCTTTAATATTCTTTAATTCTGTTTTTCTCAATACTGATGTTTCAGCTTTTTTAAAATTTGTAAATGCTCCTTGCTACTTAATTTTTGATGAAAATTCATAAAACTGATAAGGAAGAATTCTGATATTGCTTAAAAAGAAACTGTGTACGCATTTTAAAATTCAACATCATTAAGGCAATTGAATTTGATTTTTAACTTATTACAAGGCAGAATTTTGATGAAAATCGATATAGAAATCAGAAAAATATCTCTCAAAAATTAATTATTTAAGGGATTAAAAAATCGATACACATATTTATTTACAAAGGAATTTTACGTAAGTAAAATCGAAATTTGAGGAAATATCTAAAAAATTAAGACGCTAGGAGCATTTTAAAATTTCGTTTTAAAATTTTTAATTTTTTAGAAGATTTTAAAATTATAATAAGATTGGAAATTTCTTTTAAGGTGTTCTATATACTTATGGTTAAATGTATATTTGCTCAAAATTTCAAATCTCTATTACGAATATTAAAAGAAAATTTTTTAAACGTCCACTGTCCACTTAAAGGGATAACTAAAATTGACTATGTTGAATACATTTAACCTAAAACATATTTAAAATACCTATACAAGGTACGACATTTATAAAATTAATAAATCTTTAAACGCGCTCCTAGGGAAAAATGGTAAAAAGTGAACTTCTTATGGCTGTTGTGCAGGCCACATATATGAGCTTAGGGTGGAGCGAAAAAAATTAATTTTTTACAATCAAAAACGGGTAGGTGCCAAAAGTTGCCTTTATACTAGTACATCATCTGCGTGCAATATTACCGCTGAAACAAAATGGCTTGAGTCTGCGCTTTTGGTCCAAATTTCGAAATTTTGGGTAAAATTTGACATTTTTTCAAAAAATTAAAAAAATTCTACAGAGATGATTATTATTTAAAAGTGTTATTTAAACCTTTATTATTAATGACATAACATATTTAAACGATAAAATGTTATCTTTGTTCTGTATAGCTGGAAGAAAACTGACAACTTTTGGTAGGAAAAAGGCGTTGCCACTCTGTTGTGTCAGACATATAATTGTTGTTTAGAATACAGCTCTTATTAGTTGCTTTCAGAACTACCCAGGAAGTATCAGGTGGAGGTGACTGCATTTCATGTCACAACAGTGCATAGCTCGACCACCCTACCATCTGAACTCAATGTTTTATTTATACATTGAATTGTGATTCTTTATCAAAGACTGGCCTAAGTTTTCTATGTATCAACCTAGTACATTTCTTCTTTGGATCCACAGACTTTGGATGCTGCTGCTGTGATCTCCTTTGCGTATTTTTCTGCTGTTTGTGTAAGAGAACACAAACAGTGTAATGCAGTGTGGATGATATTAATGTAATCTATTCAGCCTTCTATAATGTAATCTATTCTATTATCTTTACCAAGATTGCATCCGATAAATGCATATTGATTAGAGGTTCTGTTCCACAACACTTTTCCAATGAATTAGATTTATATAATTAGCCGCTTCAAAGTTGATTGTCGATATTTAAGATTTGCGTATGCCATCATTTCTCACATCTTTCAACTATTTTGTGCTGAGCAGCTAGCTGTTTAATGTGATGGAAATCGTCAGAGAGCACTGAATTAAGAATTTCCTCTGCGTTTGCAAAGCAACCATTGTCCTAAATAACCTTTTTTTAGTAGTTGTTTTATTCCGTTTTGTGTGTTCTTTAGTAGCCGAGTAATTTCCCATGAGTTTTTAGGTATCTTCTTTAGCTGTGGATTACATTTGATTGTAAACTATACTGGGGCCGAACTTGGATAACATAGTACTTTTTGAGTGAACGTAGAGACTCTGATGGGCAGTGAGTGCTCATTTGAAGACGAATAATTCTGTTAGTCGTTGTCATCCATTCTGCAAGGGACATGTATAGAATGAACCATTACAATTGATCATATGCCACCTCCAAGTCCAGTGAATTTTCTCTGAATCATTTATTAGACAAGATCGTTGGCAAAAATTAGATTCTAACCCACTGGGATTCACCGGACCAATAGCAAAACCTTTGTTCACGTGCTTTTTCCCTTCTAATTTCAATTTTTGAAGCCATAGAGAGTAATTTTCAAACATTATTTCCTGAAATCGAGAAAAGAGTACTCAGCACATACCAGAAATACCTGCTAGACATTTGCAAACATATTTCATCAAGACATTGCTCAGAAGAACTAGCGAATAGAAACCAAAGAAACTTCTCCTACGCAAGATGGCTCACAAAGTGCGTAGAAAATTATTCTCCTTTATATAAGCTCTGATTGACCATCAGAGTCTGGTTCACTCACAAAGTATGTAATCCAAGTTTATGCCGCAGTATGGTTTACACCAAATATAATCCACATCTAAAAAATTGATCTAAAAACTTATGGGAAATTATTCGGCTACTAAACATCATAGAAAACGGCAAAAAAACTAAAGAAAATTATTTAGGACACCGAGAGCAAATTTTTCACATCGAGAACAAATTCTTATTGCAATTTTGATGACGATCGCCATCTCATTAAACAACAAGCTTATCAACATATATGCAAGAAGTAGAGTAAAGGATGGCATACTCAATGATGAAATACCTAAATGCTGTAAAATGTTGTAGGAACAGAACTCCCAATCACTATGCAGTAACTGGATGCAATTTTGGTAAAGATACTAGAGGGCTGAATAGGTTCCACTAATTCCACTGCATTACTCTGCTTACCTTATCATACACAAGCAGTACGTGAAGGAGTGTCACAGCAGCATCACCCAACGTCTGTGGATATAAAGAAGAGATGGACTAGGTTGACTTAGAACTTTAGACTTTAGACTTTATAGAAAACTTATGCCAGTCTTTGATAAAAAATCACAATTCAAGATATAAATAAAACATTGCGCTTAGATGGAAGGGTGGTCGAGCTATGCACTGCTGTGTCATGAAATGCAGCTACCTCCACGTGATACCTCCTGGGTAGATTTGAAAGAAACTACGTATGAGCTGTAATCTATACAACAATTAGTTGCTTGACACAACAGAGTGGCAACGCCATTTTTCACAAACAGTTGTCAGTTTTGTTCCAGTTATACAGAACAAAGATATCTTTTTATCTTTAAACATGTTAAGTCATTAATAATAAAGGTTTAAATAACACTAATAAATATAATAACCTTCTCTATAGAATTTTTTTTAATTTTTTGAAAAAATGTCAAATTTTACCCAAAATTTCGACATTATGACCAAAAGCGCAGACTCAAGCCATTTTTTTTTCAGCGGTAATATTGCACGCAGATGATGTACTAGTATAAAGGCAACTTTTGGCACCTACCCGTTTTTGATTTTAAAAAAATGATTTCTTTCACTCCACCCTAATGAGCATACATCATGACATATGCATTTTAAAATTCAAAATCAGATAATACATTGTGGCCAACTAACAATAATGGAAAATAGAAGTATTCAGAGAGGTATGGAAAAAAAAGGAAAAATGGCTACTGTAAAATGATAAAGGTGAGAAATACTACTTGTGAATTATGTTATTTATATAGTTTCGGTGTTTTAAAAAAAACCCTAAGCACTAAAGACAATTAAAAGTGTATCAATTCTGCCAAATGTAAGGAAAAGTGTGGGAGTCTTTTCAAGAAATTTCGGGAAGATGAAAATGTAGAATAATATTGGATCGATCGGAAAGTCGTGTCGTGTTGAGAAAATCAATTCGTACCAGAAAAATCTGCCCGGTAATTTTTAGACATTAGATATCGGAATCAATGTGTAATAATTAAATGATAGAAATTTCCGGTAAGAATTGATTTTCCCAACACGACACGACTTTTCGATCGACCCAGTATAACACAATAAGTACTAAAAGATCTTCTTAAAACACCATCAAAAACTTTTTAAATGCGCTAGGCCTTTCGAAAGATCTGAGTCTTTCTTCGTCAGGAGCAAAGAAGACGTGCTTCTATTGTGAAAGCAGCAGCAAGACTGAGGATTTCCAATATAACACTTTTGTGTCTGAGCTAAGTTGCCAAAGAACAATAAAATTTGCATAAGTGTAAATTCAAAGATATATGACATCATTGGGTTCATAGAATTATGTTTAAAACATATTTGAAACAAAAATTTGATCCTTCTGATGAGTTTTTCTATTCTACTGCGCGATTTTTTCTATTTGTATGAAAAAAAAATATATATTTGAAATCTATCTATTGTCTGTTGATGGGAAAAATAGTAAAAAAATTTAAATTTCAAATTTTGAGCTAAAATTTGATATTTTACGGTGTGTACGCTATGTACACAATCAGGGTTTTAAAATATTGTATTGCTGTATTTTACAACTAAATTAGCTTATACAGGGTCATCGAAAAATAATGCCTAGATTTTAAAAAATCATAATATCGAAACCTTTTGTGTTAAATGAGTAATTCAAGCTTGGTTTTAGTTCACCAGAATTCGTTTGCGTGTCTGTGTTATGGGCGGATTAATTGCGCAGTCGTCAAGGTCAGCCGACGCGCCAGACCGCAGCTGCTCAGTACGATGTTGACCGTCCAAAAAAAGCACAGTGCGTGATTTGGTATGTGTAGTCAAAGTCAATAGTCATGCACTGTGCTTTTTGTGCACCGGTCAACATCGTACTGAGCAGCTGCAGTCTGGCGCGATGGCTGACCTTGACGACTGCTCAACTAATCCGCCCATAACACAGACACGCAAACGAATTCTGGTGAACTAAAACGAAACTTGCGTTCACCAGTTATCGTGTAGTGAAAGAATTACTAATTTAACATAAAATGTTTCGATGTTATGATTTTTTTTAATCTAGGCATTATTTTTCGATGACAGTGTATTAATTAATTTTATCTGCTTAATACTCTGCAACTTTTTTATATCAATATTTTTTAAGCATTCAGCAAAAATAATGAAAGCAAATTTTACATTAATAGCTTGATCGAAACTTTTTTTGTATCCAAAGAACAAATTCCAATTTTTTGTCAAGTGCAGCCATCTGACATGGACAGAATAAGTGCTATTCCATTCTTTGGACTGTTCTTGATCAGGGATAAAGATCCTATTGACTAAATTCATGGCACATAATAAGAATTACAGTTTTTTAGGTATGTGACAGATGTGATACGTGGTGCAGTGAAGGGTTAAGGTATGTGGAATGACCTATAAAATTAATGCTCTTTTAAACTTCCTCCGAGTGAATAACAGTTAAGTTTTTATATAATAAGAATAATATGTTACAAAGGAGAGATATGTGTGTGGGAAGGGCATCAGGATTTTAATGGTGTTTAGGTAGGGAGCGACGGGAAAAAGTTTGGGAACCACTGATTAAAAGTAATGAAACAAACAAAAATTATATTAATGTTTCAGAAAATTTGATTAAATCAGTGATGAAAGGGCATTTGAATTTGTATATTTAAATGAGCATGATTTTTTTTTATTGCTATGTATTATTTGATTATACTTACTTTCTTTTTTTTTAATTGATAAACCGTTTCAATGTAACGAGTAATTTTATTGGAAAACTTGTTTGAAACCATTATTTTAGTGCAAAACTTATTTGAAACCCTTATTTTTAGATTTTAAAATTCATCCGTTAATTAAAAATAATAACGTTTTTTGTATGTGATAAAAAAAAAAATTATAAAGAACAGCCTATAATCTACAAATTTCTTAAACCTAGAAAATTTTGGTCCCAAGATTTGCGGGGCATAGATTTCACTCTATGCTAAATTATACCTTTTAATTTTTTGAATAATTGTAAATTAAAACCTTAAGAAGTATCATTTGGCGCCCTTAATAATAGTTATAAGTAAAAATAGAGCTATAACATTTTTTAAAAAAATGTGATGTGACGCCACATTTATAAATATATATATATAATTTATATGCGTGTGTGTGTGTAAATTTCGGACATGATGGAATCAATTAGAGTCAAGCGTTTTTACTTCCCGGTTTCAAACTGTAGACGCTACCTCTACCTTTACTATTGCTTTACATAATTTGACTAAATATTAATCACTTATATCACGTCACATTTCTTTGGCGATCCGTATACAATGCAAAAAAAAAAAAATAAATAAATAAATAAAAAATAAAAAATAAATAAATAAATAAATAAATAAAAAATATTTTTCAATCTAGGAATTATAATATAACCATGTACGAAAATATGCAGTAACCTTCTACGAGTTACACACAATTAAGGAAAAGGTTCTTTATCATGAAAAACTTCAGAAACAAATATATTTTCGAGATTTAAAAAGGCTTTTATAGAAACAAAGTTCCTTTTGTTGCTAGCATAGGCTTTCGGAAACGTTTTTGAGTAGTTTTTACAGTTTAGTAATCAGTTTCGGCAAACCGAATATAGTTTTTTACGATGCTATCCATTCTCAAGTGGATATTTTGATGTTCAACACACGTTTTGAACGAAAAAACATGAAACCACAATAATATTAACAATAAGCGGTATATTAATTTATTATTCTTGTATGAATAAATTTTATTACGCAGCTGAAAATATTTAATTAAAATTTGATATTTTCATAAAATCGATATTCTGGTTTGGAAAAACTGATTAATCCACTTTAAAAAGTACTCGAATGCGTTTCTGAAAATCAGGGGTAGCAAAAGAAGCATTGTTTTGATAAATGCTTCTTTAATTCTAGAAAATATAGTGTTTTGGGGGGTTTAGAAAGATTTACAACGTTTTTCGGAATCATGAATGTTTCAGAAGAGGTTATTGTATATAGTCGTTCGTGGTTATAATATATTTTCGTAGATTATAACCCATTTCTCTTTTTTATATAGCACAGAATCGGTTTCAAAACGATTTTAAAATTTATTAAATACCTAATCCGACAGCCGATTCGTACGAAAATGAATACAGTTCTTACGACAGTGGCTTATAGCATATTCACCAAATAGGAGTTCAATCAGAAGTACAGATTGAGCGTTACCCTGTTCACACACACATACAAATCATGATTACAATATTTCTTTACACTATGTTTTCTGAAAATATAAAATGAATAAAACTAATGTTTGCAGATAATATTAAAACAGAATATTAAAGAATTTTACAGGAAATTTAAAACTGCGGTTCTCGTGACAAATATGCCTTAAATTTTATTTAACCGAATTATTTACATTTTAATGAAGCGTTTTTAAATACACAATAAATGAATTACTACAGAAGTTTAACTTATTTCAACGTCCAATGTCTCATTCTTATAATACATACTTCACGCTAACATAAAGCGTTTTAAAATCTTAATGTATAACATGTATTTCAAATTATTGCTAAAACTCTGATATAAATATTGAACTATAATTAACTAAGAATTAAACAACTTTAAAGTAATCGTTAAGCTAAATCTTCAAATATAACAAAAATACTCTAGGGGATCATTTTTAATTAGCCACCTGCTCAGGAAGTGAACCTTCGGACTTGGAGTTTTCTAGAAGAATGACACCCTAGAGATTGCTGTAAGATAATCATACTTTTCATCATCATGTGATTTCATTACACGCCCCACGGATAATGAAACTGATATCCATCTTCAAATAAAGTAAGTATTAGTTTTGAAGCAAACATTTTATCCGTATGCAATTAAGCAACAAAAAGTATACTTAATAAAATAATTGGTTTCTATTTTGTAGGTCTCCGAAGAAAAAGTAAATGACTGCTAAGATTGGTCATAGGTAAGGTGTGGTTAGGCGTAATAATCCCTTTCAAAGAATCATTAGCTGGGGCGTTTCCCTAATTTTATCCTAAATTACGGTAATTTATGTAAATTCCAGACGGAGTGCTCGCTGGAACCGTAAATTGGAGATTTCTCATGCCATTCATATATTAACGATGTTAGTTAGTTGAAATTTTGAAGTGGATTCCATCGAATTCGAAGATCTTTTTTTATCAAAAAATGCTGTTTAATCCCTTGGTGGGATATTTTTATACCATATAATTTTAATCAAGATTTATACCCGATATTTTTAACAATTTTTACTTATATAACTTTGAAGAAAAAACAATCTATTTATTGCATTTCTATACTTCGAAATTAAAAAAAATTAATATTATGGTGTGAATTCCGCATTAGAGAAACAAAAATACTTGCTTCTGACTGTGTAAAGTGTAGAGGGGGGGGGGGGGGAGGGGGCGGTACGTTTTCAAACTTTTTTTTTTATTAAAAATTATTAAAAAAAAAAATGTTACTGCATTGCAATTTCAACAGCATTGAATATCTGCATTTAATATTTAACTAAAAGTACTTTTGAAAAATAAATTTTAAGTATTGGCATTTTTGCTCAAATTTATAGGTTCGTTCGTACTTATATATAGACACGTAGCACCTATAGTCGTTGTCTGGTCCGTAGATCTGTCCGCATATAACAGCGCAAAATCTACCTAACCGAATGGTTTGAAATTTAATATATAGAATTCCACAATTTCGTCGAGTCTTTTGAAATTTTATGAAAATCTAATCAAAATTTAAAACGATATTAAAATTTTTTCTGAATTCTATTAAATCCTATAATTGTAATTATTTCATTGATATCTCAGGGCAGGTAATAATTCTAGGTTGCCATGGTGATAACGTCTTATTTCAGATGGAGTTCTATTAGTTCCGCATTACACTGTTAAAAATTTGCAGCATTCTGGCAGGTCATTTGACCGTTTTTTTCCGAAAACGGTTAAAACAACCGCAATTTAACACAATTCTGACCATATTATTGGCCATTTTATTGTCAGAATATAGTTAAATTATGGTTATGAAACCGTTTTTTCAAAAAACGATCGAATGCTCTGCCAGAATGCTGCAAAAATTTTAACAGTGTACTGAATATAATATGTATAATCGTAATAAATTTTGTATTTATACATTTTTGCATAAGAGTGCAACAGCTATTTCAACAAGATCTGAATAGTTATAAAACTAGTTATAATGGGGACGCACCTCACTTAGCATGTTTGTCGTACAATTTCCGACTTGTTTTCCTTTAGTAAAATCAAATACACAAGTCTGCATAATTTTTACCCATTATTGGCCACAGCATAGGTGATGCAGACGATCCTCTTGAACCAGGTACCATTATCAGACACTGTTAAAAATTTTGCAGCATTCTGCAAGGTCATTGGACCGTTTTTCTTTCTTTTTTTTTTTTTTTTGAAAAAACGGTTTCATAACCATAATTTAACTGTATTCTGACCATAAAATGGCCAATAATATGGTCAGAATAGTGTTAAATTCGCGGTTGTGTAACCGTTTTCGGAAAAAAAAACGGTCAAAGGACTTTCCAGAATGCTGCAAATTTTTATCAGTGTAGGCGCTGACAGTCTTCATCAGGGTCGTCTCTTTATCTGACAATCAGTATACTTTTCTCTGACAATCAGTAGAAAAAGTAGCAAGGAGTTTTGCACCATTCGCCAAGCGCAGTAGCTGCGGTTCTTCATCAAATATTAGATTTAATATATAATTTTTTTTGCCATATATATTGAAAAACGATGAAATCTCAGACTCTTTCATGTATTTTTGTTTATACAGGGTGTATCTGAAAAAGTAGGCAAAACTTTACGGGGTGATGAAACGCAGCTATACGAGCAAACTTCGTCATAGAATGTACGAAGAATGTACGGTCGGAACGCAAGCGATGATAAGTTAAAAGGTAATTTTACACTGTCCCAGGGCGATGGATTGGTCCCATAGCTTGGTCATCAAGGCCGCCGGATCTCTCGTGTTTGGACTTTTTTTCTGTGGAGCCATATGAAACGCCTAATGTACGAGTGCCCTACTGAAATCGATATGGATCTAGTATCCAGGATTGTTGTTGTTGCCGGAGATATTCAGGAATGGCCTGGTGACCGCCCCTATCCCGCAAGTGTGAAGCGTACATTAGAGCTGGCGGAAGATTTTTTGAGCAGTTTCTTTGAGCATGTACATTAATTACATTCCTGTTAAAAAAATGTTTTCTGATGTATCTCCTCTCATTCTTGTGATAATTCTTTAATTAGGACAGTGCAAAACTATCTTTTAACTTCTCACCGCTTGCGTTCCGACCACATTCTATGAGGAAATTTGCTCGTATCACCTCGTATCGTATATCCCCCCGTAAAGTTTTGCCCCCTTTTTCAGATCCATCTGTATAAAATAAATAAAAAACGTAATGCTAATTCCATGCACTTTTTTATCAAATACATAATGATGAACATGTACAAAATTTATAAACCTCTATTTCAAATACAGAAAGAAAATTAAAATTCTAAAAAGATGAAAACGCTGAAAAAAGGAACAAAGGTAAAAAGTCATTAAAATTTTTCATTTGTGAAAAATAACACCTTGAATTGAAATTCTATACACCAATTTACACAAACTTGAACACCGCTCCTGTACGAATCTTTTACTCACATTAGATACAGATTAAAGATTAAGATTAGATATATAATTTAGATAACAATAAGATTAGATATATAATTTGAGCAATATAAGAAATGAAAGATATTTTGATCGATTTTGGGATATTTTCCCTCCTTAAGCGATTTAAAAAATATATAGGTTTCCTTCTAACAGTACATTTAATTGGTCCCGCGATATTAGCACACTAATTCAATCAATGGGAAAAACTTCATTTAATTGCTAAAAGGTGTAAGGTAAAAACTTTAAAAACAATTAAAAAAAGCTTTATTAGGCTGTTGACATGTTTCGGTTCTATCCGAGCCACTATCAAACAAATAAGAATATTCCAAAATTGTATGATCCATGATGTAATGATTTGAAACGCCCTCATTTAATTTTTCACTTACTCTTTGAGATTATGCACGTTATATTGTATCATTACTTGGATGATTATATCCAATTTCGTAACTATGGATTATCTCAATCCAAAATTTTGGTAAGTTAAATGATGCTACATCGTTACATATTGAATTATTACGTGTGCAATCTCTATGGTTTCTCTTCTAATGGATGGATAGTGCGAATATAGAAATGGTAGTTTATGGTTCCGAATGGATTCTATAGGACATTTTCTCACCAATATACAAACCATACGAATGTTTTTCGTAGTTACTGATATGGAAATAGATATCCAAGTAAAAATAAAAGTAATATGAAAAAGTATGTGAAAAATTGAATGAGGTCTTTTCAAATCATTACATCATAGATCGTGCAATTTTGGAATATATTTATTTGGTTAATAATGGTCCGAATAAAGTTGAAAAATATAAACAATCTAATAAAATTATTTTTACTGTCTTTAAAGTTATCATCTTAAATCTTTTAGCAATAAAAATAAGCATATTATTACAGGGTGTCAATTTGTTATTTATTTACATAACTTTCGATAATGGGAAAAACTACAATGGATCCACCGCCAACTTTCTTAATATCCCCAATATACATAAATAAACAATACAATAATGTACAACAACATTGTTTTTGATGGGTTGTTATTAGAAATTACATATTGCAGTTTAATTTGAAAATTTTATATTAAATTAATATGTTACATGAGCAGCTATTAACACAATCCTGTGTAATATAAGTGACAATCAAGAATTATTAAAATGTCGGTTTACATTTCATTTTTTCATAATATAAACCTGTCACTTCACTGATCACATTTTTTATCTGGTTTTTATCTCGTTTTCTTATAATAACTTGGCGATGTTTGGCTGGGAAAATGTTATTACGCATTCCGTATTTTGCCGAAGGATCGCCTAAAACAAATACCAGATTAACAAAAATTCGCCCTAACTAATCCGCATAAAGCGAGTTAAACCCGTATTTTACAAAGAAAATTGTATCAAACGCAAAAATAGTTTCAGAGCTATATACTTACTTGAATGATGATAATAATAATAATAATAATAATAATAATAATAATAATAAAGCATTCAGCAATTTCAATTTCATTCTGCTTCGTATGACACATTCTTATGTATTTTGACTTTTTTAAACATAAATAAAATGCCTTTTTTAAAGCTGACAACATCATACTTTAAATTTTGTGCACAAATGTCTTTAAAATGCAAAAAAATACTAAGATATTAAGGAAAACATGAAAGTATAGTTTTTCAATCAAAAATTGATCAATCTGAGACGAAATATGTAAATAGTATTTCTCAAATAAATAAATAAAATAAAATTAGATACATATCCGCTATACCCATGAAATGAATTATTTCAGAGAATATAAACTAATATAATATATGGCTATGATATTATATCAAGAAAGAGGATATCGAAAATTCGATAATCTGATAATGGGTTTTTCGATAAAAAAAATCCCCAATTTAGAGCGATTACTCGAAAAGACCGATTACTACCAATTTTAAGAAAAGTAAAAAAAAAAAAAAAAAAGATATTTGCATACAAAACACAGGCCACTTGTGCATCAATATTCTCGGCATTTGCGGCATGAAAAGTGTTAATAGAATAATTTATATAAATATTTTTAAAATATTAACTGTAATATAATACTACAATTGAAACTGAATGCAAAAAGCACCAATTAATAAATGATGCGATGTGTAAATTCAAGCAAAATTGTTTTACAAGTCGGAATAATTTATTTTGAATAAAGTTTTAATATGTTTCTTTTATGTACAATATACATATAGGGCAGATTGTTTTTAAAGGTATTACGTTAAATACTCTTAGACTATGACATCCAGTTACCAATAGTAGTTTGGAAAGACTAGCTTTAACCCCTTAATTCTCGATCCCGTGATAGTCATGGGCTGTGTCTTTTATTCAGATTGTTTGATTCCCACAAATTTTATAAAAGACTTTAATTTGCTTTATTATGGCATCATTTTACTTGTCATTAAATAAGGTGAATATTTCTTTTTCAAAAAAATGGTGCCAATAAGCAATTTGAATTTTTAAACCTTAATTTAATGCAACCGTTAAGGGGTTAAAAATGTTATTTGTTAAAATTGACAATGGTCAAATAAAAAAAAATGCTTTAGACCAAAATTTTATTTTATAAAAGAAATTAAAGAAATAATTTATATTTCATTGAATAAAATTTAGGAGGGAAATATACTTTTTAAATTTTGAGGGTCAATTTGTGGGTATTTTTTGTCGGCTTCAGCAGGTCGAACTTCTCTGATACGGAGGGGTTTGGGCCATTTTACAGATAGGAAATATATTTTTTAAAATACAGTTAAACGTCTTTGCTACAAACGATTTATTGACTGATTTCAAAACATATATATTCATACATTTATATACATTTATATACATTTATACATACATTTATATTCATTACCTGTATTCAATAACTAAAATGGTGAACAATATATATATTTTTTTTAATGCCAGAACTGCGATATGCTTATGGGACTTGCCATATTGCAGAAAGATTAACCTATGGACAATATGAGTGGCCTCACTCAAACGAAGGAAATATTAAATATTTTATGTATTTATATTTATAAAAAATAATGATAAGAATAATTAGTTACTATTACATTAGAATGCCCGCGAGCAGTCATTTTGACTGCCACCAAATGAATAGATCTCGGTTTGGACCAGAAATTTTTTTTTATAAAACTAGTTTAAAAGATACAAGGAAAAAAAAAACTAGTTAAACGGATAAGTTAATAATTTAAAATAAAAATTCTGGTGCGAAGTATTTTTCTAAAATTTGAGTAAAATTCTCGTTCTTTGTAGTGTTAAATACATAATTACATGAACGATGCATAACATTTATCACCTTTTATCAGTGTTGCCAGATTGGGGACTCTTTTATTTCAGATTATTCGACTGTCACCACTTTTTTAAAGTAGTATAATTCGCCTTATTTTTCAGAATTTTTAATCTATTTATAAATATGCCAAATACTTCTATTTAAAAAAAACGGTGACAATCAATAATCTGGGGACAAAAAAGTCCCCAATCTGGCAACACTGCCTTTTATAGAGCTTCAAATTGGTATGTGTTTTTCAGTGCAAAATAATGTTTCACAAATATTATTGGCCTTAAACAGATCTCTCATTGTACAGCCCGCAGGCCATAGAGCTACCACCTTTTTTAAATAGAAAGTTTTATTTTATTTAACAGTAAAATTTTTGTCATTAAATAGAATAAATTACTTTCTGCAAATACTGGTTTAAGACTATTTTTCCCAAATAATAGAGAGTATCACTGCTTTGAAGATGTAAAATTTCTATGCTTCGATTATAATTTAATTGTCATTACTCGATTTTCCATATTTGATAGCTTCCTAGAAAA
Source organism: Maratus speciosus (assembly GCA_963932465.1). Lineage (NCBI taxonomy): Eukaryota > Metazoa > Arthropoda > Arachnida > Araneae > Salticidae > Maratus > Maratus speciosus. The sequence goes on along the minus strand of OZ010796.1, from coordinate 111,306,746 downwards.
ATAAATTGGAATTGAAAAATATTATATAAATGAAAATAAAGTTTAAATATATTTCTTGTTTCATTCATTGACAAAACAATGCTTCTAACTCGCATTTTGCCTTTTTCAGATTTTTTTTTCTGTATTCTTTCACATCAAGTAGGGTCCATTTTTTAATGACGTAATCAAATATTTAGGGCCACTCATCATTTTAAATCTTCAGAATTTTTTTTTTTTCATAGATTAAAAAAAAATATATACAATTATAAATCAAACAAACAATCAAAAACAAACATGAAAATATGATAATTAAAACAGGTTTATTTTTTAAATTAACAAGTCTACTTTAACAAAGACTCCAATTGATATTTATACTAAGCATCCACTTTTCTGAAAACTGTGCTTTTGATACTTGCTTGGCTGTAAAAAGAAAACTGTCAGGTTTCTGGCGTCAATAGACGCATGTTTAATGTAAATTATTGTTTAATTAACGCTATTTTTCTTTATTTATTTTATTAATTTCTGTATTATTATCTACGTACTTGGGTTTTAGACATATTTTCTTATCTACGCGGTTAAATTCAGTGCATGGAACGAAGAAAATTCCAGAAAAGTGTTATTGTCTCCTGGAATGTAGGTGGTACAACAGGAATGCATGTAGCTGTAGAAAGAAGCATTTATGAGCAGAAGTTAATCTATTTTGATGACTTATCACGGAAGAAGAGTTCAACATGACACGTGGGTATACCCTGTGAAAATAGAGAACATGATCCCACAGATTAAATATAAAAGCTAAGAAAAATAATGTAGAAGGGCGATCAAAAACATCGTGTTAGAGTTAATAGGAGTGAGTGGTGCTTTGAGCCTGCTGTGTTTTCTTGAGAAGCGTCTTGTAGGATAAGCCTGAGTGATTGCCGAGAGTTCGGATAGACCTGTGCGGTGGTAGTACTCGATAAGCTTGCTTGTGTACGTCCATGCAAGGCAGGTATAGTATCATAGTGCTATAACATAGTGCTTATACACTACCATAAAAATTCTTCTTCATACATTAAATTATTCCTTATTTTTAAACAAACAACTTCCGTACCCGTAGAAAACATGCTTTTTCGTTAATTTTCCGCGGAATTTTAAAAAAGAGGACGAATCCGTTTATTCCTTGCACGCATGCGTATTGGCTGTATTAACATCAAAGTTCGAATTTATTTTAAATAAAAAACCGAAAATTCAATAAATTAAAATTTCTAATTTATCTAAAAACAAAGAAACAAAAATAATGCTTTCGAATTTAATAAAGTAGCAATTTTTTTATTCATTTAAACTTATTCAAAATTTACTTTTTAGAGTTTAAAAAAAATATTCGCATGTAAAATAGATTCTAAACGAACTTATTTAAAATATATATAGTAAAGTTAAAAAAAAAAAAAAAAAAAAAAAAAAAAAGATTTTATTCATAAACGCAATAATTTCTTCTCGAATTTAATTCAAAATATAATATTCATATTTTACATCTAACAATCAAATTATGTCATATTAAAAATATGTCTAAAATGTAATATTTTTTATTGCCTATTATTCTATATGAGTTAAAACACCAACCATTATTTCATAGTAACGAAATGTTCCTGCAATTAAGTTCAAATTTCCAAGCTTTCTGAACAAGAGATTTAACAAGCCTTATCAATCCCCTATTTGAAGCAATCCATATCTTAAATTCGAGAAAACGAATCGTTCAAATCCAAGTGGATCCAAGGAAGAATGGGAGGCGAATTTTTAAAAAACTCATTTTTTCAGTCTACGAAAACTATTTGTCTTAGAACTGAAATTTTGACAATTCTCGGATGTATACCGGTAGCAGTGCTGCCAGGAATATTTCCGTGAATTGAAAAACTCATTTTTTCAGTCTACGGAATTTTTTTGCCCTAGAACTGAAAAAAAAAAGAACGAAAATTTTGACAATTCTCGGATGTATACTGGTAGCAGTGCTGCCAGGAATATTTCCGTGAATTGAAAAACACATTTTTTCAATCTACGGAAATTTTTTGTTCTAGAACTGAAAAAAAAGAACGAAAATTTCGACAATTCTCGGATGTATACCGGTAGCAGCAACCAGGTATATTTCCGTGAATTGAAAAACTCATTTTTCAGTCTGCGGAAATTTTTTGTCCTAGAACTGAAAAAAAAGAACGAAAATTTTCACAATTCTCGGATGTATACCGGTAACAGTGCTGCCAGAAATATTTCCGTGAATTGAAGAAAGTGTTTAGTGCATGTGCATTTGGACCTGCCTTCGTTTGTTATATTGAAATTTTCTGATTTCTGCATGCGATAGATTTCTCTAACCATCTCCAACAAACAAACAACGGATACACTGACAGTATCTATTTTATACACTATATAGTCATTAATCACCGGACACTTTCAATTTTAGACATTTTATCGAATATTTAAATATATACTTGTCGGATTTTTCTGGAATTTCAAGATTATAAAGAATATGTTTTGCTTCAAATTTATTAACGTCTATTGTATAAGGAGGACAATCAGGGGGCCAACAAAAAATCTAAGAAAAATAGTAATATTTTGAATCACCCTGTACATTAAAATACATGAAATGATCTATCGCTGCAGAATACAAATTTGTGGACAAAGTACAACATGTTTTCTGATTTTTGTGAGAATAGCACGTACATTGATAGAGATATAGAAATTTTGTTTTAAGTTCAAGAAATTCTTGCGTGTTTTTAGATTATTTCATGAAGGACTTTCAACCAAATTTAACACCAGTTTCAGATAAATGTTCAGATAAATCAGAAAAATGTAGTAGAAAAAATATAGTGTAGTTGGAATATAAATATATTAAATATTTTATGAAATATGAGCAGTTGTATGATTTTTTTTATCTGCGCATGCGCGAACGATAACAAAGATTTTTTCTTTCTTTTTTTTACATAATTTAATAGTCAACTCTACGGAGCAACTCATAAAAACATCCAGTCAAATATCGTGAAAATTCTAAAAGATATCGTCGATAGAGTGAGATGATTTTTAGTTGCTCTTTAAAAGCGGCTGAATGATAAGGCATTTTCCACAAATTGACATTTTTATTAACTGACTTTCAGAAAAAATTCAGTATTTAATGAATACCAATGAGTAGACTTTGAACAAATGCTTCGATTTTCATTATTTTTCTTTTATCATGGAATAGGCTTGTTTTGGTGGTTATCCAAGAAAACTAAAACATCAATAAAAAAATCAAATAAAAAAAAATAAATTACAATTTACAATTTGTCGAAAATCCCTTATCATTCAGCTGCTTTTAGAGAGCAACTAAAAATAAACCTACTCTATCGCCGATACCTTTCTGAATTCTCACGATATTTTGCTGGATATTTTGTTTATGTTTTGTTCCATAGAGTTGACTATGTAAAAATTATGTAATAAAATATTTATTATCGTTCGCGCATGCGCGGATAAAAATTATTTCATACAACGACTCACATACCATAAAATATTTAATATATTTATATTTGAATTGCACTATATTTTTTTTCTACTACACTTCTCTAATATATATATATATTTTTAACTGGCGATAAATTTTGTTAAAAACACTGCCTGATACAGTGCATGTCAAAAGTTTAAGCACAATAGTTCTTTAGTCTTTAGTAGAACAAGAAAAAATAAATACTTGATTTCTGCTCCATCCTACTGAATTACTTTAAATATATGGTCTTCTACCGATCAAATGAGGTTCTGTATTGTTTCTGGTTCAATTTTAAACTAGGCGTTCTCAATAGCATCTTTCAAATCTTTAACTGAAGAATACTGCTATCCATTTGGATAAACTGCATGAGTAAGAATACCCCACATATTTCTATAGAATTCAAATCAGAGCTAATTGCCGGCCATTTCAAAACAGGTACTTTTTTGACTTAAGACAGGTTGAAGTTGAGCTTGAGGTATAGATCGCCGCATTATCATGTTGAAATAATCATTTTTCTCCCCACAAAACATCGGCAAGAGGGAGCAAATGATTTGCGTCTTTTGATAATTTTCAGAATTTTCACGACCACTGATGAATGCTAGAGAGGTCTGACCACTGAAAGAAATAACCCCCCCATACCATTACTCAACCACCACCAAGTTGCAGCCTAAAAATAGCCCTAGGTTCTTTGCGGAGATCATGCCAATAGTACCTAAACGCGTCAGGGCGATCGAGGCTCCAACTTTTTTACGCCACTGAATATGACATTCAGCCACTTATCACCACTTATTACTATATGCTCTTGGCCCCACTGTAATGTTGTTTCTTTATGTTGTCGTTTGAGACATGGTAACCGAGCCATTTTACTGTTTTTGATGTATTCCGATTACAAAACTCTTTTACGAACAGTTTACTCGATATTTGTCCTCCAACTGCATGTTTTATTTGCAAAAGAGAGTAATTAGCAGTTGAAGCCAAGATTCTGATGTGGCGCACAGTGTAAAATTTTGCAAATCTAGCTGGAAAAAAGTAAAAAAATCGACTTGCAGTAATTTCACTTTTAGACTTTTATAAAAAACCTAACTCCACAACAACACCATAAAAAATCGGCTCAAAAACCAAATTTTCGTTTAACATTTTTAGAATGGCTATTGCTGCAGTTGTAATTGCATTGATATTTTTGCCTTAAAACGTACTTATTTTATAAATATTTTTTTGTAATAGTATGGAATCTTTACAACACTGTAGATATCTTGTATTTTACAATAGTTATTTAGAAGTGTTATATTTAAAAATAATTTTTTAAGCCAATATAAAAATTATTTGCAATATAAAAATTATTTGCAAATTTAATAGCATATGATTAATTTTAAAAAGCTACAAAAATCCTGTGCACGCCGGTGCATTGTAATATATTTTTTTTTCGTAATTATGTATGCATTTAGATATAAAATAAAACAATTTCAGCTGCAACTATTTGCAACTCTAGAATATAAGTAATTATTTTTCCAGGTACAGAAGAGTAAATTTCGAAAAGAAAATTTTATGTGATTTTGCAAAGTTATGTTACTGGACATGAATATTTTCCTGTTAACTCTAAAAATATCCTGATAGACTATGTATTATACAAATATAATTTTCAACATTGCTCATCTGTTATGTTAGACCAGATAAAGCGGCTGATCCATTCTTTTACAATTGGCAGTAATCAAAGATGGAGAAGCTGCCATCGCATAAAGAACTTTTTTAAAGTCAAATAAGAAATGGTCACATTCGAATATTAACAAATATATATTTACAAGGCACAAGTAATAATGACTACAAGAAAAAGGTTGGACGATCAAAGAAATTTCTTTTATTTAAGTGTACCGAAATCAAAAGACAAAAGATGCATTCGCTTTTCCCAGAACACAAATGAATTAACACATACCCCGTATTTAAAACTGAGACAATCAGGAAGAAAGGATGGTGCGGATATTTTAAAAAATATATCTGAAAGCCCTAAAAAACAATATTTTAAAAAATCGTTAAAAAGCCGTATTTTCGCCATATAAAAAAGGGCTGTAATGAAGAAAATCAAAATTTTATAATGGTTAAATCCACACTAGGGTGGAACTAAAAAACAAAGTTTCGAATTTTATATTCTAATAGTGATTATTTTTTTCCTTTTTAACTCCATAAAAAGAAAATATTTTTCTTTTAATTTTAAAATGATATTTTCCGGTTCCTCAAAGCGCCTGATTTTCCCTAAAAAACGAAAAAAAGTCAATAATTGCATGAAAAGTTTTTTGAGCTTATTGTTAAATTTATATTTTGCAAAATTAAATTAATTAAGTGTTACTGTCCTGTAATAAAGATAATAAATTAGTTTGAGTGCCTTAGAAAAGTTAGCCCCATTTTATTTGACTTTTGTAGAAGCCAGCGTCGTGGGCGTCGGCTTTCATTGTCTCTGATTTATTTGTCTGCGACACATAACAAGTTAGTCCGATTTAACGTGTGTTAACAGTTTCTTTAATTATTTTTCAATAAACATTCGGTGCCAAAAGTGACAAAGTCTGTTAACGTACCTAAATCTAGATAATTGTTGAAGTGTCCTGTATCATGAACCAAAACAATTAACATTATACTGTCATCTTTGACGAACATATGAAGATGTTGTGAAACATTATTTTTGGGTTCAATTTAACTTAAAATCTGACATATGGAATCTGGTACACACTATTTCTAAAATATCTAAAGCTGTTGATGATACAATTAAAAGTGTATTGCTGAGACCTTCAATTCCAACGGTTTCTGATACACAAATCATGAAAAATGATTAGAGACTAGCGCGAGAAATGTCAAAATTAGAAGAAAAAATATTAAGATTAGAAAGAATAATCCCACATCCAATATAAAATTGCAAAATGTTAGGTAATCCTGCAAAAAACATTTCTTTGTGTAAAAGCAATAAATATTATCGTGTATCAGAACAAGAACGCCACTTTCACAAAGACCAAAGAGAGATGAGGTGATGGCAATAGGATCAATAGATATTAAAACTACAAAAAATGTGTAGCAAGACTTGAAATGGAAATATAAAGGAAAAAAGTTATTTTAAAACAAAAAAAAAAAGATCTTTTGATTGAATGATCGTCAAGTGCGAAAAATAGTTCGGAAGGAAATAGTTCAACCGGTTGTTTTTCTAAACCTGAATTTGATAATCAACAAGGTGAAAGAACCGCAGTATTAGACAGAACTGCAAATATTATTGCAAATGGCACCTTAGAAGATATGGGTATTTCTGATGATAATAAAGAAAAGGTAACTGAAAGAAGGACTTGAAGACGACAAAGAGAAAAGAAAAGGAAGAATTTGGAAGAACAGGAAAGACGAAATGAGTTAATTTTAGAAGGTTAGTATTTTGATGGCAGAAAGGATAACACTATGATAACTGAAGCAGAGGGAAAAAAGTGTAACTAAGAATCATTGAAGACGAACACCTGGTCTCAGTTCAAAAACCAGGATAAAAATATATTGGTCATATTTCATTGACATCTTCTTCTTATATTAATATAGCCACTGCAATTTTGGTGTATTTTCAAATTAATAATACAGACATTTCAAGTTTGAAAGTTATTGGGTGAAACAGAAACGCCTTTAATACAGGATGCAAATCTGGAGTTGTTAAAACATCGGAAGCAATAGCCTAAAAACTTGATAATGGATAATTTGATTATTACATGCAAATGAACTTTTTTCTTAGATACTTATTTCAACATCTTGCTGGAAAAACTACGGGTCAAAAGGGTTTTCTGGACCAGTAGGAAAGCGACTTGAAAAAATGCGAACATATTGAAATTATAGACTATAAAAACATTGATCCTATCTTGACGGACTGAACGGATGAATAACTTAAAAAAAAAAAAAAGTACAAACAGGGGATACACCTGAATTTTAGATTTTCTTTGTCATACTCAAACAATGGAAACATGTGTCGAAATTGTCCCGCGAGCTGCGTCAACCGTCTTTAAATATTAAGCAAAAGATGGCTTAATCTTGGGAAAGTTGAATTCCCAAAATGTAATGACAAAGTTTGCCTAAAAAGACATTAGGTTGAATATCCAGCTGAATTAATCCATAACAAAGTGAGGTAAGGTGGGTGGAAGTCGATATTTAACCACCTCCTCGTGGTGACTTCTGGATAGAATTTGCCAAATAAAAGTAGATATGAGCTAACAGCTATGTTGTTTAATTTAAGTTACTTTATACTGAAATTTCAAAACTTTGACCTCCTTGAGGAACCGGAGAACAACTTAATTTAAAAAAACCTTTTCAGCCAAAAGTTTAGACATCCAAAAAGGAAAAAAGTTTTCACTATTACACATTAAAACAAAAAAGTTTTTTTTTTTTTTTTTTTTTTTTTTTTTTTTTACCCTATACTTAAGTTCCACCCTAATCCACACCCATCATCTACTTCTTACTCTAGATCCATAAAGTTTAATTTCATCATGGAAACTTATCAGTCAATAACAAAAGAATTTGAAATTGTCAGAAATTAAATCTTTACAGCTCTTGCACACTATAGTAGAATTCAATAGTCACACGTATGACATAGAGCACAAATTTGAAGACACAGTGGTATACAGGGTGTCCACTCTCAACGATGAGAGTGGCTAACTCCAATGGCTAACTCCTTTTCCAATGGCTAACTCCTAAACCGTTAGATTAATATTAACACAATTATTCTAATTGGTAAACAAATCATATTAGATGTAAATTTCCAACTGGGCGAAAAACTTTTTTCGCCCAGTTGGAAATTTACATCTAATATCCTAAACCGTTAGTCATAGACAAATTGTTCCAATTACAAAAATGTTTTAAATGAGGTAAAGAAGTATTTTAAAAGCGATTTGAGTCAATTAAAACATCTTAAAAGAATACGGAATTTAAAATTTTATACGTTCCCCCGGTCCTATAAGTTATATTTAGTAAAATTTTCCTGTTACACTGAGAAGTAAGACAAAAAAAAATCCCGTTATTCTAAGATTCAAATTGACTTAGTAATAGCTTTTTAAAGTTGGAGCCTATTTTTTCTGCAAATTAGGGGTCATTCACAAATTTAGTAGAAATATAATTTCGTCAGATATATTTAAAAATGCTTAAGAGTAAAATTAACATTGCAATATAAATTTGAAATCTTTAATCATTCTGACATATTAATGCAAAATATAGAATTTGTAATAAACATATAAGAAGAGAAAATAAAACAGAATTTTTGTTAAATAAAATTATGAAAATTAACAGCGTCAATTCTTTACAAAATGATACATATTTTAAAATTATATTAGATTAAATACTAGCATGCAAAAGTTGGGATATGTCATGTTTTTTAGCTTTTGATAATTGATTCTTATGTATTCTGAACCGCTAAATCCGAAATTGACCTTCAATTTTTACCATCACGTAAAGATTTTTTGAAAATCGTAAAATTTAAAGTTAAAAAAAGAAAAATAGTGAAAATTTGATACCATAAAATAGATGTGGTTGTTGTGTTTTAACTTTGGACAATTGATTATGTATTTTTACCGCTGAATCCGAAAAGGATCTTAATTTTTAACTATCCCGTCAGGATTTTTCGTAAATTGTAAATTTAAAAGTTAAAATTTTCAAAGTTAAAATTGAACCTCCTCCCCCACCTCATCGGATCCCTCAGCTATTTAACTGTAAGAATCTCAGTATTAGCCAAATAAATGAATAAATTATTGAATTAAATTAAATTAAATAAATTAAATTAAAAAAGTTTTACATCTGATTTATAGTATCAGATTTTCGCTACTTTTTAACTTTGACATTAACCATCTGCAAAAATATTTTAATGTGATGGTTAAAAATGACGGTCATTTTCAGATTCAGTGCTAAGAAGTACATAAAAATCGATTATCCAAAGTTTAAAGACACAGCTACCTCCTCTATTTTAAAGTATCCGATTTTTGTTATTTTTTTAACTTTGACAATTTATGATTTACGAAAAATCCTGACATGATGGTTAAAAAAAGTTAATTTTCGGATTCAGTGCTAAAAAATACACAAAAGTCAAGAAACACAACCATCGCAGTCTTGTGTTATTTAATCTGAAACTTTTTCTTAAATTTCTTGACGGTAATCTATTGGAAATTTGTGTTATCCTGTAAAGTATGTATAAATGGTAACCACCGAAAATCCTAATAAAATTAGATTGCCATGGGATTTACGTTAGTATGTAAAATTTAATCTCGATCGGATATTTAAAAGTGATTAAAAGTTCGAATACAAATTTTGAACTGGAAAATTATACATATGATAGTTGAAGTTAAATAAAAACTTATAAAAATAACATAATTTTTGTTAAAAGAAATCATGAAAAGAAACAGTCTCAAATCATTACAAAATAAAACATATGTTAAAATATAATTATTTTAGCCAATCTGAAACTAAATAAAGGTTACCTAAATCGTAAAACTTGTACGATTTTTTTCAAAGTGGAGATACACATGAAATAAGTTCCTCGAATACTTGAAGCACTTGGTATATGATCCCTCAAAGCATGGTCGAATTCATTTGCGTTCAGATGCAATAAAGTGGTATAAGTCATGCATTTTTAAAATTTCATAACTCGGTCAATTTTAGTGTTATATGAACGGGACTTTTTTTGTCTTACTTGTAAGTGCAATAGGAAAATTTTACTAAATATAACTTATAGGACCGGAGGGCCATATAAAAATTTAAATTTAGTAATTTTTTAAGAAATGTTTTTACTGATCCAAATCACTTTTAAAATATTTCTTTACTTCATTTAAGACATTTTTGTAATTAGAACTATATTTCTATGACTAACTGTTTAGGAATTAGCCATTGGACACCGTTGAGAGTGGACACTCTGTATAACACTATGTGCAGCATTCTATCTTCAAATAAAGCAACTTAAAAATGCTAAGTCTGTAACGTAAAATCCAAGGAGATGAATAACTTAAAAATGATTCGATAATATACGAATAATACTCACAAGTTTTCTTTTTCTTGTCGGCACTATATGCACAATTAAAATTTATAGAATGCCTCTTATATATTGGTTATAGATTAGATGTAAAGAAACAGCAGTTCCGAAAGCCTGAAGAAAAATGAAGTATCACAGAAAGAAAAAAATATAATTGAAAGATTTAGACCTAAAAGAGGATTATTATTAAAAACTTCAAAACAAGGACACGATAACAGTAATGTAGGAAATAGATAAAGAAGATTTTTTAAGGATGCTGCTGTGGCCGCTAGCATAACAGGTGTTGATAAATTCTTATTGAGCGATTTTAAATAATTTTACATGCCATGTGGATATCACATAAATTTGTCTGCCTTCAAGCATTACAAATAATGACATTAACATCTTAATAAAACTATAGAGTGACTGAAAATCACCCTGAAGTTTTAATATTTATACTGTCACTGAATATACAAATAATAAAAGAATAGCAAACAACGAAAAATCACAGTGATTCACTTTATGATAATACTGGAAACTATAGCAATATGGAATTAATTAATTACTATACTTTTAATAAAAGAAAACTCCTCTTGTTGAAAATAAATGTGTACTATATCTTTTAAAATCTGCAACGAATGCCATAACACTACGGAAATATCAACGTATGAAAATAACAAAACATCTTTTTATGATGATTATGATGACGGAATAACAATGATATAAATTGCACAATGTAAATCGTAAAGGTATATTTTTTTCATAATACAGAACCATTTTATCTCTAGTAAGATCAATTTTATTATTTTAATATCAATAATTTTCATAAATTGAATTTTCATCCGCTAGATTGGCAAAATCTGACACTGTGCGGCGGTCTTCGCGCAAAGTAGTCACTCACGGCTTTCCTGAACAGAATTTTCGGTTGAAATCATTACCAGGAATCAAAACTTGATGAATACATCGTTTTCATCTTTTTAACGCATTTGCAATTTCAGAAACAGACTTATGTTTTGCTCTCATACTCCATATATTTATCACCTCTTCCTCTGAAAATTAATTCGGCATTTTGTACTAACGCAAAAATAACAACTGACTGTTTTTTATAAAATCAGAAATCGTTTGCGTTCGCAACCGCTTACATCAGTTTCTAAAATTAGCATGAAAACGATTTCTTGCTCAAACTTTTGACACGGTTATTTTTTTTTCTATTCTTAAACTCCATGGTTTGAAATAAAATTTAAAAGATCATTTTATTGAGAATGGTATTAAAACTGGTATTATTATCATATACAAGACAGATATTGAAATAAAGTGAATATTTAAAGTTTTATTTTACAATAGTTATTGTGCTTAAACTATTGACATGCATTGTATAAGCTAAAAACATTCAAGCATTTTTTTAACTTTAAAAAACATCGCTATACATAGCTGCCAGCTTTTACGCTTTCAACCTACCACTAAAATTTTATATTAACTATTGTCTTATTTAATCGTCGAAATCTCGCAATTAAACAAGACGAAAATTTCTGTTAAATTTTAGTGGTAGCAAAGAAAGCGTAAACGTTGGCGGCTATGGCTATATCTCCATGAATATACGTGCTAATCTTACACAAATCAGTAAACGTATTGTACAGTATCCAGAATTTTTTATTCCGCAGTGATAGCTCATTTCGTGCAATTTAATTTACAGGGCCCCAAATCCCAATACAATCCCAAATATTATTCTTATCTTTGATATTTTATGTCCAATTATGAAATCGACGTTGATAAATATGAGGTCAAACATATTCTTTATTTTCCTGAAGTTCCAGAAGAATCCGACAACTATATTTTTAAATATTCGACAAAACGTCTAAATTTGAAAGTGTCCTGTGATTAATGGCTATATAGTGTATATATATATATAGTTCAGCTTATTACTTTTTATAGCTCTAAAGGAGTATTGCTGCTTCAAACGTCTGCTCCTTTTTCATTCGACAGGATGCATATTTCTGAAATTTTACAGATACGGCAACTGATTAATGGAATTTTTACTTGACTAATCAAATTACTCACTTTAAAATTCTAATATATATATAAATATGTATACGCCTTGAAAACTTTTAAAGTGTTATTATGAATCAGAGTTAAATTTAACCCTTTATGCACTGAGTTATGAATTCATGAAAATTTTATCTTCTAAAGCAATTTTCGCGAATTCTTTAAACTACATTAGAAGATTTAAATAATCATTTAATAAACTTTAGAAGGATTGAAGGATTAAAAGGCTTAATTAAATTTGAATTTATAGGGATTTTGTGCATAATTTATAACCCCACTCAAATCTTTTATTTTAAATATATTTCTTAGTGTTTTGTAGAATTAGGGAATGAACAAATATAATATTCTTACATTAAAAATATAGAAATATTTCGAAATTTAATGATCACCCCCCCCCCCCCTAATGCCCAGAAAGCTGAAAAAATGCAAAGGCAAAAGAAATCCTCCTTTAAAAAATATTTTGTTTTGTGTAACCAATAATGATTTTGAAAAAAGATAAATTAATGCGTCTTTAACTCATTCTAACTTGTATTACAACGAATCGATGTATTAAATGAATTTTATACCAAGCAATTCCAGTGGTATTTTTAAGTACCGGCAGTAGATAAAGGGTTAAAAAATGGTTTTTTGATTACACCCACATAATAATTGGAACCGTTTTAAAAAGAACTATCGTTCTCTATCTAAAAATAGAAGAAATTGTGTAAAAGTTTCCAATACATATTGAAAACTCTACACAACGTCGATATTTGCAGGCTATAAACGATATATTTAGGACCACAAATCGATCTATGAAAATTTTTTGGTATCATTTTCTGACAAATCTGAATCGCCTTGTGCTCAACAAATTTAATTCTGGAAAAGGAGATAAAAACGACACTGGACTGTGGCAATATCCTCTTAGCTATGCAATTAAAAAAATAACTGTATGTGATAGGCATTTCTGTCTCAATATTAGCAAAGAAAGGATATTTATACTTGAGGAGAAATTTCTTTTAAAATAAAAAAAACACATGTCTCGTATCAAGGAAACATGATATTTTAACACTAGAATTACCGGATGATCCGCATAGTACACTCCCAGAAATACTTTCTTCAATTCACTGAAATTTTCATGACAACATTTCTACCGGGAGTCTTCCATTAATAGATGAATATCCGTTTCTTTTATCTCCGTTATAGGAGGTAAAATATACGTCAATAAAGAGGCTACTTCAGTCAAGTGAAAAGACCCGTTCGCTAATGCTAACCCTATGGAAGAAATTTATAAAGATATTTCGGTTGCATTTTAATATTTTTAATTTTTTTTTTTTCATTGGATAGCTAAGATCGATCTGTACAAAGGCCGTTTTTTAGTTTTTCGATTTTGTTTACAGATATTTTTAATGAGGACTCTTTCATTTTCGGAACCGGTTTTGAAACTGAAAGCATCTTATAAAAAAAATCTGTAATCGAAATCGAAAAAAAAAAAAAAAAAAAAAAAAAAAAAACGGCAAACGTAGAGACCGATCTCAGCTATCCAATGCAAAAAAATCATTTAAAAACATTAAAATGCAACCGAGATATCTTTATAAATTTCTCCCATATGATTAGCATTAGCGAACGGGTCTTTTCACTTGACTGAAGTAGCCTATTAAAGAAAATAAGGATAAAATAAATGTTGCTGATGTCGGATTCGTACCATCTATCTTAGTGTTACGAGACCAGTTCTGAAAACACTCGGCTACAGTTTTACAGTAGTGAAACAGTTTGAAGTAATACATTTGCTGCAGATGGGTGTGGTTGATTAATTTCATTAAAAAGATTTAGTATCAAAATAGGAATTGTTGATTAATTTCTTTAAAAATATTTAGTATCAAAATATTATAAAAATATGAATTATCAATATTTTTATGTAGATTGCTAGATGTAAAATATGAATATTATAATTTTATGTTAGAAGATTTTCTTTCCTCTTTTTATTTTGAGAAAAATCGATTTTATTCAATTTAATATTTTAATTAAAATTTCTATTTAAAATGTGTTCATTTAAAATATAGTTTAATGCGAATATTTTTTGCACCTTTAAAAAATAAATTGCGAATACTTTTTATATGAATGAGAAAAATATTTGTTATTTATTTTTAAATTCGAAAACGTTTCTTTTCTTTGTTGTTGGGCTTTTAAAAAAAATTAAATTAGAAATCTTAATTTATAGAACTTTTGTTCTTTCGTTTTTAAAATAAATTGGGATTTTAGTATTATAAAGCTAATACGTATGCGTGCTAGGAATGAACGGAATTTCTCCCTCTTTTTTTTACGGATTTAGGAAGAATTCCAGGATAAAACATGTTTTCTAGAAGTATGAGAATTATTTGTCAAAAATGAGGAATACGTTAGTGTATATAGAGGAGTTTTTCTGACAGCGTAGAGTGTGTGCATATTTACAATCTTCTACCATAGTTTGTCATCACTTATTTCGCCCAACAACTCTCACCATATTCAAACACAGAAATCTACTAACATATCAGGAGCTTGGAAGAGCAAGGGCGAATTCTGAAATTGGGGTTTTGGGAAATCAAGCTCAAAATTTTGCAAGTAGTGTTACAGAATAGGTTACTACGCACTTTAGCTCGACACTGTGAGAATACTAAGGGCGAACCAGGGCAAAACGACTTACCTACGTGTTGCCTACATGTATCTGAGGTAAAAAAAAAAAAAAAAAAAAAAAAAATCAATTTTTTTGGATTCGCCCTTGCTCTTCCAAGCTCCTGATATATGTGATTAAAAAAAGCCATGATTATAAATTTAAAATAATTGTTACAAACACTGGTAGACAATCTAATGCACGAATGAATTTACCCGACCGAGTAAGGCTCAATGTTAGTGCAGTTAAGATTATATCTAGGAATAGAATAAATATTCTCTGATAATAATTAAATCTCTCTCTCTCTCTCTATATATATATATATATATCTAATGGCTTATCTAATGACATAATTTCCGAGTTTTTATTAAGGTGAATAATACAATAAAAAATTAGCGGTGTCAATAGGCTCCTCCTCTGCGCCAATTTTCCACCACTGTTTAAGGGTTGGTACAGGACACTGTAACAATAATTTATTTTATAAGAATGCATGCGCGCATATGGCGCGTTGAGGTACAAACATCAGGGGTCAATTTGGCCCTTTTTTATTACAAAATTTCTTATTCATATCAGAAAATTCCGATACTATTATCTTTTTTATTTTTGACAGACATTTAATGATTGCATAAAAAAAACTTCTTTGAGAATTTCCGGTTTGAAATCGAAATTTTTAAAATAAAAAGATTCCATCATTTGTTTATTTCTTTTCATGTATTTCCTGTGTTTTACAGATATGCAGGTTTTGCGGGTTTTTTCATTCACAAATTTCGATTTCATATAGGAAATTTTCAAAGAAGATTTTTTTCTATATGTAATCAAGAAATATCTGTCTTAAATAAAGAAAAGAATAGTATAGGAATTTTCTGGTATTAATGAGAAATTTTGAAATTAAAAAAGGGCCAAATTGGTCCCCTGGTTTTTGTACTTCAACGCGTCATTTGCGCCCATACATTCCTATGCAATAAATGACTGTTACAGTGGCCAACCAAATGTGATGAGTATACCAACCCTTAAAGTTTGTACCATAAATTTAGAATCCTCCTGTATGTATGAAATAACACCAATTAAAGTATTTAATTTTCATTCTTATTTACTTGAGTTGAAACAAATAAAGTACACTTTTTTCAGATCATCTGTCCATTATGTACTTCAGCAGCATAATAATAAAGTCATCGATTTTTCAGGGGTATTAGGAGATGGCAGCCCAGTAATAATATTTCAAATTCGACTTTCACTTCAGCAAAATGACCCATATAAGAAAATTATAATGTGTCGACGCCCCATTTGGAATCAAGAAAGGCATTTTACGTGTGTTAGCTATGCAAGTGCACTGTAAAAAAAAAAAAAAAGAAAAAAAAACACGACATTTTGACAGTACAAAGTACTGTTCATCTCGCGCACAAACTCGATCACAGTAAATGAACTGTATCTTTCTTTGGTTTCCTGACTATATTATCATGGAAAATACACTAGTTGTGTAAAATTAACAGGACAATGTGCTGGCAATTTGGTCGCCAGCAGTTTGTGCTGTAAAAAAATGCGTCCAAATTGCCAGCACATTGTGCTGTTAATTTTACGCAACTACTGTATTTTCCATGTTAATATAGTCAGGAAGCCAAAGAAAGATACAGCACATTCACTGTGATCGAGTTTGTTCTGGCAAATCTACGGTGGTTTTTTTACAGTGTGAAGGAAGTACACAAATAAGAGTGTTGACCCTTGAATTTACCATTTATGCTCACCCGTCATGGCAAAGCATTTTGCATACTCTTGCGAGCATGCGTTTCAAGATGGCAATTGAACACATCGAACGCACGTGTACACTTAAAATTCTCAAATTGGACTCCGACATGTAGAAACCAGGGTATATTTATTAATGGTCACTTATGCCGTCATTACTGTGACTTATACTGAAAGAAGAAATATACCGCCTTCATCTAGAACGAGCAGGTAGTCATTTTCTAAATCCCTAAACCAGAAATATAGATTTCCGAGTTATGCGAATAAGGTAAACAAACAAACTGAATAGACGAAATGATCGAGAATTTCTAGTCTATAGTTTTCTAGGTGATGAAACGATGCATTATATTCTGAATCGTTTGAATTTCGTAAAATTATCACTTGATTCCTAGAATTAATTCATAAACTAGAATGACAATTACTAAAACTCACGTCTTGTGTTTGCATTTGTTTCCAGGGAATTTTAAGCAGATATAGGAAAGGATTTAGCGACTAAGGGAAAATATATTAATTGAATAGTTTCTGGAAAAGATAGAATATAGTAATAGAACATCTTATCAATTTTATAACACGTATATCACACGTCATTTTAAATTCATGTTATTAACTCTTATTATTTATTTTAGTTGCTTTAAAAATATTTATTTATCTCTAGTGCTCTCGGTATATTCTGACACTAGAATGTTTTGCTGAAATCAGCAAGTCATATCTAACTGTAACTTTTCTAAAAATAACTACCATCCCTTTACTTACTTCATTTGCAAAACATATGAGAGGAAAAATACTCATCAATAAATGTTTTATCTAGGATTTCTCACAGAGTTGAAAAAGTTTCACGTTCTGATTTTATATCAAACGCTTTAAACCAAAACATAAAATAAAAGGAACTGCGCTTTTATCGCACCCGTCCAAGTAAAAGTCACGTTTTTCTAAAGAAGCAATTTATTTCAAATGAAGTTAAGTGGATTTTAAATCCTGCATTAGGGCGATTTTTATTGTGCGCCAAATATGTAAAGTAAAGGTGAAGTTTAAATTCTCTTGATGTCTTTGCCTACAAAGTGGAAGAACTAAATGACACATCTGGTGTATGGAATTCTTTAAATATTGAAAATAAAAAATGTTTCTTATAATATTTACTACATTTTAAAACATAATCGATAACCCCTCACGTAATGTCATTTAAAAACTGTGATATTCTGCTAGGAAAAGTCGAAATACTTTTTTTCTAATTATAAAAATATATCCGTGTGAAGTAAAACTTGAAAAAAAAAAACTTAAAAAAACTCTTATTAAAAGTAAATGGAATATGCAATCGGCATTTTTCTTCTGGGGCTATTTCATTTTTAAACGTCAGCCATAAGATTTATTTCCATGCTCATAAATCGAGGATAATGAACGGACACTTACGATATTAGACATTTTGTCGAATATCTACAGAAATGCCTGACAAATAGTCTTTGGACTTCGAGAAGGTGGAGAACATATATTACTTCATACTTTTCAGTGAAGATTTAGTCGAAAGGGCAATTAAGGGTCACACAAAAAATTAAATTAAAAATAATATTTGCGATAACCCTGTAACATAAAAACCTCGAAATGATTTGTCACTTTAGCTAATGACTGTAAAATGTTAGTATGCATTAGTATAAAAATAAAAAGTTCATTCGTGGCATTAGAAACATTTGTGCATAAAATTAAAATGTTTTTTATAGCACCCAGTTTAAATCAAATTTAACTCTACTTTCCAAAAATTTGGCAAACTGGAGTAGAAACAATGTATTTGAATTATTAAAGGAATTTATTGAATATTTGGTAAGATATGAGCATTTGTATGAAATAATTTTCAACTGCGCAGGTGGGAACGAAAAATAAAACTTTCTTTCATAATTGGATAATCAACAATATACGACAGCTTATATAAAAGTGGCAGCGTAATTTCGCAAAAAATTCAGATAGATGACGCTATACACTGAGCTGAATTTAACAAAATACGGAAAATCCTTTATATAGTTACTTTTAGAGAGAAACTAAAATTTAGTTCACAATATCGCCGATATTTTTCTGAATTTTCACGATATTTGACAGGGGTTTTTAGGTAAGCTGACCTGTATATCTCAATACCAAATTATGAAAAAATAAAATTAAAAAATTATATCGTTCGCACATGCGCAGATAACATTATACATCATTACATATAACATTATACATAACATTATAACGTATAACATTATAAAAATTTTTATTTTAATATTTTTTTGTGTTTTTTTTTAAAATTTCATATACCGGGGAACATCCCATTGCATGACTGCACAACAATATTAACGCGATAAATAAGTTTTGGACGATGTTGGGGGTCCAAACACCTGGAAAATTCCTATACCGTCCCGTGTCCCTGATGATGATTTTTAAGTTTGGAGCTGTCTGGATAAAATTATTTCAATAAAAATAAATCGATTTACTTTTTTTCTGAAACTGGAGCTATTGTTTTATATAAAAATGTAGCTAAAAATTAACCTGCACACATTTTTAGGGTTGTTATTATTTTTTTAACTCTGTCCCTGGGTTTTAGATTCTTTAACATCCCTCTTCTAAAATTATACAGAAAAGCATTTCAGATACAGCCACATAATTTTTTTCAAGTTTTTTCTCATACAGAAGTATGTTAGAGAAATAATGTCTAAAATTCTTTGGCAGGAAATTTACTGTAGAATTTAAATCAGCATTTAAATATCAATTTCAAGCATCGTGCCTTTATTGGTAGTCTCACCGTCCCCAAGGTTTATTCGTGCACATTTCGAGGTAAATTAAAAAAATAATAATTTAATCCAATGTTAAAAATTGTTTCTAAAAATCAATAAGCATTGTGGCTATCACTTAGTCTTAACATGATTTTCCTGAAAATAGGTGGTAATTTTCCTTGCCGTTCCATCCTGACCGTCTCTTTTTTTACAATTTCGTCCCTTTTTTCCAATGCCATCCCCCTTTTTTACCTTACCGTCCCTTCTTTAACACCACTTTAAGACAATGTTATACAAAAATTCTTTATTAAAAGTACATTGTTATTATTTCTTATTTGAATGTCCTGTGGGTACTATGCGAATTCATTATAAGTAAAAATTTAGAAGAAAATAAAAAGTTAGAGGGGTAAAATGGTAGGAAAAATTAAACTCGCAAGTTTAATTTAAACCTCAGATAAATAAAAAAAATTTCGCTGCTGACCATTTTTTCTTTATTTTGAATCATTAAGGCATTCGTCTATCAGATTAAAATGTTATTTTAGCAAGTTTAATTTTGTCAGATTCTTTCCCCCAAAAGTCAAAAGATTGTGGGAATGCCCCATATATATATATATATATGATCGTGTCTCATTAATTGTTTAATAAATTCATTTTCTAATTGTAGTACGGTAATCCCTTAACATTCGCGAGGGTTAGGTTTGCGGGAAACTTCGCGAATGTTAAGACTGTCTACTCTTGCATAAATGGGGGTTAGATTTTAACATTTCGTTCAAATAGAAAAAAAGTAATTGAAACTTAAAAATGTATTAAGCATTAACAAATACATGCTGTAAATAAATTTGAGTAGTGCAAAATTTAGTTGCTACTTGACAGGTTGAAAAATTTTATTGATATACAATTGTTTGTAAGAACAGCTTTTGATTATGAATTTCCATATAAGGGAAAATTGCGGTCTTAATTCTTCTTTTAAATTTTTTGCGTGCTCACGAATTAAAGATCGCATTCTATTGCTTTATCAACAAGTTTTTGTTGAAGTTGTAAAATTTACCATACAATTTGTGCAGCAAAATTTTTAGTTGAAATGAAAATTTTTGAATTTTAGAAAATTTAATTTTTTTTAGTACAACCCGATACATAATAAAAACCCGAAACATAAATTGATGCTAAAGCATCAATTTATGTTTCGGGTTTTTCGGAATTACTGATCTATATTTTCTTTCAATACAAGTATTGAAGTTCTCGGATATTAGACAATACAGTACAATGCAGCTGTACAGTGTCAAATATTTTTTTTGGAATTAGTAAAACAAATGGAGTTTACTAAGTAAACAAATATTCTTTATGAAACAAAATACGCGAATAACCAAATTAAGTATTCGCAAATGTTGAAGTGTCTTCATTTTTTATTTCGCGAATAATCCAAACTCGCGAAAGTTAAGGGATTACTGTATATTGTTCCTAATGCATTTTTTCACGTTTTCGAAAAGTAGCATTAAATTTGCTTGAAAGCAATGCAAGCTCTAAAGAAATAAAAGGTTATTTCTTTTTCAGCAACATCTATATCGTCATGAATTTTCGCCACAACAACAAAAATACTTACACAAATACTCAGAATCTTTGTACAGTGTCTACATAGTCATTTCCAAAAGTAACAGACATTTTCCTGCATTCTATGTTACAAGGTGTTTGCGATTATTATCATTTTATTCAATTTATTGTTTACTACTTTATTGACCCCGTGGCTAAATCTTGAGTGCAAAATAGTCGTACATGTTCTTAACAACAACGATTTTCAAAGATGATTTGTCGAGCATTTTTGTAGATATTCCAGAGAACGTTTAAAATAAAAAATGTCAGCAATTTTTGATCTTGAGGGTATAACAAATGGTTTTTAGGATAATTTTTCACCAAAAAGAAAATATATTCTAAACCAAAAATTATGAACTGTTTTTTGTTTTTGTTTTTTTTTTTCAAAAGGGTTCAGAACGATTATTATGAAAATATATTAGATGGAACTGGATGAACGCAATTTGACTGATATCTTACGAAAAGAATTAAAGAATGGATTTCGTTTATTTAGTATAAGTAAAAGTGTGGTACCATACACCTTATTATAAAGGGATTCGTGAAGCAAGAATTTCTAACAAAATTTAAAGAAACTTAGCGTACGATAACATTATTATAAATTTATCATTTGTTTATTACATTTTTATTAATAAGTACTTTTCTAGAAAAAGTCAAATCATTTGGTCTTATCCAACGCCCCCTAGATAAGGGTGAAAGCCTCGACGCGCTTTGTTGGAACGTCAAGAAACGTCACACGGAGCAGAGAAAACAAAGAAAAAAATCTAACATTTTTGACGTCTCGATTTCGTTTGCCCTTGGAAATATTAATTATTATTAGTCAATAATAAGTGATAATTCCACCAGTCAAAAAAAGCAAGTTGTTCGACATTTTTTTTTCTTTGTTTTGCCTGCTTCGTGTGACGTTTCGTGACTTCAAAACAATGCGTGTCATGGCTTCCTCCAACCTAGGGGGCGTTGTCTTATTTTGCCAGTAGGATAAGACCTCATGGATATGTTCATATTACTCAAGATGGAAGAGTTTAGTCGTCTTTTAAAAAATATTGTATTTTGCGACTTCAAAGTTCGTCTGCTATTCGATCTTACAGTAAACAAGCTTTTCTTTCTTTCACAAAGTTAATATTATTTGGTTCTTTCAGCATTATTAACTATTCAGCAATTTATTGTGCCGATATTAAGAACTGGTTATGGTTTATTTCGGGGGTGCCATATTGTTTTGATCATATAACAAACAGAAGATAAACACGGTGAATGCGTGTCATGGCTTCCTCCAACCTAGGGGGCGTTGTCTTATTTTGCCAGTAGGATAAGACCGCATGGATATGTTCATATTACGCAAGATGGAAGAGTTTAGTCGTTCTTTTAAAAAATATTGTATTTTGCGACTTCAAATAGGTATTTTAACAAAAAATATTTTTATTAAAATTTTAATGATTTAATAATTAAACTCAAATTGCCTTCATATCACAACTGTGAAGTTTTCCTCTTTATCAGCTAAAAAAAACCATTATCACTGTTTTGCATATTGTTTTAACAGGCTTTACAAATATTGTTTACTTATATCTAATTGTGTACAACATAGTATACGAGGTTTTACCCAAAGAGAATTCAGATCGAAAATCCGGCCAAAAAATGCCATTGAAAAGGCTGATAACATTTTCAATAGGGGATAAAAATCGTTAAATATGCTACACACAAAAGCATAAAAATCTATATATTTAAAACGCTAAGCGTTTCCTTTCGACAGTCCGTGAGAAGAAACTATTGCATTAAATTACACCAATCTCATTTTAAATTTAAGGTATTTGGCCACAGATTTGTTATCGTACATTCATTTGTTCAAATATTTTATTAATTAGTCGTAATTTTAAATTAAAATTCTACAGTTGCGCATGCGCATTATATAAGTACATGTCTGCCTTTGGAGTGACGCACTGCACATGCGCAAAGATGCTCCCTCAGTTGAACTATCACTTCACAGGTAGAAGTTGTTTTAAGTTCGTCTGCTATTCGATCTTACAGTAAACAAGCTTTTCTTTCTTTCACAAAGTTAATATTATTTGGTTCTTTCAGCATTATTAACTATTCAGCAATTTATTGCGCCGATATTAAGATCTGGATACGGTTTATTTCGGGGGTGCCATATTGTTTTGATCACATAACAAACACAAGATAAACACGATGATTTGAGGCTAAAAGTTATGGTTGGTGATTCATCTTATGAATTGCCAATAGTTGCTCACGAAGATTGGAAAATAGCATGTTAAGAGAAACAGAATTCAGTACTCCAATTCGAGACAATTGCGTATGCATCAACTGTTTCTCGAACATCTTCAATTTAGAAAGAAAAAAAAGCGAGTTCCTGCTAGCGTAGCGGCTTAACGCAGCAGTTTAAAGCTCTGAATTTTTGTAGAGGAGGAGGACGCAGGTTCGAACCCAAGACTGGCAAAATGTGTAATATTTCTGTCGCTAACTCATTTTAATAATGACATATTTTATTAGGAAGAGAAGTTATAGGATTTTTATTTTATTATTATTAACATTTGAAGACTTTATAATTAAAAAAACGTTTAACACCCAATAATATTTTGAAAAAAAATAAAGATTTTATATTTAAAATATTTAAGCTAAAATATTTTGAATGCAATTATCAATTAAATAAATTTAGCTGATCTAAAGTTTTCGTTATATTTTCTGACCATTATCAAGAATATATATGTGTGTGTGTGTCAGAAAGAAAAGTTTGTCAATCATTTGCGTAAAAAATAAAACGGAAAGAAAGAAAATAGTATAAGAGCAATAAAACAGATTACCTTGATATCCAGGTTTAATATTTAAAAAATGTATAAAAATTTAAAATAACATTCAAGTAATAAAAAATATATATTATAAATCGTTAACTGCATCAAGTTTCAAATCTAGGTTTCTAGAGAATGAGAGAGATAAAAATAAAATTCATGGCAGCATTTAATGGTAGCTGTAGTTTTAAAAAATAAATAAATAAATAAAAATAAATATTGTTATTTTTTCAAAAAAAAAAAAAAAAAAAAAAAAATGAGGCTGTAGTAAGTAAAAATAAATTCTCTACCGTATATTTAGGTAACTTTCTGATAAAAACAAGCATAATTGTTTGTAAATTATAAACTTAAAATTCTTTCACTCCATTGAATAGGTTAGACTGACAGCACCATCTAGCCTTAAAGAAATAGGAATCACTTATGCAATATTGAAATTCGTCTCGTAATTTGTCATTCAATAATTAATTTTAAAAGCAATTAATTAAAAATTCAAGAATTTTTCTAATGAAACATTCAAGTTATTTACCGTCAAATCTTGACGAGCACTATCTAGTATTTATTATCTTCAAATGTGTTCGTATTTAAGAATATATTATTTCCAGAAACTTTAAAAAACTAGAAAATGTTAAAACAAGATTAAGTAAACTTTCCAACACAGAAATTATACAAATGTCCGTACGAGAACACCGTAATTTCTTCTTCCTCTTTCTGCCTTCATTTAAACTTTTCAATTGCCCCCACGAGATGGCTTTGTAAACCGCTTAAAAACTGAGCTATCTAATTTCACCAGAGTATAAGCAAAGGGCATATTTACAAACAAACACTTCCTTCAATCAACCTGCTACTACATTTTTGTCAAAGCGATCATTGCAGGAATCGTCTTGGCGACGTAGGCAAATCGTATCTTAGACCTGTTAAACGTAGACCAATGAAATAGCCCGAGTTCATGTGTACAATAGGAGTCATAAGGAACGGACAGGTTTTTCTTGCTGATCCAGAGTAATTCGACCAACAGTGACCTCAGCTGCCCTTTCCTTATACGGTTGTAACTAGCGCTCCTTATTAAACGTTTATACGAGTATACGTATAATAAGAATTATACCGGGTGCAGATTTTACATATGTATGATACGGCCAAGGCTGTTATATGTTTTTTACGAAACAGTACATACGGTACAGCGCATATACGGAACTTACCCAAGTTGTTAAACGTATAAAGGTTTAAACGGTTTTTTGTTTATTGTGTGAAAAAAATATATACTTTTCTTGTGCTGCTCTGCGGATCACACACATTGAGAAACACCTGCGAAAGAATTCATGTATTCATAATAATATGTAACAATCACAATGTAAAATTTAAGAAATATAAGACAATCTAAACTCTTTCAGCAAAATTATATGCGCAATTTATCACTTAATTCAATGAAAGTTAGAAGTAACATAAATGAATCAAAATTATTATAGGGAAAAATAATACGATCTTATCTGTGAAACATATTATGCAGATTGCAACGGTAACACCACTGATTCCCAGCTTGTTCTCCGTTCAGTGACGTAATATGGATGAGACGTGAGATGGATATGGGGCACTCTCACAATCTTTTGACTTTCAGGAATAAAAATCGGGCGAAATTAAACTTGCTAAAATAACATTTTAATCTGATAGACGAATTCCTTAATGATTCAAAATAAAGGAAAAATGGTCAGCAGCGACAATTTTTATCTTTGACTGAGGTTTAAGTTAAACTTGCGAGTTAAATTTTCCTTAATATTTTATCACCATAACTTTCTATTTTCTTCTAAATTTTTACTTATAATGAGTTTGCATAGAACTCTCAGGACATTCAAATAAGAAATAATAACAATGTAGTACTTTTAGCACAAAATTTTAGTATAACATTGTCTTAAAGGGGTGTTAAAGAAGGGATGGAAGGGACGGAAGGAAAAAAAAGGGGATGGTAAAGAAAAAAAGGGACGGTAATGGGAAAAAAAGGGATGGTAAAGATGGGACGGTAAGGAAAATTACCACTATTTTTTGGCAAATCATGTTAAAAATAACTGATAGACACAGTGTTCATTGATTTTTAGAAACAGTTATTTACATTGGATTAAATTATTAGGTTGAGCAAAATATTCTGGGAATTTTTTAATCTAATTGTTACCACAATTTGTATCGTATATAAGAGATCTAGTGGTATATCTAAAGGAGTTCAGGAATTTCGGCTCCAAAATGCCCAATGAACAATATGATTTGGGTGTGTTGATCCGGCATTATTAGAGAAAAAGTCTAACGATTCTGAGAGTCGTTGATGAGATTAATGAGGCTGAAGTGCTGGTACGACGACAAAATTCGTACTTCCAGCAAATCCGGAATCTGGCAGAACGATGGCAGAAAGTCGTGAACTATGATGGTCTTTGAAGAATAGTCCTTGTTGCTTTTGTTGTTAATTTGCGCATAACAACGCAATTTTCAAAAATTTCCCAGAACTTTTTCCTCAACCTAGTAAAAAAAAATTAATTTACCTCGAAAAGTTCTGGAATAAACCTTGGGGACGGTAAGACTACCAATAAAACCACGATGCTTGAAACTGACATTTAAATGCTGATTTAATTTCTGCAGTAAATTTCCTGTCAAAGAATTTTGGCCATTCTTTCTCTAACATACTTCTGCATGAGAAAAATAGTTAAAAACATTCTGTTACTGCATCTGAAGTGATTTTCTGTATAATTTTAGCAAGAGGGACCGTAAGGAAGCTAAAACCCAGGGACAGAGTTTAAAAAAAATAATAACAACGGTAAAAATGTGTGCAAGTTAATTTTTTGCTACATATTTATATAAAACAATTGTCCCAGTTTCGGAAAAAAATTACATCGAATTACTTTTATTGAAACAATTTTATACAGACAGCTCCAAACTTAAAATTCAGCATCAGGGACACAGCAAGGTATAGGAGTTTTCCTGGTATTTCGACCCCCTTATCGGCCAAAACTTATTTATCTCTTTAATATTCTTATGCAATCATGCAATGGGATGTTCCCCTGTATATGAAATAAAGAAACCCACAAGAATATGCACTAAAATAAAAATTATTATTCAGGGACTTAAAAGTCAAAAGATCGTGAGAATGCCCCGTATACGTTATTAATATTAAATACATATACTTGAACTATACATTTAACAGATATACGGTTATACATATATGGATACTTTTCAAAATATCGTTTAAAGTATACGTATTTCGTACCATCGTATTATACGTATACAGGGTATTCCGAAATTCGACCGACAAATTAAGGGGACCTTCAACATTCGGAGACAAAAAAAACCCCCTTTTTTACGATTTTTTTAAAAGAAAACTGCATGATGGATCTTTTTGAAATTTTAACAGTTTATTGTACATATCTTAAGGTATACACAAGAATTTTTTTTATTAGATTTTGTTGCTTCTACTCTAAGTTATAAACAAATATGTTTAACTGCTTTGGAAAATTTCGTCTGGACGGTGGGCCTTGTAGAATTATCTAAAGGGCAATTTTTTTTTTCGTAAACTTCGTGAGTATAGCTTCTAGTTAAATTAAAGGAACCCATAAATTTATTTTTAAAAAAGTTATGTAATGGGTGGTTTAAAAAAAAATGTTAAAAAAATTCCTTCTCATTTCTTAATAACTTTTCTTTTAAATAATTTTATTAAAAGCTTTAATTCATGTCGAAGGCAATTAAACAAGCTGTAATTTAAAATATATATATATCAAGATGATCCATTGAGTAATTTTTTTAAATCTTGCGCACCGTGTCAAAAAATGTGGTTGAACATATTTGTTTACAACTTAGAGTAGAAGCAACAAAATCTAATAAAAAATTCTTGTGTATACCATAAGATATATACAATAAATTCTTAAAATTTCAAAAAGATCCATCATGCAGTTTTCTTACGAAAAAATCATAGAAAAGTTCTTTGTTTTTGGTCTCCTAATGTAGAAGGTCCCCTTAAGAGGGGTGAAAGAAGGCATCAAGAAGACGAAAAATTACCATAGACCATTGGGTCGGAAACCATGTATTTAATTTAAAAAAAAAAACTGGATCTGCTGCTCTATTTCAGTTTGTATCGACGTCAATGACTTTCCAAAAATTGAGTTATATTAAAATAAAACTTATAACAGACTTTCTAACCTTTGTTGTAAATGTGATAATATCGAAAAAAGAGGTAGAAGTTTTCATCATGCGCGCCAGCAGTATGCACTAGATGCTCCACATTTTGGACTGCGTTTGCCAGTTCATACGGTATCATCGATTGCTGGAGTACACTATTTTCCCATAACGTTTCGCTCAAAACAAGGTACATACCTTGCATTTTCATTGTAATGTTTTGGTTTTTCACAAAATTATTACCGTCAATGCAAGTTCAGTTAGGATGATACACCCTGTATTTGCGACTCAATACGTAGTGTGCGATCCCATGTTCAATGGTAATTTTTCATTCTCTTGATCCCTTCTATCCCCCCTCTTAATTTATTAGAACACCCTGTATATGTATATCGGTTAAACGTATAACTGAAATACGTATCGATTCAGGAGCAATAGTTTGAACCAACTTTCTTTTTTTTATCAGATTTTTAGAGAAATATATGAAACATTTGTTTTAAAAAATTTCGTAACATTTACTAATTTGAATTCTGATTAATAATAGAGACACTTCTTATATTTATATCGTACTTTGATAATCCCACAGTTACCGAAAGAAGAAATTCGTTTTGTATTAAGATTATTTGTTTCCTTCTCTTTTCCTTAATCTGACCCTTCAATCAAACTTGCGAGTCTTTTGTCACCATTAAAAATGGTGGATTGCCTGACTCATCTCATTTAGTTAAATGCTTTTCTTTAGCTAATAGCTTTGCCGCAAATATTATTCTTGTATCCCCCAATGGCAGCGAATTACGAGAGAACGATAACAAAAGATATTTCTGTGGAATATCATATATTTAGGCTTATATCTGTACCATTTATTACTTTTAATCTCTAATTAAGAATTAGATCCCACACATATATTTATATAGAGTGATAAATATGAAGAAAAAAATGAATTGATATATAAATTATTGTCTTCTTAGCTTCTAAATTGATGTGATTTCAAATGAATATTTTAAACAGTGATATACATTTGTAAATAACAGACATTTCCAAATCACGATTTCATAAAATATACTGATAACACACATAAATAAAAATTATGTATTTTATAATTTATTGTCAAAAAGAGTATATTATTTATTTTACATTAGAGCAGACTAAATGAAAGTGCAAGTGTTAAATTAATCAAATAATGTTTATAATTGGATAGATTTAGGTTAGACGTCTTCTTTGTGCCTGACGAAGAAAGACTCATATCTTTCGAAAGGCCTAGCGTATTTAAAAGTTTTTGATGGTTTTTAAGAAGATCTTTTAGTTCTTTTTGTTACAATATTCTAAAATTTTGTGTAAAAACTATTGAATTAACCTGATTACAAGGATCAATTCTTCTGGATATTATTATAAATTTAAATTAAATTATAAATTACCAATAGATTACATACTTCTAGTTTCAATATTCGTTCATATTATTTAACTAAAATTCTTTAAAATATAAAGTTATGCATGCATTTGGATATCGCCTTTTCAATACACTACTGCTTTACAACAATTGCCCTACCAGCAGCCCAGAGGTTTTGCAGTCAAAGCTGGTAAATAGGAGGTGCTGTGTTCAAACACTTAACTTTCTCGTCGGTCTGACCGTTTGGAGTTTTCCGTGATTTAAGTCGAACCATTCGCAAATGCGGTTAGATTCTCTTTAACTCTTCACTGCACGATTTTTTTTCTATTTTTACGAAAAAAATTATTTGAAATCTATATATCGGTCTAATAATGGGGAAAATAGTAAAAAAAAAAAATAAATTTCAAATTTTCATCTAAAATTTGGTATTTTATGGCGTGTACCCTATATACACAATTAGAGTTTTAAAATATTGTATTGCTATATTTTACAACTAAATGAGCTTGATTTAATTAATTTTATCTGCTTAACACTCTGCAACTTTTTACCCGACTGAAAATAAGGGTTATGTGTTTCACGCGTATCTCTGTATGTGGATTTCTTTATACTCTCGGAACATCCCAACAGCTGGATGGATTTTAATGAATTAGGTCTCTATAGATTCGTCTTAACAGCCCGATGGTTATAGGCTAGGTTTTGTTTTTATAAATTCAAAATGGCGGTAGAGACGAAAAAAATACGCACCCTATTGAGTGGCATATCATTGGATAGGTCTTTCAAAATGAAGACGATGTTTCATTGACTATTTTACAGTCAGAAGTTCCGTTAAAATATTATACAACCTAGAAGTTGTGTATGTAGGATCTCTACCTTTACTGCAACTCTAACCATCATAGACATCTCTAGACCTCATCAAAACAGTGTTTATACATAGGAACTAACAATTAAACACAACTTAAAAGTCATCAATACAAGTAAATAAAAAAATAGCTAAGTAATATAAACAAGTAATATAAAAAAATATTTTAAGTCAATTCCTACTTAGTCAATTCCTTTTTCTCCCATTCTTCTCTCCTCTTGAATGGCGCTTAAAATGCCTTGATCAAGAAGAGGGCTCTCTCGGTCTTAAAATAGTTTGATCAACAAGAAGGCTCTCTCGATTATTGAAAATTAATTTAATTTAGTTAATGAATCAATATTAAAAAAACTGGATTAACATCAAGTGTCATCCACTACAGGTTTAAAAAAACTTATTTGAGCTTGATTGGATGGATAATAAGTATTTTATTAACGATTGAAAATTTTAACAAGAGCGAGAGTGTGAGCTAATAGTAGGAATTTAAAAAAAAATAGTTTCACATTGATGAGAAATAATTAATTAGTTCGTTTTTTACGCAGTCATGTTTTTTGAATTTTGAAATTTAATTGTTTATTTTATATTAATATTTTTACGTATTCAGTAAAAAGAATGAAAGTTAATTTTACCTTAATAGCTTGATAGATTTTTTTTTTTTTTTTTCCGAAAAACAAATTCTAATTTTTTGTCAAGTAAGTGTTATGCCATTCTTTGGACTGTTCTTGTTCAGGGGTACAGATTATATAGGCCAAAAACCATGGCACATAATAAGAATTAGAGTGTTTTTAGTTATGTGCCAGATGCGGCACGCGGTGCAGTGAAGGGTTAAAAGATCCCCCACGAAAGACAATTCTCTTCTCCTTTCGGGCGATTTCTCTCACGCATATAATCGCCGTATCAAATACCACCGCCTGTGAAATAATTTCGGCCGTTTAAGCAGTATGTTTTTTTTATTTAGATGTGTTTGCAAAACATTAATCTGAAGCCTAAATTTTGTAAAACGGCTCGGAACCGACTTTGTAAAAAAGTCGTTGAAATAAATCATTCATTTTTCTTACCAACACATGTAAACTAATGCAAATAATTTATCGCAAACGGCTTGTATTTCTTGGTTTTGAAAAACAGTACAAGTTTCGAACTAAAAATATTGTTACGTCATTAATGATTTTTTAAAATTTTCTGGAGAGAGAGATTGTTTCAATTGCATAAACAGATGATTATTTGTATAAATAATATTTTCCATCGTCAAATATTGTTTTAACTTATTGAAGTCATACTCATAGCTACCAACTGATGCGATTCTAAACCGCCGGTAGTTGTGAAAAGAATTCTTCGCCATATTGAATTGCAGAAAAATGAGTTTAAACAAGAATACGTTTTCTTTTCAACAATACTGGTGGATAAATATCTTGGTAGTTGGCAACTATGGGAATATATACCGCTGATAAGTTTTATAGTTTAATTTTTAACACTAGAACTACCGATGTTAAATGTATACCTAGTTTTTCCGCACCCGTCAAATTGACGGATTTTTGATAATGGCTTTCATTGTAACTTTTGACTTAGTTAATATAAATAAAACAATACAATTTAACAAAAACAACATTTAATATAATAATTCATTAATTAATAATAAAAAAACAAACAAAAACAGTTTCTATTTGCATTTATAGTGTACCACATTTGACACGTATGAAATACGAGTAACTATGAGGCACATATTTTACAAGTACATGCTATCTTAGATGAACACTTTCACTTAGTTAATGTAAATAAAAGAATTTAATTTAACAAAAACAACATTTAACAGAATAATTCATTATTAATAAAAAACAAACAAAAACAGTTTCTATTTTCATTTATAGTATAGCACAATTGATATGTATGAAATAATTATGAGGTACATATTTTACAAGTACATGTTATCTTGGATGAACATTTGCCACTTAGTTAATGTAAATAAAAGAATATAATTTAACAAAAACATCATTTATTTTAATAATTCATTAATTATTGATAAAAAACAAACAAAAACAGTTTCTATTTGTATTTATAGTATAGCACATTTGATGTGTATGAAATAACTATGAGGCACATATTTTCAAGTACAGGTTATCTTAGATGAACACTTGCCACAAACATATTTGTTGCATACATTGCGGGTATAAATCGCTCTGTTTTGTTGCACAATCCAATTTGGCAAGATTTGCGTTCATAAGGACTTTTTTGAGTTTTCTGGATCCATTGCTTTCCGTTTTTTTTTTTTTTTTTTTTTTTTTTTTTTTTTTTTTTTTTCTGAGAGGAGTTATTTTTTCTGCAGCACCTATATTCACTGGAGAGTTCTTCGGATAATTGAAATTGAAATAAAAATTATTTGCTAGTTATATTTTCATCACAAGTCTCTTTATAGAAAATCCACACATTGATTGCTGCCCAAGTCCAAAATATTATAAAATACCTGCAAAGGCCATCTACGTGACCCTGCTTTTACGCTATATTGGCGGGCCATCTGGTCAACCACATCTACTCCAAACTTAGTCTCATTGTAAAACGACGCAATTTTTACGGATTTAGATTTTGAGCTAAGAAGTGGTACTGTTTTTACGAGTCTTAATTGTGTAAATTGTTAGAACAATATCAATTGATTTGTAGAATTTTGTGGAGAAAAGAGTCATGCTATATTTTCTAACTTCAGCTATTTTCGGATATTCTCTTTCATTTGCTCGCACAATTTCCAACAAGATCTTTTTTTTTTTTTTTTTTTTTTTTTTTTTTTTTTTTTGCCAGTAGCGTCTGTGCGAGTTGTATACTTGTAAAAAATTATCATTTGTTATATTTCTCCCACAATTTACATAGTTTTTTACAAGATTCAAAACTACAAATTCATTGAAAGGTAATACTGATGGTCTAAGTTCATCTTTGCCTAAATAGGGAAAGCCATTTATAAGATATTTACTTCACACGTCTACAGCTCAGTGTTACCAGTGGGCTACTTTTTGTAAATTCAGATTTCTTCATTGCCACCACTTACTTGAAACGGTAAAATTCGCTTTGTTTTCGCCTTAATTAATGTGTCATTAAATAAGGGGCATTTTACTTACAATTTCAAAAAAGTGGTGCCAATCAAAAATCTGAATTAAAAAAAGTAGCCCATCTGGCAACACTGCTACAGCTAACCAAAACTTAATTCCGAATTTGTCCGGTTTATTGGGCGATCTGCATGGATGCTGCATTGGGCATATTGCAGAAATCTGCATGTTGCCTTTGTGGGAAACAGTTGTTCACCTACGCTTATATTCTGTTCTGGTTTCTAACAAGCTTGGCTGTTATCAATAAAGGACTTCCACATTTCGGAAGGTAATCCAAATTTGTCAGTTCGTAAGTCGTACCTCTTCTCTCTCTCTTTTTTTTTTTTTTTTTTTTTTTTTTTTTTTTTTTTTTGTCGAAACGATTGAATCTCATAATTTCTGAAAATCTGTTCCTATTCATACTTTCGTGAAAGAAAGAAGGTCCCCATTTTTCTGACCACAAATAAGATAATTTCACATTTCTCGCTTCGTAGGCTCTTCGAGCATACAAAATAGCTACAAACGCATATATTTCTTCAATAGTAATTTTCCAATCGTCCTTCTGTAAAACATTTCTGGCCCCGAGTAAACTGAATCTTAATCGGAGCAAAATAGCTACCGTTATAACGGCTGCCGACACTTTGGATCATTCAACATTGAAATTGCCAAAGTCGTCATTTTGACGGGTCTTGGTATAAATAGGTATAGGTCATATAGATTACGGAAATTAAAGCGGGTCAGTGGAAATTGAATAGGAATGTTTAACTATTCTTATAATTCATTAAAAGTCGTATCATAAAATTCTAGAACAATACATAAATTATATAAAATTTTTAAGCATGAAATTTGAAAACCGTCAAAATGACGGTCGTGGTAGTTCTAGTGTTAAGTAAACTTAAAGATAATTTCTGGAGGTTCATGATATTAGTAATCGGATAATTGTGGGCCGGAATCAAAAGTGTTTAGAGTTTTGGTGGGGAAATATCTTGATGACGCATAATGCAACATGTCACTTGTGACTATTTTTGTATTCTATTAGTACCACAATTTCCTAAAACTAATTTTTCGTTTGATTTCTGTTGCAGGGGTTGTAAATTTGTGCAACATAGTGGTACAAATGGAACAGAAATATAGTCGCTAGTAGCAGCCCTCATATGGTAACTTCAAAACAAAATGTGAAAGTTATTTTCATTGAAGCAAATGTGCAGAAAATAAAACAGCCTCTGTGAAATATAATAAAAATGTATCGCAAAAAAAAAAAGAGATTGAGAGAAATACATAAAAAAAATAGGAAACACTGACGTGTCAAAGATTACACAATGAATTTAAACTGGAGGCTATAAAACTATGACAGTTAAAGAAGGTTCATTAGATTCTATGAAATTACTAAACAACCTGAAATTAATGTTTGAAAAATTAACAACTCCCTTTGACCCTTTAAGTACTGAATTATGAATTCATGAAAATTTTATCGTCTAAAGCATTTTTCGTGACTTTTTGAAACTACATTAGAAGATTTACATAATCATGCAATACATTTTAGAAGGATTTTAGAAGGATTGAAGGATTTAGATGGATTAATTAAATTTGAATTTATAGGGATTTTTTGCAATATTTATAACCCAACTCAAATCATTTACTTTAAGTATTTTTCTTAGTGTTTTGCAGAATTAGGAAATGTGCATATATAATGTTCTTACTACAGAAATAGAGAAATATTTCCGAATTCAAAGATCCCCCCCCCCCCCCAACGTCAAGAAAGATGAAAAGATGCAAAGGCAAAAGAAATAATCCTTTAAAAATATTTTTTTTTGTGTAACCCATAATTCTTTTGGAACAAGTTAAAGTAATGCATCTATAAATCTTTCTAAACTGTATTAGTATTAATCGATGTATTAAAAGAATTTTATAACAAGATATTTTAATGGTACTTATGTGCACAGTTAGTAGATAAAGGGTTACTGGGAAGAGCCGGGTGCAAAAACACAAAACAGGGTAGAATCAAGAAATCAATTGAGGACGTAAGTTTCAAAACTCGCCCTACCAAAATAATAAGTTTTTGGGAAATCGCGAAAAACCTCTGACTGTGTCCATTGGTTTTCATTGTAAAACAAGATTTTGCAATGCCAAAAAATACACAATAAAACTAGTTTTTTGCAGATTGTTGTGTTTTGTCTGTGCAGGTTCACCAATACAAAATATTGATAGAGAAAACTCGATTTTTAAATAATGGATAAAGCGAGTTTTGAAACTCATGTCCTCAATTCTTTGATTGAATTTTAGATCTTTATTATTATTTTTTTTTAAATAGAAAGAAAAATAGTATTTCAAAGACAATGTCAAATGTGTTTGTTTCCCACTAAGAATTTCATAGGGAAAGAAGGTAGATAAATCCTACACATGGAAGATCGAAATGCAAAGACGTTCGATAAATAACAGACAGCTAGAAAGAACTAGAAAACTACAGAGGAATAAAAATAGTATTTCAAAGACAATGTCAAATATGTTTGTTTCCCACTGAGTATTTGATAGGGGAAGAAGGTAGGTAAATCACACACATAAAAGATTGAAATGCAAAGATGTTCTATAGATATAATGTAAAAAAAAAAAAAAAAAAAAAAAAAAAAAAATCCATTAAAATACGGAAATTGTACTCGCAATCAAGACGCCAGTACTATTTCCGTGCTTTAACAGAATTTTTTCCGTATTTTTTCTGGATTTACGATCTGGAATTACGTCTTGGTTGCCAGTACAATTTCCGTATTTTAACGGAATTGTTTTTACAGTGTAACAGGGATATTCCCATGAAAATTTTAACAAGCTGGATGAAATAGATTTAAAAAAGAGAAATGATTAAAAAATATCTGATTAAAAAATATCTAAAAAAAAATAAACTGTGTAAAAATATATACATTATGTCTACGTGCATGTAAAGTTAGGCGGGAGATCAAGAAAATTAAGTAATGCGTACTTGAAAACTTTCTCCTTTTATAAATGAAAACCCACGCTCATAAAAAACATAGCTGAACAAGGAAGTTTGTTTAATGAATGTAATCGAGTAATTTTTAAGTGTGTGCCACATAGGAAGAAAACACTTTTAGTTAAATAAATTTTCTGGTGCAAAGAATTATTTTTTTAAACTGAAGGTTGGACAATTTGAGAGCACAAGAAAGGAATTTTTTTTGTTTGAAAAATAAGAGAAATAATTTTCGTTTACTTTTTTATCGAAGTTTATATAACACTTTGAAATTTTCAGTTTTTAATATTGCGTGTACAGGGTGTTTAACATTCATTACTTGCAAATTTAATATATTTCTTTACTGCTATAGTTACTTCATAAGCAGTTTAATTAACTGTAGTACTTAGGTATTTTATATGTTAACTAATATGTTTTATTAAAACTTCTTAACTATCAATAAATGTTCCTATGTAAACAGGTTAATGTAGTTATAAAAGTAGAACATTTGCGTGAAAGTTAACGCATTTGCGACAGCTGCAGTAAATTCCAGTCATTTGGTTATTTGTAACTCCGCTTACGGGCGTTTCTTTTGCATTTTGGATGTCACATTATTAATTAAAAATGTATTGACATGACATATACACATTATGAATAAAAAATACATCTATTAAAATGTGTATTAATATTATGTAAGACCATTTATAATGTAAACATGAATACAGAAAATCCTTTCGTTAAACAACATATTCTATAAGAGTAACGCTCATAGGTGGAACTTACTATTAAAAAGATGACAACCTGCGGTTGCGAACATGTTAAGGAATTGTAACACACAAATCCAATATATCAATAATAGATTTAATGAATGAAAATCATTGTACATCAGTTTATGTTTTTAAATTATGTGGTATGTTTTTAAGCACTATAAAACCTTTCCGTATTTGGCCTTCTACTCATACAAAACCGGTAGACACAAGTTTCTTACTGATGAATATATAATAAAGTAATAACTTAAACGGGACGGCGAACCCTAGTGCCAGAAGGTCAATTTGCATCATTCACTGAATATATTTCTTCGCTTTAATTAATCTCAGATTTTTGTAATTAACTAAATCGAAGAATAGGGGAGACTAGGGAGGGTTGACCATACGGGAGGCTTGACCCACCCATCAGTTTTCACATTTAAAAGAATTTTAGAGTTCTATCCATTGGTGTCAACCAAAGGTACTCAAATGCTCAAACAACAGTCTCTGTTTCATACAAATAATCGAAAAAGGTGTGGAAAAAATCAATAGTGAGGCGTTTTCAACCTAAAAGTTGTTTTTTTTTAGAAATATTTTGTAACCTATTTTCAGATAAAATATATCACAGAAATTTAAGTAAGTGGGTTTTAAGTATTACAGAAATATCGAGATTTCATTCCAGGCATAAAGATTGTACAGTAAATTAGGCTTAACATAACAATGTGCATTTCTTTAGAAAAGGATTATGTGGGAAGGCTTGACCCAGTCAATATGAGGGAGGATTGACCAGATGTTTAAGGATCCATTAACACATTCACGACGGGAAACGAGAATTCTTGTTTTCATTCAAAAAACATCATTGACTAAGGACGTGGCTTCTACCTCGCAGACAATGCATCGATATTATATTGTCCATATTTTTTCAGATTATAAAGCATTTTATAATAAATTCGTGCATTGAAAGATAATTACGATATATAAACTTGGGAAACCTATCTTGAACGCCGATTTACAAAATACTTTCAGAATAGGGAGGAGTTTCTACCGTTTTAACCCTCTCGTTGAGTAACTGTTTTATCAAAATAGCTTCAAAAATTGCGTATTTAATTCCTTCGCGACGAGTGTCTTTTAAGAGTTTTTATTCTTTTGTCACTGGTTTTTCCAAACAAAAAATTTCGTCTGATTTAATCGGGAAAATGCTCCGATTAGATAAGTCAAAATTTACAATAAAAAGTAACTGGTGGGAATGATCAAGGAGGGTTAATTAGACGGGAAAATGCATCCACGATGAAATCTTGGGTTGCGCAAATTTTGCTACTTTTACGTTGCCCGAGAGACTCTCGGGCTGCGCAGCGAGTGTATTAAAATTTAGTTTTGATAAAAATTGCCCATCGGCAATGTGTTAATTAAGTGTTTTCGGAAATCTTTTTATTATATATTGTGCATAATGAAAGAGTAATGGTTATATATAAAAAATAATGTAAATTTATTCTGCAAATTTACAGCAAAATGAGGTGATGGGGAAAAAACGTTTAAGACTCATTAAAGAAAATGTGAAAAATTGCTATAGTATCCACTGCAGGAAAAAAATTAATGAAATATAAATGAGAAAGTTGATAGGAACATTTTTCCCTTTCAATATTACTTACAATAGGTAAATAGAAGCAGTAGATAAGACTAGAAAGGACTAGAAAGTACGAAAGCTGCAGTCTTAATCGTTTCAGGGTCAGTGTCATGTTGATGAAACCACTTAATTTTAATTTCCAAACACCACAATGGCACCAGAATTTTGCTAAAATCTTTCCCATTTAATATGTGTGTGAAATATAGCCTTTTTCATATTTCCAAATAAATTTGTTCTCATATTCCGGTGCCAGTCATTCATTTCAACATTTCAGTACTGAAAGTATTTTGCCCCTGAAATATTTAATAGATGTTAATGGTAAGTTAAGTACTCATGCGGCTGCAAAAGAACATAGCATTGATCGAAAAACTTTAGGAAAGTATGTAGACAAATTTCAACATGTATAGTGAGATGAAGCTAAACTATGTGACAGCTAGAGTTGTCAGGTCGAATGTCACAAAATGTAGGACAAGGAAACAAAAAAAAAAGCGGGACAGTGGCTACTAAATCCGGGCATTGTAATGCATGAAACCCTTTGAAAGTGGAATTTGTCTCTAGCGAAATACTCTCTTAAATGTTAAAGTTTAATTTCCCTGCTGTAAAATTATAACTACTCAAACAAAATCCTGTTTAAAACAAAAAATTTCTCCTCTGACATACGATTGCGCCTAAACTGGTTTGTTTAAGCATCATATTTTCAAAAATATTTTTTATAACAAATAAAGCATGCAGTATAAAGTTGGTTTGCTTTTTTTAAACTGGTTTTATTTCTCTTCCCAAATATTTTAATATAAAACAAAGTGGGTCAAGACTCCCATATAGTGGGTCAAGCCTCCCATATGTGGGGAGCCTTGACCCATTATTTTCTCATGATTAAAATCAGTCCCTTTTCAAATTTCTTATATATTACATTTATGTAACCATTTTATTTTGATAACTGATTGTATAACGGATAAAATGATATATAAAACTTTATTCTACGTTCAATATTTTAAAATGAAAAATTCTTTTGTAAAAAGTGGGTCAACTCTCCCTAGTCTCGCCTATTTTCCTAATAGTGGTGTCAATTTGTTTTCTGCCACGCGTGTTCGCAGTTCCAGTCTTAGAAAAGAACCACTTTTGGTGCAGTTCGCACGTATCATTGAGACCAGGTGCAAAGCGCTATATTAGGAACTTTGATAATCGATAAAATTTTTCTGTTAAAATCATATTTTTATACTTTGGAGCAGCATAACTTTCTGAAAATGCAATTTTCGAAAACACTTATCGGAATATTAACATAGAATTTTTTTAAAGAAAAACATTTAAAATTGCAAATTAGTCAATAATAAATATAAAATATTGAAAAAAGTTTAAAATTTCCTTAAAGAACCCACGAATTTCATTTTGAAATATTACAACATCATATTTACATTTCTTGCCCGGGAAAAGTTGACTTTTTCTTTTTTCTTTTTCTTTTTTTCTTTTTTTTTAAGTAGAGCTCTCCGGCAACCCTAGTCGAATGTCATAGCTGCTTGTCGTGTGTCAGCAGTGGTTTGGACTTCGCTAGAAATTGTAATGTCCGACCTAAATAGGCACAGTAAATTTTCATAATTGCATAAAAATATCAAGTTTATGAATACTTTTACCAAAAGACAGAACATTTAATACAACAACATTTAATTTTAAACATTCGAACATTTATTCCATCTATCTTCAAAAGAAAATGCTTATTTTGTATTTCACAAAAAAAATTAGTTCACAATGATCTGTAACGTTTTAAGTAGAAATATATTTACTATTTATACATTTTTCGTCTGCATAGAAAAAAATCTAATTCTTGAGTCTTATGCTATCAATCATCAAACAAATCACAATCTTATTTAATTCTAATACGTAACGTACAAATACTCCAGGGATAAAGCGTGCGAAAAATTTCTAGCGCCATGCTTGACGA
Organism: Maratus speciosus; assembly: GCA_963932465.1. Classification (NCBI taxonomy): domain Eukaryota; kingdom Metazoa; phylum Arthropoda; class Arachnida; order Araneae; family Salticidae; genus Maratus; species Maratus speciosus. The sequence goes on along the minus strand of OZ010796.1, from coordinate 111,266,047 downwards.
CTTAACTCACTTTTGCCGTGAAATAAACAAATAAAAATCTAATAATAAAAAATTAAAAGCATAAAAAATACATAAAATATGATTTTAACAAAGAAATTTTACCGGTTCTTTAACTTTTATGTATAGGGCTACAAAATGCACCAGGTCTCGATTCTAGATGCGAACAGTACCAAAAGTAATTCCCTTGTTAGAAGTAATGGCTGTAATAATTTGAAATAATGTTTTTAGCAAAATATAAATAAATTAAAAACATCCAATAAGCATCACATTTTATTATTATCTGGGTCTACAACAATCCAAAATATAAAATTTCTAATTGATTTAACGCCTGATATAGTATATGACATGTAAGTTAGAGTTGGTTAAGACTTCATAGTCGTGTGAAATCTGGTATTTCAATTTCGACACGATTTGAACAGAATTCTAGCAGAAAGTGTCTGAAATATTTAGTTTTAAAATTCAAATTAAAATTCAATTCAAATTCAATTCAAATTAATTAATTAGTAGCTGAATTAATTTCAAATTAAGCTTCAGGCAAGAAGAAGAATATATCATTAAGGTTTCTTGAAGATGGAATTCCTGTAATTTCTGTATTTGAAAGTTAATTTTATCCTTTTTCTTTTAATGCTTGCTAGTTTTAAAAATATATGAACATAAGTAACGTTGCCAAAGCTGTTTATATTATTATTGCGTGTGTAATACGTAATAAGAATTTACCTCCCAAAATGAAATGGTCTAACTTCAAGGTGCAATTTTACCGCTTGCTTTCCGATTCTCACTATCAAGTTGTAAGAAGAAATATCCTAACTAGGGAAAAAACGGGTATCGACTTTCACAGTTAAAGTTGTAAAATATTTTATTTTGGCATTTCGTAAGGAAATCGAAACTCATTAATTTTCTATAAGATTAACAGCAAAGTGATTCTTATCTTTCAAATTTCAGAGGAGTCGGCTACCACTATTTCAAATTTGATTTTTTTTTTTTTTTAATCTCAAAATTAAAAGTCACGACATGTAACCATAGTATTTATAACTTTTTCCTGCGATGAAACAAAGAGAAAAATCCTTTAAAAAATTGTGGCAAAGATCTACGCAGATATTCATAAGTTATTCAATTTTACCTTACTTTTCCCTATGTTAATGTCTTGTTTCTTAGATAATAATTTCGATCCTTTGTTGTTTCTTAAGTTCTGTTAATTATGTTGTACATTTTTAATACTTGCATAAAAAGGGCATTTACTTCAATTACACAAGCATTATTAATTTTGGTAATTTAATTGTAAATATTTTTAATGAAGCAAATTTTATATGAATGTTGCCAATGCTTTAATGTTCTTATAAACAAGTTTATAGCTATGAATATTATATTTAAAATAAACTAAATACAGTAAAAAAATATAAATATATATATATATATTAACCGTTGATTACTGATGGCACACATGTGTATCACATACCGTTAACAAAGCCAGATATATTTTTTATTATTTTGTCTACTATTGTTTTTTAATAATAAACATAGGTGTAGATTTCATGCTAAAAATGAATCATTCTATTTAGAAATGCAGGTAGTTGTAAATATAGTATGAAAGTAGCCTCCTGCAGCAATTCTGTACTAAATGACGAAAAAATGGCATTGTAAGGGTTAAAAAAACACAGTTTTAAATGGGATTACAATCTCCTAATCTTCTAATCTTTACATATTTAATCTTCAAATTTTTAAGCTTCTAATTAATTTTTTACAGAAGTAAAGAATTATTTAAAACATTTCATTTATTAAAATAGCCAGAGAATTTTTTTACATACCAAGAAAATTACCTAAAAATAAATCGGCAACGGATTCCGTGCAGTCACTGAAAACTATCAAATAAATATTGATTTCTTCATCTAAAACCAACTATTTAAGTTATAGAAAATTTGTTTATTTTTTCTTACTTTTCGAAGAATAAAACTACAAAATTTCAAGTAGAGTAACGAAGTAAATTATCGATTTCCTTTAGATGAAGGTACAACAATGATATTTGCTTGAAAAATGAAGCAGCGAAATACCTGAAGAGAGCTTCAAAATTGAATCCGAAGACTATTGAAATATCCTAAATAAGATTATTACTTCGAAATATACGAAAAAAGTTAAGGTGACTTTCCAGCTTGATTTTGACAAAAGTGTCGATACCAAAAATAGGGAATTTTATGTTTTTAATAATTTTCTTTGGAAGATTCCTTGTTTCAAAAGTAAGTCAATAACTTATCGTTTATCCGTGAAAAGAAAGATAATACAAAATAAGTAAATGAGCGTGTTCTATAATCGAGTGAGCGGACAGTTAAAGTAAGCTACGTGAATATGAGTTGAAGTTACGACGGATACAAGAAATGAAATTAAATTACGAGGCATGTTTCAACAAGTCTGAGAAAATGTTCGCAGACATGGCATAACAAACATATTCTGGAAATTTCCATAATTCAAATAAAAACAGATATAGAACAGATATAGATAACAGATATAGAAACAGATATAGATAAAAACAGATATCATAATTCAGATGTGGGATGACGAGATCGCACTCCGTTTTAAAGAGTATTCCGATGTTGTTGGAAATAATTTAATTCAAATATACTTGATGGTAATTCCAGTAAAGATATTTCAGCGGAGTTATCTTTGAAGTATGTGACTGCCAGCGGGTACTTTGGAAAGAAGAGTTATTCTTCTTGAAACTCTATTTTTTCCAGGATGGCAGAAAAGCATGAAAGATGAAATTGATTGCTCATATTAGATACGTACTTGAAGATACAAAGAGTGTTTTGTACAAGTAATATAGATGGGAAACATTGCCAAGTAAAAACACTTTCTGTCATCACTGAGCCACGGTGACCTTGTATTTTTGAACAGGGCGTCCTTGATGTACAGTTCTATGAATCTTGTGCCATATTTTTATCCTGCCATCACAATGACGCGGTGATAACGAAACTTGTTAATATTTCCTACTCGACTCTAATCATTAATGGTCCACTCAGGATATTATCTGACCCATGCAATACTTATAATTGTGCATTGACAATTGATTTCTCGGTCGTCTTCTGCTCCATAAGCCCATCTGATGAAAAGAACGCTATATGACATCCACATACAATTGGATGGTCAGCTATGTTATAGTTTACTATTACTGGTTGCGTACAGCATGACTGACTCTTAGAAATGCATTTCAATTTGCCTATTCAATGCAGTTTATCCATTTATTGCTTTTTTCCGCTATTCGTATATCCACTACTCTTGATATTGTAGAACGAGAAAATACATCGTCGAGATCTTTCTGAAATTTTATAATCATGTGACGAGCAAATATTATTTATTTTCAGTTAAAGGCGTCTTATCTCGATTTATTACTATCAGGTAGCTTTTATCGTTTGTTTATAGACGCCTATGCATATATTTACATGTATTGTGCGGCTGAGTCCTCACATGTGTAGGGCGCTGAGCTCCATAATAGTATGGAACATTAAATCACTAGTCCACTTTCTCCCGCGTCCGCGTCACTTTTTTGATGCGCGCAAGTAATGAATCCTGCTCTTTTCTTAATATTAAAATCGATTTTCAAACATTTATGTATTATTTTATCAATTTTGGTCATTTCTACACCTTTTTAATGTTTTTGTAAGGAATACTTAAGAAATTTTTAATTTTCTTTTCAGCTTACGTAAATTTCAATTTTAACTAAATCAAATTAAAAATTTGTGAGGAATTAAAATAAAATACAGTCTAACCTAGTTATCCCGACACCCTTTTTTCACATCACTCCGCTTATTACGTCAGTTTTTCAAAGTCCCGTTTTTCTGTATATGATTTTAATGTAAATAAATTCCGGATTTTACGTCGTTGAATTATTTTCAACTCCGGATATCCCGTCGGTTTAGGAAAACATCCATTTTTTGTAATCCCTCTTATAAGCACGGAAATTAAGACTTAAAAAGAAATGTCTTAGCCAAACTTTTCACAAAAGTGTCTAAAACACCCATTGAGATAAATGAGAAATTTTAAATACTTTGTCTGAATAAATAAATCCACATACAATGGATGACCCACTTAAGCTCTAGATAGATGCGTATAAGTCTACTCGCTGTATTTTTGTTCTGGTCAGTCGGCGCTTTCTTGTGGTTACACGGCGATTTTCATCCGACTAAAACCGAAGAATTGCATTGCATTGAAACGATCAGAAATTATCTAACATCCATTTCTGAAACAACGAATATTGATTAGAATTCATTGTATAATATTGAAAAACGAATTATAGGAAGCACATCTACTAGAGATAAGCAAACCTTAATTCATCAATATTTCATGTAACAATAAAAAAAAATAAATCATCATAAATCTGATTTTTATTCTTTTCAGTTTTATTTTTGTATATATTTTGTTTAATAATAATGTTCTATTGCTTGAAACTGCAAGAACAGTTATGAGTTTAAAATTGTCTTAAACTAATTAAAAATACAGCTTTTTATAAACATGTTTTTACCCAACTCCGGTTACCGCGACACTCCGCTTATGACGACATTTTTTTTCTGGTCGGGATAACGAGGTTCAACTGTATATAGTTTTCCAATAAAAATATATATATCAGTGAAAATTGTAGCAATTACGTCATATTTCAAAATGAAAATCCTGTTTGAAAATATTTACGCCATACTCTATGGGACGATATCTACAGTGGACAAAAATTTTCCTCGGAAATTCTTTGGCATTGTATTCATGGGCGGACTGCTGGATTTAATGCATCAGAATAGGCAGTTAGACCTCCGTACTTTGTACAGTTCAGTGGTGTAGGGATGAGGCAGCAGGACCACCTTTTCCCCCCTCATAATACTCTCTATCTCTAATTTAATATTCACTGTTGCGTACAGTAATTTTTAAACAGAGAATAAGGGACGAAGTTAACGAATAACTTTAAAGTCATGCAGGAAGATTTAATAGCTTAATATTCGAATGCTGCAAAATATTTTGTTAAAATTACGTAGGCAATTTCAGTGGAAAACCTTATACCTTTATTTTACAGAGAAAAGGAAAAGGCTGAAAGTTTCATAACGATAAGACTTCATTTTTGTTTTAAATAATACATTTATGATTTAGCTTTAGTTAGTGGGGAAAACATATTTGACGGAAATAACTTACATTTCGGTATTTCTTTTTATGATACATAACCTTAAATGAAAATAACAGTTTTTTTTAAAAGTAGTATTGTAGTAAAAACATAATATTTTTTTCAAGCCGAACTAGCTTAGAAAACAAAAATACGTTTTAAGAAATCGGACGTATTAAATTAATAGCTGCAATGTATCAATAAAGACAGTAATATACAAGGTGTATCTGAAAGGTTTCAACAAAATTAGAAGGATGATAGTACTCATGGAGACAAACAAAAAAATGCAATGGAACATGGGGTAACAAATGAAGTTTAAAGGATGAAAATCTAGAAAATGCGTCTGGAAATGGACAAACTGAGACAAGAAAGAAACACTCCAGTAAATTATTTATTGCGCAGAATAGGTACAACATAGCTCGTGAGGTGCAGATAAAACAAATATTTTACAACAATTGTTCAAAGTGTCGACCACGGACATTATTACACAGAGTATATTTACAGAGGAACGACTGGCGGACACGCTCGAAGACTTCGGGAGTTTTCTGGAGTTCTCCTGCTCACAGATTAGTTTGGCTTTCTTACAAGTTTTTGTTATCTCTTTCTGACCGGATATTCACAAAGTAAAAGGAAAACCAGCTTCGTGATACTAGCCAGTTCTGCAGAAAAACAGCCTGCTAGATTTCGATATTTTGATTAGTTTTGCGATTTTCACACTTTAAACGTTCCATTGCATATTTTTTGTTCGTCTTGATGAGTACTATCATCCCCCTAAGTTTGTTGAAGCATTTCAGCTACATCCTGTATATCAGCATTTCCCTCATAATAGGTAATGTTAGCAAGATCAAGGGACATTATGAGATAATGGTAAATTATGTGTCCTCGGCTATAAAATATGAAATGAGTGCGCCAACAATAAATGTTGAAATTTTTGTCAACATTATTTTCCAAGCACTTCACTATGCACTAGTTTAACCTCTTCAGTTCCGAAGCTAAAATATTAATACAAATGCTTCTTCATTGGTTTTCCCCAAACAAAATGACATCGTAAATGACAGAAAAAATATTTTTTCTGAAATTGGTCATTTAGGCAATTAGTAATTTAGGTAAAGGTATGGATCTCAAACTTCAAACTCCTTTAAAACATCAGTTTAATAACCATCAACCTAAATTAACGCAATCACCAATTTAAGAGCTTTACACAAGTAAATAATCTACAAATCCTCAAAATTTTTTATTGAAAAAGATTTAAGTTAAATACTTATGAAAATTCTTCACTTTGTTAGGTCGTATTGTCTTTTGGGCATTTTTAGACATTTTGCAAACTCAGATGAAAATAACATTTATTTTATGTGGGAATCAGCTTAGATTCTGCCGTTTATTCGTTTGCTTTGAACGCAAAAAACATTCAACTATTAAGAAATGATGTGAAAATGTAAAAAAAAAATCAGTCATTTTAGTTTTTGTAAGGAAATAAACACAGGTCTCCGTTTGGGGACCCAGGGACCGAAGAGGTTAAATATGAAAAAAAAACATTTCAATCCTTAAAAATACAGAAAGTTGCAACTGTCATTCCGAAACTCCGAACTTATTAATTTAAACCAACTTTTTTACAATTGTAAAGTTTAGAAAAAAGGCAACAGTTATCTGAATATATTTCATTTTCAATTTATACACAGACACACACACACACACACAAAATATACATATATATACATATATATTTATTGCTCTAGAGATAACAGAAAACATTTCTATTTATTATTCTTATTTAAAGTTTGCCCATACAGTGGTGGCCAAAATTGTGGATACTTTTAGGTAGCTTTTATTGCAAAAAGTAAAAAGCTACCTATTGAAACAGTCCGAAGGAAAACACTTCGGGAAATTTTACTATATTTTCGCTAATCATGACCCCCAGATACCAAAACCACCCTCCGTTGAAATGCTGACTTATTTATTTATTTATTTTTATCTGAAATTTGTCATGATGTAACTCTCGAATTTTTGAACCGGTTTGGATGAAATTTTTCATATGCATAGTACATACTAATGTCTAGACGGAGTTTGTTGGCCAGTTTCATCCGCATCTTGTTTCAAATTGGCGGCCATTTGAATTTTTTAATTTTTTTTTATGTTTTCTAACATTGTATACTTATAGATAATGTTACGTTTCACAAAATGCAAACTCTTATGTATCATTTTAAACATAATGCTAGAAACATTAAAAGACATTTTAAAAGGTTACACAGTGTAATTTAACAACATAGGTCATTTTAAAGAGAAAGATGGGAAACCTAAACATTTCCAAAAGTGTCTACAAAATTCAAATGGCCGCCATTTTGAAACAAGATGGCAAGTTAGACCAGCGTCATCCAGACATGTCTTTCCGTCATCTTCATAATCATAGACTTCATTCCTTATCACCTCAGTTCCTACTTGAAGTTCATCAACATGTAGACGTTCTTAAAAAGACTTTAATCAACACCTTTCATATATTCAAGCAGTTCCATCGGCATCCATTACGGTATTTGGCCGCTTACCTGTTCCCACTTCAAAAAAGTCTTTTCATGCTGATTTATATAATGACAAATAAACTGATGGGGAAATAAATTATTGTAAAAAAGATTAGCAGTAAATTTAAAAATCTGTGAACTCAAAAATTATCTACTGCTGCAAATCCTATAAAATCTATTAACTTGTCCCAAAATAATGTTGATGAAAACCCTTTTACTTAAATTCGAATACCAGTATGGCATTGATTGAGTATCAAAATAAAACAAATCCCGTTTATCAAAAAGTTTAACTAATATATTATTGACTTTAATTAATAGATCTAAATCCAAAAAATTAACATGCAAACTATCAAGAGAAGCCTTATTTAATTTTAAACATGGAGGATAGATATCGTTAATCGATACCAAAATTTGTCATCAAATATTATTAAATCATCCATGCACCTTAAAACTGCAAAACTCTTATTACTGTTTAAAACATAGTTAATTCATAATGAAAAAGAAACAGATTAGCAGCAGAACTCGAAACATTAGTACCCATCACAATGCCACATACCTGGTAAAAAGCGAGCTATTGAATGTAATAAAATTATTAAGAAAACAGAAATTACATAAATTCAAGAAAAAATCTCTTTTAATTCCAAGCTCCTCCTCAATGCAAAACATATAAAATATATTTTTCAATGTATCATAAAGCAAATGTATAGGTATATTAGAAAAAAGATTTTCAAAATCAAAGGTATACAAATTAGTGGGCGTTATGGGCGTTTTTTTAATTTTATTTAAAACCTCATTACTTTTGTCAATACGCCAAAAATAACTAGTATTTCTATACTTAAACTTTAAAAAACCATCAAAGCGCTTCAAAACCTTCTACAACTTAACATTTAAACTTTTACCAATGCCTCTTGAATTACAACATATGACTCTGAATTTAATACTAATTTTGGGACAAGTTAATAGATTTTATAGGATTTGCAGTAGTAGAGAATTTTTGAGTTCACAGATTTTTAAATTTACTGCTAATTTTTTTACAATAATTTATTTCCATATCAGTTTATTTTTCATTATGTAAATCAGCTTAAAAAGAGTTTTTTGAAGTGGCAACAGCTAAGCGACCAAACACCTTAATGGATGCCGATGGAACTGCTTGAATATATGAAAGGTGTAGATTAAAGTATTTTTAAGAACGTCTACATGTTGATGAACTTCAAGTAGGAACTGAGGTGATATGGAATGAAGTCTAAGATTATGAAGATGACGGAATTCCAAGTCTGGATGACGCTGGTCTAGCTTGGATTATGGCCCTGCTTACAACTTCTGCTGTTAGAGAGATGTGGAGCGTAGTGGATATTTTAAAGGTAGCAAGTTTTTCAAGTCTTCACGGGTCAAGGTGGCGCTATGGCATTCTAACATGTTCAATGTTTTTAATTGCTTAATGATTTAGTTATATAAGAATTTTTATTTGTTTATGTTTTATAAGCTAAAATTAGTTCTATTGATTTTGAATTGGTTGGTTGTTTATGTTTTTAAAGCAGTTTTGTTTCATTAAGTTTTTGAAAGTTTAAGTTTATTTGATGATTTTTACACTTTTGGAGTATGTGGGTTCGCCATATCTTGCGAAACCTGTGAGGATTTAATTTCTATTTTTTGGTACCTTTTTTTACTCCTCCCACTTTCAGACGAGCAAGGAGTTGTTTGTTTATTGGTTTTTAGTTATAAATATTCATTGATTTTTATTGTTGTTTCGCACCCTCTTTTCCATGGATTTCATAAATCATTTACTTTTGATATATATATATATATATATACATATATATATATATATATGTATATAAGTCAGCATTTCAACGGAAGATGGTTTTGGTATCTGGGGGTCATGATCTGCAAAAACATAGCAATATTTTCCGAAGTATTTTCCTTCGGAAGGCTGCAATAGGTAGCTTTTTACTTTTTGTAATGAACGCTACCTAAAAGTATCCACAACTTTAACCACCAATGTAGATGTTCCACAGGGTGTCCATAAAAGAATTTTCCAGATATAAATTTTAATAGTACCAACAGTAAACGTTGTAGAGTGTTGGTTCAAAGTCACAAATAAAGTGTCACTCAAACAGATTTAGATAAGCACATACGCGAGTACTGCTTTGTTATTGACTCGCTTGTAGTGCCACATACACAAAATGGTGACTCCTGATCGTAAAGCGTTTTGTGTCTTCAATTTGCTACGAGTTAATTTATAATTTCTGTTCAACGTGCGTTACGTTTAAAGTTTATTTGTGATCCCCATGTGGTAAAAACATACAGAATTGAAGAATACTCCTTCTATTTCTCCGGACTTGTTAACCGATTCCTGGGCGTAAAGCGTTATTGATTGGCTAAATATTGAAAAGCCGTTAGACACATGCGATTTTTTTCCTTTGGGGCTTTAGAAAATATCATATCTATGTTTCGCCGCTACCTAATGATATGCCAGAGTTGAGACACAGAACTGAAGAAGTTATTGCAGCCATTACTTCGGACTTGTTAAGGGGTCCGGGACACATTTTGAAATAATTTTTATTTATTGAGTTAAAATTTTGAAATTTTTTGTGACGGTTAACCTTATCATTTGTAAACAAAATCACATAATAAAATTTCTCATAATTTTTTAGAAAAATTTTTAAATTTAAAATTTTTTAAAAATGTGGGGTCAATTAAAATCGTTGTAACTCGGAATATTATTTATAAAATTTCAATTTTTTTTTCTTTTAAATAAACAGAAATATATAAGTTTTAATTTTGATTCAGCATTTTTAAAAATATTAATTTGTAAAAAAAATGAAAAATATTTAACGAAAAAAAAAATGGTGCAACTTTTATTAAAAAAATCCTATTTACAAAAGTAAGTACTTTTTTCAAATATGCTGAATCAAAATTATAGTAAAACAATTGAAAAAGATATGTTCAAAGTTTGAACCGGTTTTCTTCAACGGTTCTCGAGTTATAAGAATTTAAATATGAGAAATGAAAAAAACCTATCATGAAGAAAAACGCATTTTTACAAGAAGTCGTTCCCATGACAGCCATTGCTTGAAAGCTAAATTTTGAAAACAAACCAAAACTAAAAAAATAATATTTTTTGTTTTAATTCAGACAGAAACATGATTTAAATGTCATTTTAAGCAAGAAAAAACAGAGAAATGTTTAACGAAATAAAATATTTTTGCAAAATTTGAAGATTTTTGTGTCCCGGACGCCCTTAACCGAAATTTGGGAAGAATTGGACTATAGGTTTGATGTGTGCTGTATAACTAAAGTTGCACCTATTGGACATTTGTGAGAAAAACTAGGTTATTTTGCCTTCCGTTTGGTGTAGGATTTGTTGTAAATAGTCTTAATTAAACTGCTATAATATACTATTGAAACTATATTAAAACTGAAAAATACTATTGAAACTGTTATAAAATACTATCGAAACTGTTATAATATACTATCTACATCCTTTTATGAACACCCTGTATTTCCAAGGTACACATTAATTTGCATTTCAGCTTTCCATAAGATGGCACTTTCCAATCAAATATATAAATCCCGGTGTCATTTTAACATTTTAGCAACAGAAGTGCTGTGCCCCTGAAATGGTAAATAACGTTCTTAGATAGTAGCGTTCTACATCATCTTTGAAGTAGTGATGTCTTCTTTTTAATTAACCGTAGATGTATTACTTAATTTTCTCTTCTTGCTCAAAATTTTACGCAGTATATTTATTTTATGCCAGTATAACGATACAGCTGAAATCATATTTAATATTTTAACTTTTCTGAATGAATTATAAAATAAAGGTTTAGGACTGCTTTTCAGAATACTTATGCCATAAGTTTTTAGTTGTTATAGTTTCAGCTAAAAGGGGTTAATATTAACAGTCTCATTATCAAAGTGTTTAGGAGTTATAATATTTTTTTTAAAGCTAAAAGTACCGTTAACTCTTTGCTTACGGATTGGAGCATATACGTCTTAGAAAACTATTTTTTATCCTATTCATAACATTTTTGAAAAAAAAAAACACACTTATAATAGGATATTTTCAAAAGAAATCTACGAGAAAGAAAAATTTCTGGAAATTGTGGTACACTCTCAGAAGTATTTTCTGCAATTCACGAAAATTTTCCTGGTAGTAGTGCTACCAGTATTTTTCCGTTAATAGACTAAACTTCGTTTTTTTTTCTACGTTTCAGGAAGTAAAATGTAGGCCAATTCAAGAAAATGCGGATAAAATAAGATTTTCTGACTGTGGAATCAAACCAGGTACCTTAGTGTTACGAGAATAGTACTCTAACCCTCGGCTATAGTTGTACAATAGTGAAGCTGAAGTAAATATGTTTGTCTGAGATGGTTATAGCTTGATTTATTTCTTTTAAAAGCTTTGAATTTAAAGTTAATTTTGGAAAGATTTTAGATTGTGGCTCGGGCTTTAATACTTTAATATTAAAATATGATAAAAATATGATTTATAAATATTTTTAAGCAAGATTTTTTTTTATAAAATCGATTTTTTTCTATTTAATATTTTAATTGAAATATCTGCAGGGTGATTATAAATGAATATCCCAACTATTAAAAGGAAAGAAGAAAAAAAAATACAGCCTTGTTGTTTATCGGAATTGAAAAATAACAATTGAAAGGTTAAATTCAACACAGTCATAAGTGTTCAATTTGAGCTCCTCCAGATACACGAACGATATCGAGGACGTACTATAACTCATCCCACACTTTTCTCCGCATGATTTTCATCAATGGTCAGGTGTTTGCACAACCGGTACCAACTGACGTTGAAAAACTTAGGACACGCATTAGGACCCTGCTGGGTAATGTGTGTTTTGCACTCATTTAGTGCGCGGCAGTTTTAAGCTGTTCATACTAGAGCTAAAAGTTAACACAAAAAAACGATTGTTTTCTTTGGTTGCTCAAAGAAATTATTTTTTCTGATAAGTTTTGTAGAAGTTTGTAAGAATATATAAAGATAGGCAAAGTATATGCAAAATGTAGTAGTAAATGTGGCCCTAATAAACGTGTTTAGAAAAAATCTAATCTTGAAAATGTATACAGTATAATCCGGTTATTTGATACGCCGCCGTTTGGTTGGAGCAACGGTTTAATCGTGACAAATTGTCAAATATGTTACAATGTACGAATTGTATTTATCTGAAGTACGTTTTAACCCTTTATGTCCGACAGTACTTTAAAATACTTCAGTTTTCTTTCCCAATTAAAACACACTTACTGAATGCATCCGCTATGGTACTTTTAGGAAACAACAGTAAATACTTCTTTTACCATCACTAGATAGCAATAGCAGTTCCAGTAAGCTGAAAATTGTTCGCGAAGCTATTTTGCCGCGTGTGCGTTTCATATGTGTTTCCATTTTCTTGTCTGACAGAGTATTCCTAACTATTGCTTGTAAACATCCTAAATTTTAAAAACAATGCTGTCATTTTTTTCTTACTGTAAATAGGTCTGCAGCCATTCAAAGAGTCATACAGGACATGCTGAATGGTGGGGGGGGGGGGGAGTTATCGTACCACCTTGATATCGTTCTGGAAGGATCACATTGAACACTTATAACTGTGTTGAATTTAAATTTTCAACTGTTATTTTTCATTTCCAATTAACAACAGGGTTTTACTTTTTTTGTTTTCTTTTAATAGTCTTGTAAAGTTGGGATATTCATTTATAATCACACTGTATTTCAAATATGTCCATTTAAAATCTATTTTAAGTGTGAATATTTTTTATAAGTATAAAAATTTAGGATATATTGAAAAGGATGAGAAAATTAATTGTTATATAATTTTAAATTCGAAAACGTTTCCTTTCTTTGTTGTTAGTTTTTTTTATTGTTTTTTTACTTAAATTGGAAATCTTAATTCAAAAAAATGGTTAAAAGAAATTCAGATTTTAGTATCCAATACGCATGCGTGTTAGGAAATGACAGAATTGGTCCCTCTTTTGCAGCTTTTCTAGGAGTACGGAAATTATTTGTTAAAAATTAAGGAATAATTTAGTGTATATAGACGAGTTTTTCTGACAGTGTATGATTCAATAATAAATAAATATATATTTGCCCTTCCTGTTCGGTAATCAAAGGGTTAACCTGGAATGAATTTCAACGGAAATCATAAAAAATTATGTACTTTATGAAACACTTATTTAATTACTGATTCAACATCAAAGAATATTCTGTATCATACCGGTTTTATAATTTTAAAGTTATAAATATAAGTAAATGATTAAAAAATTGTCAAGAAATCGATTAATACAGTTGGTACACTCCATTTTTAGCGTGAGAATAAAAGCTGCGACAAATATATTAAAAAACTTTTAGAAAAGACTTTTTTAATCAAATTTTATAAAAAAAAGCAAGCAAACCTGATGAGTTAATAAATTTAAAGAAAAGAAGTTGTTCTTATAAGTTAGAATAAGTATAGTTTGAAAATAATTTATTATTATACAGGGATCTTTTTTTTTTTAACTAATGCTATTCAGAGCCATGTGTAGCTCGTTCTAATAACCGGGATGACACTAAACTTTGAAAAGGGCGAGGCAAACGAAAAAAACAGTCTACCGCGGTGGATCTCAAGTGCCTTTTTTTTACAGACTGCTAGAGTGACGTGATGCTCTTTTCGTGCACCTGCATTCGAGCATTACGTGACTCCAGCGGTCAGTAAAAATAATACGTGGAATGCACCGCGGTAAGCCTGTCTTTTTCGTTAGCCTTGGTGTAGGGACTAATGACGCCATGGGAGTAGGATTCCGCGAAAAAATTTAGTTCAAAATACAAACGATACGGGGAAAATATTGCGCTTTTGTAGGGCACGCAGTCGAGAATGAACATAAAAGAAGGGTAAATAATGCAAATGCAAATATATAACTATGTAGCGATAACTGCACAATTAATTTGGGCTATACGTGCGCTGCGGTTTCGTTAGACTCTGTTTCAACCTGAGCCGAAAATGCTTCTTGGAGTTTTTCGCATGCGTTTGTACTCCAAATTATTGGCACTGTCGTTGCATAGGTAGGTATAAATTTGCATTGTCATTTCTTACTCTTGCTTTATGCACATCCTGGGCTGTGTAGCTTACAACAGCGCCATCTCTCCCAATATCACAACTTTTTTTTTTTTCGGTAACTTTTTTCCCATTGCGTCCTTAGTCCCCTTACCAAGTTTAGTGCCATCCCGGTTATTAGAACGAGATGAAGATAGCTCTGAATAGCGTCAGCCTCAAAAAAGAACTCCCTGTACTTCAATGCCTAGTTAAAAATGAATTGTTCTTTAACCCTTTCTGGAGCAAGCAATGTGGTTGCTATGATGCTAAACTAATACCAGAATTGTAAAAAAAACTAACTTCAAAACAAGGAAAATTTGTACTGTGAGTTATAGAAGTAAAATTTTATTAAAAAATTAGGGTGGAAATTTTGATTAAAAATAGTGGTAAAAATAACCTACCATCGACCTTGAAGGTATTAAACATATTTTACTGAACGAATGTGTATACTCAAGAAGTCTACAAGAAAATATTTTTTAAGCCAATTGTATGTATAACATTTGAAAAACAAGTCGAAACTAGTACGTCAATTGTGGCAAATGAATTGCGTTTGTAGAGTGACTACTTTTATAAATATTCAAATCTTGGTGCAATAACTGTTGCGCTCTTATGCTAAAATGCATGAATACAAAATTTATTATGATTTTATATATTATCTCTCCATCTTAAGTCGGACGTCCTCACCATGACAACCTAAAACCATTATCTATCAAGGGATATCATTGAATTAATGACGTGAGATAGGATTTAATAGATAGAAGAAAACATTTATTAATATCTTTTAATGGTTTGATTCACTTTTCATAAAATTTTAGATGCCTCGACGAAATTCTGCAACGATTATATATATTAAATTTCAAACCATTCGGTTGGGTATTTTTTGCGCTTTTATAGGCGGACAGACGGACAGACAGATGGACGCACCAAAAGACGACTATAAGTGCTACGTATTTATATAATTACGAACGCACCTAGCAGAAATTCTTTATCCCGATGGTTAAAGATTTCATTAAAAATACAACATCAAAAGAAATAAGTTGAAAAAAGTATATAAATTTCACACAAATTCTGAAATTCGATCTACCTCTTCGTCTGTCTTTTAATCATAAATACATGAAAGAATTTTACCTAAAGTCTACATTAATAATAATAATAACATATAATAAATAATACCTAATATATAACAATACTCTATAGTAAACGTGTAACAATAAATCGTGTAATTATAAATATCTCATCAGTCTATAATAAAAGTGACTAACGTTGCCGCTGTTGCAATTAAATCTACTGTGACATTTTGACTTTCTTGGCTTCTCTTCCAAAATGCACTGCATATAAAATATAAAAATTCATAGATTTATAGAGTATTATATGATAAACACGTTAATGTAGATACTTTATAAATAGTAGAATTATTTTAAACAATTTTTATTATTGAAATTGGTCAAGAAAGTTCAGTTACATTAATTTTTTTAAGAAAAATGCGGAGAAATTTAACCATCTTTAGTAGGGTATCTCCAATTAACCATCTTTAGCAATCACACACTTAACTAGACTGCGAGGTGCAGTATCCATTCATTTTTTTTTTACCCGACTGAAAAGAAGGTTTATGTGTTTCACGCTTATCTGTGCATGTGGATTTTTTTATACCCTCGAAACATCTCAACGGCTGGGCGGATTTTAATGAATGAGGTCACTGTCAATTTGTCTTAACGGCCTGATGGTTATAGGCTAGGTTTTGTTTTTATAAATTCAAAATGGCAGCCGTAAAATACGAAATGGCGGTAGAGACGGAAAAAAAATTTACGCAACCTATTGAGTGGCATATCTTTGGATAGTTCTTTCAAAATGAAGACGATGTTTCATTGACTATTTTACAGTCAGAAGCTCCGTTAAAATTTTATACAACCTGGAAGTTGTGTATGTATTGTGGATCTCTAGCTTTACTGCAACTCTAACCATCATAGAAATCTATAGACCTCATCAAAACAGTGTTTATAGATAGGAACTGACAATTAAATACAACTTAAAAGTCATCAATACAAGCAAATAAAAAAAAATAGCTGAGTAATATAAACAAGTAATATAAAATATATATATATATTAAGTCAATTCCTGCTTAGGTGAACAAGAGAATTTTCTTTTCTCCCATTCTTCTTTCCTTTTGAGTGGCGCTTAATATGCTTGATCAAGAAGTGGGCTCTCTCGGTCTTAAAATTCCTTGATCAAGAAGAGGGCTCTCTCGATTATTGAAAATTAATTAATTTAATTTAATTAATGAATTAATATTTGAAAAAATACTGGATTAACATCAAGTGTCATCCACTTCAAGTTTAAAAAAATTATTTGAGATTGAGTGGATGAATAATAAGTATTTTATTAACGATTGAAAATTTGAACAAGATATATATAGCGAGATTGTGAGCTAATAGTAGGAATTGAAAAAAAAATAGTTTCACATTGATGAGAAATAATTAATTAGTTCGCTTTTTACGTAGTCGGGTTTTTTGATTTTTTAAATTTAATTGTTCATTTAATAATTTTTACACAGAAAATCATACACGGCCATTTCGAGGATTCTTGGATCCTCTTCCTCAGTGAGAAAATAAAAAAGAATTAAATGGAACCCCTCTGTTTTAGCCCCAAGTACTGGATAATGAATTGATAATGAATTCATTAGCCAGTACTCGGGGCTATAACCAAGGGGGTTTGTGAGCACAGTTTAATCTTTATTTTATTTATTTATTTATTTTGTTCATTTATTTTTGCACTGAGGAAGAGGATTCAATACTCCTTGAAACGGCCGTATGTGATTTTTTGTGTCAAGGTATTGTACGTACGTGTGCGTTCGAACGTTGTTAAAGGTTTAGCTTTTTTAGGTTATTTTATCTTATTTAACATGATTTTTTGTTTTCCGGCTGTGTTCGGCAGTATTTTACTATAATCTGTGCTTAACGCATAATTTTTTATTCATGTTTTATATAAAATGTATTAAACACAGAAGAAAATTTAATTTGGAGCATAGGATATTAAAACGTTCTTAATTCTTAGTAAAAAATAAAGAATTCTATAACAGATAACTTTTTCGCACTAGTTCTTACCATGCTCTTATTAAGCGTTAGACCTTTATATCTTCATAACATTTTACACAAATAGAATGCACACATACAACAATTTACACACATACAATAATTTTCTCCACCATACCATCAAACAATCATATCAAGAAGCATCGCATCTTTAATTAAATGTATTTTATTTAACACCATTTTACCTTTAAAAAAGTAAAATATGCACAAACTTTCCATCGGATAACATATCTAACATTAATATCATGTGATTCAAATGAAAAAAAACCCTTAGATTTATGCACATTTTTAAGCATAAAATAAGGTATATGAAGAAAGTTAATATGAAGGAAACATTCATTTCTGTCTAAATATGAGCTCCACAGTTATAAATGAAATTTTTAATTAAGGAATAGTTTTAATTAAAAGACGAAACATCTGCTTTGCAGATAATAAATTTTTATACTAAAAACGCAGTTTTTTCAAGCTATAGCTTTTATAGATTATAATTTTTATAGCTGGATTAAATTGAGTAATTTTAATGCCTGTGTCTTTTTAATAAGAAGAAAAGCAGCTTTGTTGAACTTTAATCCAGAAGAACATTTTTGTATTCATTAATTTCTCAATTTTGGATGTAGTATTTATATATATAGGGCGATACCTTAAGTGTATTTTGACACGTACTCAAATCGAAGTCAGCTAGTTTCAGTAGTATAGGTCTGGTAGTGTAAGTCTAGGTACCAAAGTAACAGATACAGTGTTGCCAGATTGGGGACTTTTTCAATTGAGATTGTTTGACTGTCACCACTTTTCAAATAGTATAATTCACCTTATTTTTCAGAATTTTTAATCTACTTTTAAATAGGCCGAATATTTCTATTTAAAAAAAACGGTGTCAATCAAACAATCTGAAATAAAAAAAGTCCCCAATCTAGCAACTCTGAAAGGCCATGAGATACATGATAAGGTACATTAATGTTCCCTCTAGCGGTAACTTTATCAATAATAGATCATGTAGGGTAAAGTGCCCATATTTGGAACCCTCACCTAATTTCGTCCCCTTGAACTTCTCCGCTTCTGAGAAAGTTACGCCACTTATGACGCAAGGCACATGGGACGGGAGGTAAAAGGGGTCAGTGTTGAAAGTTTCGTTCGCCAAGACGCATACATGCATTAAAGACGCCGAATTTCCTATTTTTAGAAGACCTGAGTTCTTATTACGTCGATTGTAGAACGTTATTTACTGTACTGTAAGTATTTATTTCTTATTCATTGCATGTATTTTACGTTGGCAAGATGCTGACAGTAACATACAGTGAGTTTTAGGACGCTCAGTTCATTTCACGGGTACTGAAGCTCCGTCATATTGGGAAGTAGCGTGGACCCAATTTCGTCCCCCTTGCAGTTCAAATTTTCGTCCCAGGGACGAAATTATGCACTTTATGAAAGCTTTTTCGTGACTTTTTTTCAATTTTTCCCTCATATTTGGATGACTAATGTTTCGTTACGTTATTCATCCACTGATAATTAGTACATTTCTTTGTGCCTCACTTTAATGTAAATTAAATTACTTACTCATTTAGAAATAACTTTTGATTTAGTTATAAGTTAAGCTTCGGCGTATTGGATCTTTTGGGGGGACGAAATTGGGTCCTTTTTTTCGGTTGCATTTTTTAGATACTTTTGAAAAATGCAATTTTTCGCATGGTTAAAAATTTTTCGTGCGACATTTGCCTATGATTCTATGTGCGTCGGTAGTTAGTCTATGTAAAATCCAAATTTGGTAGAGTTTTACTGAAAATTACAACTTCCAAGGGCCTAAAAGTGACTGGGGGGACGATAATATGGCAAATTACCCTATAACCTTTTAAGACCTGATCTACACAATTGTGTAGGTGATCCTAAAGAAAAAGAAAAAACATTTTCAATTTTTTGTGCGATTTAAAGTCGAGCCTGGATAAACATAATTGCTTTGATCCTCCCTTGACATATCCTGGCACCGGTGTTTAAAAAAAAAAATGAATCAAATATAATTCTAATAATTAGGGGGGAAAACACCAAATCTTTTCATTTTTACCAAAAATCTTCCGGTCTTAAAGGCCTAGTAATCTATAGGAGATACGGCCGAAAGTTTTACGACAAAATTATAGTGCATCGTTGATTTAGCAAAAAAATAATTTTTTTTCCATATGGATGAAACAGATAGTGTGACCGAAATATTTGGTATTGGTGCGAGAAGTTTTTTTTTTCTTTTTTTTTGTGAAAAGCACGAATTTTCAACATAAACAAAATGAGAATATTTTTAATCATATACAAATGCAGTTTTATGGAATAAAAACGTTACTGTACGCAGATGTGAATGAAAAACAGAAACGTAGTACAAACAAAAATAAAAACGAAATCGTCCGTTAATTTTTTATTTAAAATAAGTCCCTTTGTTTAGTTTAGGCGTTTTTACTGAGAATGAGAGTGTTTAAAATTGTAAAATATTTTTTTTTTTTTTTTGTTTTCCACAATTAATTTTCCTCATGTAAAATATCTCTCGCATTGGTTTAGAATACTTATGTCTGCACCAGCAACTATTTGTGTTATCAATGCACACAATGTGCCTTTTCTTAGTAAATCAATGATGGTGTACAACGTAGTCATAAAAATTTTTGTGGTTTTTTCTAAAGTTAGTTTTCGAGACATGATCCAGAATTTACTGCTATAGGGTAGACAGTAAAAGAAATCTATGAGGTTATTAAGGATATTCTAGGAAACTGGGATACCTAGAACCTTTTATGTAACTACAACAAAAAAATTATGTATCAGATTCACGTTTTTCCACATGAATACCACAGATAGTATGACCGAAATATCTGTAAGTAGTGCAAGAAATTTTCTTCATGAAAAACACGAGTTTTTAACATAATCGAAATGAAAATATTTTAAAACATATACAAATGCAGTTTTATGAAATCAAAATGTTACTGCGCGCAAATGTGAATGAAAAACAGCGACGTAGTTCAAGCAATAATAAAAACGAAATTGTCCGTTAATTTTTTATTTAAAATAAGTCCCTATTTTAGCTCAGGCATTTTTACTGACAATGCGAGTGTTTAAAGTTGTAAAATAATTTTTTTGTTTTCCACAATTAATTTTTCTCATGCAAAATATCTCTTGCATTGGTTTAGAGCACGTTTGTCTGCACTGACAACTATTTGTGTTATCAATGTACACAATGTATATTTTCTTAGTAAACTGATGAGGGTGTACAACTAAGTCAATAAAATTTTTGCGGTGTTTCCTAAAGTTTTCGAGACATGATTCAAATATACCACTATAGAGTATACACTAAAAAAAAATCTCTGAGGTTACTAAGAATTTTCTAGGAAACTGAGATACCTAAAGCTTTTTACGTAACTGTAAAAAAAAAAAAAAAAAAAAAAAAAAATCCTGCAACAGAGTCACGGCTACACATAAAAATATCTGTAGTGTTACTAAGAATTTTCTAGGAAACTGAGATGCCTAGAACATTTTATGTAGCTGCAACGAAAAAGTATCATGTAATTATCCCGGACTACCGATAATTTTTAGTAAACATACACAGATTTCTGTAGCTTTACAAAAACTAGCTTTGTAGGTTTACAACTTATTTCCTTGCGGTGTACAGATAAAATTTTAGTAGGCTTACAGTTTAGTAACAAATTTCTGTAGCTATTACAAAAACCTGTTTTGTAGATTTATATATATATATATATATATATATATATATAATACCAAAAACACATACTATACATCCAATCCCAAAACTACTGAACTACAGAGAAAATTACCAAAATAATCATGGAAAAATCTTACTAACAAAACCATGAACAAAAAGAAAACATCCAATGGAGACAGATTGCAAGGCTAAAGACTTGCATGCTGGGTTAATATGCTATACATGGTTATATATATATGGTTATACATGCTTATATATATAAATAAATAAATAAATAAATAAATAAATAAATATATATATTATTATTATTATTATTATTATTATTATTATTTTTTTTTTTTTTTTTTTTTACAGTGCACTGCAAGCTATCCCAACGTGTAGTACATACCCGTTTCACTACAAATACACGACACATTCATGACTGCGACTGACTCACTGGGTTCGTTTGTAATTATATTACGCAGCTCCCACAGTCTTTGTGTGACCCGTCCGTCTGTCCGCATATGGTGCATTTTCTCACAAACTTTTGACTTTTATGTCCCTGAATAATAATTTTTATTTTAGTATATGTTCTCGTGTTTTTTTTTTTTAATTTCATATATTGGGGAACATCCCATTGCATAATTTCATAACAATATTATTGAGATAAATAAGTTTTGGACGATGTTGGGAGTCTAAATACCAGGAAAACACCTTTACCGTACCGTGTCCCCGATGTTGATTTTTAAGTTTGGATCTATCTGTATAAAATTGTTTCAATAAAAGTAATTCGATGTAATTTTTTTCCGAAACTGAGACAGTTGTTTTATATAAATATGTAGCAAAAAAATTAACCTGCACACATTTTTATGGTTTTTATTATTTTTTAAACTCTGTCCCTGGGTTTTAGATTCCTTACCGTCCCTCTTCAAAACTTATACAGAAAACCACTTCAGATGCAGACACAGAAAATTTTTTCAAGTTTTTTCTCATGCAGAAGTATGCTAGAGAAAGAATGTCTAAAATTCTTTGACAGGAAATTTACTGCAGAATTTAAATCAGCATTTAAATATCAATTTCAAGCATCGTGACTTTATTGGTAGTCTTACTGTCCCGAAGGTTTATTCCTGCACTTTTCGAGGTAAAATAATTTTTTTTTAATTCAATCCAATGTAAATAACTGTTTCTAAAAATCAATGAACATTGTGACTACCACTTAATCTTAACATGATTTGCCTAAAATAGGTGGTAATTTACCTTACCGTCCCTTCTTTGACACCCCTTTAGGACAATGTTATGATAAAATTTTGTATTAAAAATACTACATTGCTATTATTTCTTATCTGAATGTCCTGTGAGAACTATGCAAATTCATTATAAGTAAAAATTTAGATGAAAATAAAAAGTTTTAGTGGTAAAATTGTAAGGAAAACTAAACTC
Organism: Maratus speciosus; assembly: GCA_963932465.1. Lineage (NCBI taxonomy): Eukaryota > Metazoa > Arthropoda > Arachnida > Araneae > Salticidae > Maratus > Maratus speciosus. The sequence goes on along the minus strand of OZ010796.1, from coordinate 111,243,125 downwards.
GCAAGTTTAACATAAACCTCAGTTAAATAAAGAATTTTTCGCTGCTGACCATTTTTTCTTTATTTTGTTTCATTAAGGCATTTGCCTATCAGGTTAAAATGTTATTTTAGTAAGTTTAATTTCACCAGATTTTTATTCCCGAAAGTCAAAAATTGTGAGAATGCCCCGTATGGCAGCGCAAAAACTACTCAACCGAATGGTTTGAAATTTAGCATATATAATCGTCGCAAAATTTTATCAATTAAAATTTTATGAAAATCAAATCAAAAGTTAAAAGGATATTAATAATAGTTTTCTTCATTCTATTAAATCCTGTCATATGTAATTAATTCAATAATATTCCGTGACGGGAAATGATTTTAGGTTGCCATGGTGATTACTTCATATTTAAGATGGAGTCGGGTTATTTCTGTATTACTGAATTTAATATATATAATCGTAATAAATTTATATTCATGGATTTTTGTATAAGAATGCAAAAGCTATTGCACCAAGAGCTGAATATTTATAAAACTAGTTCCAGTATGAACGCACCTCATTTTCCACGATTGACGTACAATTTCCGACTTGTTTAAACAATTATTTGAGGTGAAACTGACTTAAGTTTTCACACTGCATAATCAAAAATTAAATTTAATGCACAGTTTAGTTGTACTGCACTTAAATATACTTTTTAATAAAGGATTATACTAATTTACGTAAAAAATCTGATACGATCCTCCCTTGGCCTTCCTTTTTTCCTTTTCTCATTGGGTAGTACACCAACAGTGTACCAAAAAATTATTGATACAGTACCTAATGCATTTTCTCGTTTTAGAAAAACGTTAGACCAGGTATTTTTCGCTTAACTTGTCATTCATTTGTGATAAATGAATAAATAATGATTACTATGCTTTGTAGATTCAAAAGCTGGTGCATAATAATAGCATCTAATTTATAGACTAAACTAAACTGAACCTGCGGCACTAGAATCCATTAAGGATCATATGATCTATAATGCCCTTAACTGTTTTTTTTTTCTTTTTTTTACCATGGCGCCCGAGTTGATATACAGCGCATGTCCCGGTCAGGAGGTTACCCTCACACGGGACACTCAGTGTTTAGTTACCAAGCAAGCTTGACACTCATTTTATCGAACCGAAGGGGTAAGAGGTTGAGGGAATCTTGCACAGTGCGAAGTCCGGAATCTAACGGTGTACCTATAGCGTTGTAATACAACGCGCTGACCACTAAGCTGCTGGGCTTCAAGGTACAGGAAACATGGAGTAAAAATTCATCACGATCATTAAAAACTAAAGTCTGTCTTTTGATAGGGAATATAACATTACTGCTAAGCGTGGTCTGGATGGTCCGAATGACATGTTGAGAGGCATAAAAAGTAGTTTCATATGTGTATGTAAAATCCTGCAATCTCTTCCAAATAGCATAAATAATGACAATAGCATGAACCATGGTATTAATCATACATCCACCTAGCGTCTACTCTAACTCGAGTAATCTTATGCTGAACATATTCGGGGGTCTGTTTCGTAAAGTACTGAAGATAGTGAGTTGCGATGCAAAACAATCATCTTTAGTTCACTTTTTTAAATATATAAGGGTCGTTGGATGTACGGTTAGGATGAGATCATTTTTTTTAACACACAATCACTCCAAATGGATAGTTTTAATGTACTAATACTTATTGTTTATCTTACAAACATATTTTTATGTAACTAATGAGCAAAAACTCAGAAATATGTACTATATACGGTAACTCTAGGATAGATGGCTGTAGTTTTTAATGATTGAAATAAAAATACTTAGAATGCAAATAAAAGAAATATTTATGTATATTTGAAATCCCTATACATATACTCATTATATTTTGGACGAAAATAATTAAACATCGAGAACAAAAAGTGAAAAACAAAACTGAAATTAAAAATTAAATAAAAAAAAAATCAAAAAACCCGACTGCGTAGAAAAGCGAACTAATTAATTATGTCTCATCATGTGAAACGATTTTTTATATTACTTACCTGTTTATTTTATTTACTTGTGTCGATGACTTTAAGATGTATTTAATTGTTAGTTCCTATCTATAAACATTGTTTTGATGAGGCCTATAGAGGTCTATGAAGGTTAGAGTTGCTGCAAAGCTAGAGATCTTATCTACACAAATTCCAGGTTGTGTAATATTTAAGCGGAGCTTCTGACTGTAAAATAGTCAATGAGACATCGTCTTCATTTTGAAAGACCTATCCAATGATATGCCATTCAATAGGGTGCGTAAATTTTTTTTTCATCTCTACCACCATTTTCTATTTTACGGCCGCCATTTTGAATTTACAAAAACAAAACCTAGCCTATAACCATCGGAAGGTTAAGACAAATCGATAGACACCCCATTCATTAAAATCCATTCGGCGTTGGGATGTTTGATGGTATAAAGAAATCCAAATAACCTGATCCGCGTGAAACACATAACCCTTCTTGGCAGTCGTGTAATTAAAATGGCAGATGGCCAAGTCTAGGAGAGATGGTCATCCAATGCAAGTGAGAAAAAATGAAGTTAAAATACCAAATAATAATACTTTTCATGTAGTTAATCATAAAAATAAAATAGATAGAAATTTTTAAAGACGCAATTATATCACGTAAAATCAGTGAATATAATTTGAATAAACAAAAATTGAAATATAATTTCAATCGTTCTCGTTTCGTAAATTTTTACCACCATTTTCGGCAAAGATCTTGATGGTTTGCACACGTTTTATGGAACCGCTTCTGGCACCTTCTGCATTGTATGCAGTAATCCGTTTTGGTTTTGGTATTGTATTCTCCTCCACAACCAACACAGTGATCCTCATCCAATTCTATTCCCTCGGAATCTGTAGAATCTAATAATTTCAAATGTACTTCATCACCTTCGCTACTGGAAGTGTCATGCTTTTGTTTGTTTTTTCTCGCGTTTGTCTTAGATTTTTTACGGTTTTAAGTTTATTTATCAACTTTATCTGTTTCTGGGAGGAACGTTTCCGAAGTTTTCAATATTTTCTAAAACAAAAATGCATCGTTTGGCCCTATTATATTATTGCTATTGAAATATTTATATTAGTTAAAATTTAAATAATTATATCAATTAATATAATTATAAACATAAAAATTATATAATTATTTTATAAATAATTAAAATTCTCACTCCGTATAATTTTGAAATATTGATTATTGGTGGCCATCTCTCCTCGATTTGATGTGGCCATCTCTCCTAAAATCGATGGACTGATCGCCACCCAATTTAAAGCGTCACTTCTGCATTGTACGTCTTTGTTTTAGACTTGAAAGCAAATATTGGACTATATACGTGCCTTAAAAGTCCTTTTAGTAAAAAAAAAAAATTAACATCGTTACTGCAAAACATTGGGATATCTAACTCAACAAAAATATCTAACCACTAAATTAAATAAACATTAAAATAACATTTTCTTTTTATAATTGAAAGACACAACTGCACGTCGGAATAAATGAACACGTTAAACTATTCCTTAAGAACAAATTTTATGCTGCAATCTATGGTATAGTTTTTGAAATATTTAGACTGGCCATCTCTCCTCTATGGTCATCTATCCTAGAATTACCCTATATGCTATAACACTGTACAATGGGAAATAAAATAAACATGGAAGTTAAAACCTTAAAAAGATGTTAAAAACGGTCCGAAAGTTTCGGCCAAACCACTTGGCCATTATCAAGGGATTTCGAGAAAAAACGGGTGACGACTCCAATACCAACCAAAAACATGAGGAAATTACCGAAAGTCCGTTGAGATCATCATGAGACAGACAGACATCGGTAACGACTTGTCTTTTAGCATTCCCAGTTTTTGTATTATTTTATTGAAACATATTTGAATATCCCTTCCTACTTTTTCCGTTGCCTATGTATATCTACTCCCCCTTTTCCCTCTCTTCTTAAATAGATGACACCAGTAATTAGAAATTTACCATCTTTTTCTCTCTTGTCGGTGTTACTTTCTCGCGTTTCCTTCCCGCCACTTTCGTCTGGTTGGTATTGGAGCCGTCGCCTTTTTATTATTGAACTCTCTTGGTAATAACTAAGTGGTTTGGTCGAAAATATCGGGAAGTTTTTAACAGATTTTTAAGATTTTAAATTTCATTTATATTTTATTTCCCATCGTAAATTTTTATAGCATATATTTAGTACATATTTCTGAGTTTTAGTTCATTTATTTATATTCATTTTTCATTCAAAATATTCATTATTATATTTATTATATTAATTTTTCATTTCACAGTATGAAGTCCACTTTCAAAGATTTGAAATATATTTTTATGTTTTGCATTTTAATACTTTTAAAGAAACAAAGGTAAAATGCAATGAAAAGCAAAAAAAAAAAAAAAAATATATATATATATATATATATATATATATAAGCCTTGACCACTTGTCTTCATGTTTGGTTTTTTCTTAGTTACTCTTGGTTTTGTTAATTATTGTTTTAGTTACAGTTTGTTAGATGTTTTTTCGTGTAATAAATTATGTGAATTTGGATTTTTCAATATATATATATATATATTATTTTGATTTTAAAATCGATATTTTAAAATCAATACATTAATATTTGATTATATATAAATTATAATCAAATATTAATATTTGATTATATATTAATCATAATAATATATTAATATTTGATTATACAGGGTTCGTAGGCATCAGAGGATTCAAGGGATTTTAGGTGTTTTAGCACCAGAATTTTTTTAAGTACTGGTCGCTATAACAGAAAATAGATTTTTTAAAATTAAATAAGGCAAATATTACTTTACGAAAATTCTAGTAAAAACTCCTTGAAAGTTCTTAAAGCATACGAATCCTGTTATATATCAATATAAATGATTGATTATATATCAATGAATACAAATAATCAGTCAGTCAATAAATAAATAATCAATAAATAACAGTAAACATTTATTGATAAGGCGAAATGTATGTTTTCATGTTATGTATTTTTCTTCCTGTAATGGTAAAATGAATATTCTGCATTTTGAGTGGTGTTTTAAAAAACGCTAGCTACCCGAGGGATGTATGGATAAAATAACGTTTTTAATTGGCAAATAAAATAAACGATATGAAATATAAGTTATTCTTAGTACCGTAAATAAAATGAAGTTAGTAACGTCATTAATATTATTGGAAGTGTTTTGGGGAAATACAAGTTACTTTATCGCAAGTATTTTTAATATCCAACATGAATTTTAACTGCATTTATTTCAAATTATTTCCATGCAAATGTATTACAAAACAATTAACTGGAATTGTTTGATCATAAAATCGAAGCGATTCATTTTTTGTAAAAACGTAATTTCAGAAAACCCAAAGCAATTTTACACTGATGTTTAAAATGGTGCACGAAATAATAATAATAATAGGTCATAATAAACAAAAAAAATCTTTTATATATCAACAAACTTGCATATTTTGTATACCAAGAAAAGAAACTTGCTTTTTTGTTTAAAGTAAATTAATAGTTCTTTAGATATACCATCAGTGTATCTCTCGTTTATTTTAAGTCTGACAGGGCAGATTTTAAATATGGTTAAAAATTGAAAGAAGTCTATAATAAAATAATTCTATATATCAATATCAAAACTTGTCAAAGTTCACTGAACTTCAATTTTATTTTAATACTAACATATACATCAGCCGTAAGAAATATCTTTCATTGGTGGATATTAAAATCCGAAATACTTCTGTGACAAAGTTGCAACTGGAGAATACTTACCATACCCTGACCATCCAACAAATTGGAACTACATGCAGGGATGAGAATTCTCCGTCCCAAATGACTATTTGCTACCACTAAATTTTAATCGTATTTCTCGCCTTATTTAATGACAGAATTTCTGACATTTAATAAAGCAAGGAATGCTATTAAAATTCATTGGTGAAAATCAACCATTTGGGACGGAGAATTCTCATCCCTGTACACGGTGTAAAGTTAATCACAAGATACTATTCACATCTTTATGAATTGTATCACTTGTTATGAAACAGATGTTATTATTATACTTTGCACTAATAATATCCTCTTCTGTGGATTCAATGTGCTTGAAGATTTCAATTATTCCACATTAATGTAATAAATGTATATACAAAAAAAGCACAAATATGTTTTTTTTTATCTTAGCATAGCGATTTTAATAGCCTATAATGCATAGAAGTTGAATGTGAAATAAAAACAAGTGTTATTACAAATTCAAGAAAGAGTGCCTTATTACAACAACAGTCTAAACCTTAGAACATTGAAGGATATACGCGAACAGACATTTGATGTGCTTTTTGTATGTTATATATTGTGTATGTTGTGTATATTATTATCAATATTTTCAGACCATTTTTGTGTGTTTCGTATAACCTGTAGGATTTGAGCAAATCACACGTGTTTAACTCCTTACACTATCCCTGAAAAAATACTCTATCCTAAAATTTCTCTAAGTTTCTGGGATCAAGTAAGAGTGTCAGAAAAAAAGTTACAATTAAGAATTCAACGGATACAAATGTACGTGAATGGTATACAAACAATCGGAATACAAATGTACGTGGCAAATTTAAGCTTGCCCTTTTGAGAAATTTATCGGTGTTTTGAGCAGTACATCCTGCAATGTTTATTTCTATCTTGCTAACTTAGTTGGCATTTTATCAGAGTGTATTTTTATATAAGAATAAAAGACTATTTTCAGTGCCATGGAGGTACAAAACAGTAAAGTTAATGTGTGTTAAAGTTAAACTGCCCATTTGATCTTAGGAATCGAAGTTTCTAAAAAACTTGTGTTAAATGGAGTTTAAGTGAGTAAAGTAAGTGAGCAGTAGCATGATCACCTCATTACGATATTTATCAGAGTTTGAATAAATTTATATTGTTTTATTTTATCTTCTGAGATTTAATCTTGAAATTGAATGGACAGCGTTGCTTGTAACAATTTCAACGGAATATATATATATATCCTTTTTTTCCCTGTTGTCATATCATATCAGGAAAAAACTTCGTACAGTTCCCTTAAACGCACTTTTTGTAAAAGTTACAAGAATTATGGTATCATGTACAGAGTGAAAATAATATATAAAAAAGTGTAAAACTTTTATCCGACTTCTTTTTTCTGATTTTCCAATCTTTACGAATTTCGATTTTTTGTCAATATTTGTGTGAACTACAGAAAGTCCGCCAAATATCTCTATACTTAAAACATCAGTACTAATAATTCTGAAAATATTTGCACCCAAAAAATTTTGTATTAAGAAAATATCAATTGTGTTCCATACGACTCACAAGGTTCGGATTATCACAAGAGCATACGGCCGCATTTTACGGTTCCACATTTTCAGGGTATCTCAAAATGTATTTTGTGGATTCTCTGATAATACAATTTAATAAAAACTTCAATTTATAGTTCATAGTAAAAATGAATTTTTCCATTCAATATTAACTAACTATATCAGTGTTCTTCACTAACGACAATAAATTCTAATCTAAACATCGTCGAAACATCAACCAAAAAAAATTACAAAACGAACGAATGTTATACCAAATATATTTCTTTCAATCTTTTAGGTTTAGTGTTTTACTCACTCTAAATACAATATGGTACAGAAGATTTTAACTTACCACAAAATTTTAATGGATTTTTCCAAGTGCATTTGACATGTTATATTTTCATAAAGGGGCTTTTAATAAAAAAATTGTACGAAAAGCTGCTTGTAGGTTTATTGTGCATGGATTCTCTTGTGCAAAGAGGTCCCGACATGGTCTGTGTTCCTCGGGCGCAACATAGAGTTCATTAGGTCCTACGACTGATGGCGTGTGTATTATATTATTCAATAAACTTCGTATTTTTTATTAAATATAGAAAACCTTAATTTCATATATTTTTTTTCCTTTTAAATTATATTTTACTGCTTAATCCGGCATTAAACGGGCTCTTGATAATAGTATTAAATATAAATCAATTAAAAAAAACCCTTAACGGGTTAAAAGTTTGTGACGCAGTACTTTATCTTATTGCTATAAGAATTTTAAAGATGGAACTTAAAAATAATGATAGCAAATTTTAAGTGACGCTATATTATTTATTTCATCATTTTATTTTTGTTTTATTTATAATTGCATGCGTAAGAATTATGTTAAATTTAAAAGGATGTATAAAATTTTATTCATTGATTCGTTATCATTCACATTTTTCTTAAATTCAAACTGTGAGTTTTAAAAGATATGATATCAAAATTTAAGTGACGCCTTGATGTAGCCTTAAACAATTTGTTTTAAAATTCAATTTTAATTGTTTTCGATTTGGCTAAATATATTTACACATCTAACCAAAACTTTTAATTTTCCAATACAATTTTAAAAATACCACTTTCACTGAACCTGTACAATGCACTGTAATGTATTTATATGAATAAATTGATTTATCTTCTGATTTATTAATTTATCTTTTGTGCCCCGCTATCCAAAATCAAAAGAAAATTTATGTAAATGATTTCTTTACGGTCATAATATCCATATGCATATATTTTGCTTAGCTTGGATACAATGACGCAAAGAAATCACTTACATAAATTTTACTTTTGATTTTGGAATAGCATGGCATAAAAGATAAATCAATTTATTAATATAAATACATTACAGTGCATTGTACAGGTTCAGTGAAAGTGATATTTTTAACAGTGTATTGGGGAATTAAAAGTTTTGGTTAGATGTGTAAATATATTTAGCTAAATCGAAAACAATTAAAATTGAATTTTAAAACAAATTGTTTAAGGCCACATCAAGTTGTCACTTAAATTTTGATATCATATCTTTTAAAACTCATAGTTTGAATTTTTGAAAAATGTGAATGGTAACGCATCAATGAATAAATTTGTATACATCCTTTTAAATTTAACATAATTCTTACGCATGCAATTATAAATAAAACAAAAATAAAATGATGAAATAAATAATATAGCGTCACTTAAAATTTGATATCATTATTTCTAATTTCCATATTTAAAATTCTTATAGCAATAAGATAAAGTGCTGCGTCACAAACTTTTAACCCGTTAAGGGGTTTTTTAATTGATATCATTACTTTTTTTAAGTTAATAATAAAAAGAAAAAAAAAGAATAAAGACTATTGATAGGAACGCATAATCGGGATTTCCATTCACCTTTAATCCCCCCCCCCCCCTCAACAAAGCATACCGCATACTTAAATTGTAAAGAGTGCTGTGCTATTTGATTTTTTAAGAACTTTTTAGTGAGATATGGAAGTAATATACAAAATGTGGCGGTTATGGTTTGTTTCACACATATAGAAAGCTTTGTTAAAACTTACTAAGTAAAAAGTTTACTTTCTGAAGAAAAATATAAAGAAATATTACTCTTTAAACCTTCTTATTTAAAATACAAAAAATTGTAAGCAAAAAAATACTTTCAAATAAACTTTATTTGGGAATTTACTGATTTTTTATTTTTTAAGAAATAATTTTCCATCGTGTAAGTTTTTAATCTATCAACATGTGACATAACACTAACATGTGACATAACATTTATTGCTACTTTAATATAAAGTAATATTTTCAGTTTTCTGTATCATATAATAGATATGCAAAGCTAATGAGAAATGGGAGGCAGGGCAAAGGGTGGTGGAATGAAAATTTTGAAGGATGTGGGATTTAGATTTTCGACATGAGATAAAATGTGAATAATATATCTCTATCTCCAAATGTAAAAAATCACATCCTTCCCACTTTGTACTTTAAGTCAGTAATAAAAGATGATTACATTTAAAATGATTCAAAAATGAATAACTACAAATAAAGAAAGCATCATTTTACTGCTGCATTACAGACAAGAATTATATAAAAAAGAAAGGATATAAATGTATGTAACACACATAGAGTTAAAAAAAATGTTAAAATATTGCTGAATTATTTGGTACTTCTTTCAAAACTCTAACTGCATTTTTAAAATTGTAAATTAAATCCTGTTCTGAAATATTAAGATTTTTAATCACTACATATTATCACCTAATTTGGGTTTTCATTGAATTGCATCTTTATAGGTTTATTATAAATCATAATTATGTATGATTTAAAAAGTGCATTAACAACTGAACTTGAAAAACAGTTTAAAATTTTTTTTTAAATATATGTTCAATTTTTAGTTGTATTGGTGTGGTAGGATATTAGATTTACTGGATACAACTGTATAAAATGCATAAAATATATTATAATTGCTCCCATTATTGAAAAGAAAGTTTTATCGCTATATTCCCCTCCCTCATTTATTGTTAATGCTGAATTTAGCGAATAAATGGCGATACCATGCAGAGAAGCATTTAATTATTATATGTATTTAACTAATCATGTAACAAGCAACTTAAATTACTCCAAAAACACATTTTAATTATATTGTGTACCTTGAAATTTTTAATGCTAGGCAACAGTTTAATAATTTAGTTAGGCAACTGAATTATTTAATTTGAGGTTTTATTTCACTTAATTTTTTCTGTGAATACATTTCCCATTTATTGTTCATGCAGAATTTAGCCAATAGATGTATTTAACTAGCAACTTAAATTATTTCAGAAACAGATTTTAATTATATTTTTACCTTGCATTTTTTTTTAATGCTACGCAATGGTTTAATAATTTATTTAGCCAACTGAATTATTTAATTTCAGGTTTTATTTAGTTTATTTTTTTCTGTGAATACATGGGAAGTTTGCAAGGTATTTTGTTGTTGTTGTTGTTGTTATAAAACTAAAAAATAATTTAAATATATTTAAAAAAATTAATTTACATGACAAATTTTGCATTTTATGCTCTTTTGATTTAAAGAGATCGTTTAATAAACATTTATTTGAGCCCTTCTCCCTCCCTCAAAGATAAAAGTATAAAACTGCAATTTATTTGCATGCCAATTTATGCAACAGTACACAAAATTGATTTTTTTTTTTTAAATTTACTTTTTTAAATTTTGAATGTATGATATTTTTTTTAAATCTCGTAGTCTTCCATTTACAGTTAGAATAACAGCATGTATTTATTATTATTATTATTATAAAGGTAATGGAAGAATTACGGCCTGTTTTTTTTCTTTTATTATTATAAGGGTAATGGAAAAAATAAAAACGCATAATTTAAATTTATGTAGCGTAGAAAAACAGAAATTTATTTGTGTTAAAAATTGTAAATGAAAAGAAACTGTTGCAGATTGAACAAATACAAACTGCATATTTTCATTTCCTTATCATTAAAACTGAAAAATTACAAAATTAAAATTATCTCACTGTAAACAAATGTATGCGTAAAAATGGGTTTTATTTATATTTGTATTTTATATGTATTTATTTATTGTATGTATTTGATCTATCTATCAGTTTTAAAGTTCCATTTACCGAATGCTTTTCGGTTTTAAAATATTCTTTTTTTCCGTCTTATGTAAAAATTGGCTTTCGGCGGATCTTAAAAAACCTTTCTGTTTCCGCGTTAGGCAGATTCCGGCTTATGGAGCACGTATTAATGTTATTTTCAATGGATTCGCTGGGACTTGAAAGTCTTTCCGCGGTAGGCAGATTTCCTTACACAGAGTCAGTCTTAGACAGATTTTACAGTATTTTTACTGTCTGAAAAATTGTTACGAAATAGTGATATGTGAAACTCTTAAAGAAAAAAATCAAAATAAATATATACATTTTTATAGAAACATAAAATCAAATTTACTTTGATTAAAAAAAAATTTTTTTTAATGCTTACAGCTTCAAAGAGGACAGACCTCGCAACCTATGTATTGCGAGGCCCGCACTTAGCCGACTGAGCTACGGAAGGTTCGTAAACTTTCTAGTAAACGTTGATCAGAAGAAATTAAGCGCATGAATACAGTCTTCGGTGAAATTCCCATAAATGGTGGAAAAATATAGTCCGATTTTTCATGCTTATTATAAAACAAATAAGAGTCTTCCTGGAAACAAACATGGTCTTATTCGGTTCATCTAAAATAGATTCATATTATATATTAATTTTAATAAGATCATTTTCGGAGGGAAAAAAAATGTGAATGAAAAAGAAAATTAGAGTTTTCCCGGAAACAAATGTTATCTTATTCCCTTCACATAAAACAGATTCCTATTGTATATCAATTTAAAGAAAATCTCCCGGGCCATTTTCAAGTTATCGACATTAGGAATTTGTAACATCTCTTTTACTTTAAAAATGGGTATTTAGATCTGAAAATATACTGCACGTAGAAATGTAAAAATTTCAGAATGACATTAGACTGCAGAAATAATACTGTTCTAAAAAAATCAGAATAATAAGAGCTATATTCGCTGAGTTATTGAAAGGCGGCTTTTCGCGTTTTCTTTGAAGTCGAGTTAGTTGCATATATTAGTTCCGCCATCTACGAATTCTACGATACGATACGATTTTAGGCTTAAGGCTGCGTCACTGTAATACTATCGTCTTCCATGATACAATAAGTGCTGAATAATATTTTTTTAATACAATATTTAATAGTATGCTTCTGCATACTTTAAAAACAGTAAAAAGGAATTCGGGATAGTGACTTACGGAAACTAACGTTTTTGAGTTGATATTGATAGTTTTTTATAACCGAAGGCATACTTTTAAAAGAAGATGAATGTACATATAGTTAGGCTTGTTTTCCTATTTGTATTTCTTAAGCCAATGCAGATTTTTAAACATCACAGAAAAAAAAATGAAATTCGCGTTAATACGGATTGATGCTTTCGAAAAGAAAATGAACGTAGATGTGATCTGTTATTTTTTGTTTTCTCATATTTTGATTTCTGAAGTCTATGCAGAATTTTAAACAATTCAGAATAAAACGCAATTCCCGAAAGTTACTTAAGGCAATGAACGTTTTTGAAAGGGTTATTATTAGTATTCTTTAAAACCAATGGCGTCGTGTTTAAGAAAAATGAACATATATGTGGTCTTGTATGCTTGTTTTTTTCGTATTTTTATTTCCGAAGCCGTAGCAGATTTTTAAACATTGCACACAAAAACGGAATTCTCGAAAGTTATGTAGTGAACCGAACGTTTTTGAAGAGTTAATATTAGTATATTTTTTAAACCGAAGGCGTCGTTTTAAAAGGAAAGTGAATGTAGATGGGGTGTGGTAACTTTCTTTAGTTTTCTTATTTTGATTTACGAAAGGTGGTGCAGAATTTTAAACATCGCATAAAAAACGGAATTCATAAAAGTAAGTTTCGCACTTTTTTTGCAAAGGGCATTTGAAAGGAAAAAGCACGTACATTTATATCTGGTATTTTTAGTTTTTTCGTATTTTGATCAGATGCACGGACGCAGATTATTAAATATCATAGAAATCGGTAAAAACCGAAACGGCTGTCGGGAGTTAATATCGATTTTATTTTTTAAAGCGATTGAGGAGTATTTAAACACAAAAATAATATTTAATTTATCGTACCGTTATTTCTCTATTTCGAAATTTTGAAAAGTTACGCTAATACGGGCTTTGAAAAACGGGGTTACACGTAATCCAGATTTCTTAATTTTTTTTAAAGGTTAATTTCCGCATTTTTTTAAACGGATTGCTTCTTTAGAAAGCTTAAAGAACGTGGATTTGTGTTGGTGGCTTTTGTTTTTTGATATTTTAAAACGGCACGTTTCGTTAAACAAAGGGAAAATTTTTGCTTTCACCCTTTGGGATTTTCTCTGCTTCCGAGCTTTGGAACCGGGTTCTCGCAGCCACCGGTGCTACGTTATTTCTGACCACATTTTTAACTGCGTGGTTAATTAATATCTCTGCTAATTATCGAAAAGGGAAATATGAGACTAAGGTGAATGCACTCAGCCTTGCACTACCCGCATTCATATTTTCAGACATCTACATGCTGTAGATTTTCCTTGCCACCGCACTCACTGACATGCAGAATTATTAGTTTAGAATACGTGTATAATTATATTGTAAAGCCGCTATTTTAAGTGAGTGCATCGTACGTATTGATTTTCGATATTAACAAATCACCTTATTCCATAAGGTATAGGTCTTTCTATAAAAGAAACCCATACTTATTTTATGCCAATTTTTTTACATGAAAAAATGTGGTTAAATGGCCGTGGTGGTTTAATATTTTCTCTAGGAGCGACAGAATTATTTTGTAAAAGAACAATTATTTAAACCAAATATTTCTAAAAAAAAATTCCATTCTTATTTAAATGGCGCATGCTAACTAAAGCATCTCAAATAGACGATGTTCACATCCCTACGAGAGCTATGTATGCTCCGAGTGCTCCGAGTGCTATGTATGCTCCGAGCGCTCCGAGTGCTATAGAAAATTAGCAGACAGACAAGCCAATTCATAAACACTTTTCAACTACGTTGGAAAGTCTTAAAAACTTATAATAAGTTGAAATTTTACTTTCAGCAATTTATACCAATATAGGGAAGCATACTTGATTACTTGTGTGCAATCCTGCACTTTGCCTGCTATCTTTATGTACACGCCACTATTTAGCTAAATTTAATTAAGACTAAAATCGCTTAAAATTACTGAAATTACATTTCTAGAGATTATCATCCATAGACGGCCAAGAATCGAATTCTTTGCGTGGACTTCTATATCATTTTATCTATAACCTGCAAACATATAATCATAATATACTAAATGTACTAGATTAATATTAACACAATTATTCTAATTGGTAAACAAATCATATTAGATGTAAATTTCCAACTGGGCGAAAAATGTCCGGACCAGGATTCGAACCCGGGACCTCCTGGCAGGATAATGAGGTAAATGATTAATAATTCGGATTTCTGTGGTAAAAATACATGTAATACATTCAAATAACTAATATATCTTATAAAAGCGAGCATGAAATGTTAATATTCCAGGTATGAACTAAATAATTTTAACTAAAAATCGAGAAATAAGTCCTTCAGCTGAACTAAATTAGTATTTGAATTATCTTAACTAGTGTAACCCAGTATATAAGTCAGTCGCATACCAGCAACATAAACTATTAACCCTTTGCATTCCTTTGTCGAGTGTGACTCGATAATGTTTGTAGCTACTTCTATTTTAGAATCTATTTTGGTTACCACTAATTCAAAATTTATAATCTGCGTAGTATATTCCCACAAAAATTATAGTATAGAAGTAGCGGTAGCAAAATAGGGACCTCTATATCAAAAAAAAAAGTTTCAAAGAGTGAAAAGTGTTAAAAGGACTTTAACATAAAGTTTAAAATACAAACATTTAGCAGAAAATAACATTAAAATTTTACTGTAAAGATCAGTGACTTACGTATTAGAGACGTTGTTTGGAGACGACGTAGTCAGTTGGAATTCCTAAATAATAAACTTAATGTAGAAGTACATTTCTCAAGTATAAATTAGTTAAGTCAAAAAACTGGTGTTTCAATTAAGAAAGTTGATAGTCTTTTGGTATCTTAGAATGAAAAAAAAAGTATCATGTTAATGATTGTTCATGTAAATTTTAAGAGAATTTGATTTTTTAATTGGAAAATAATGTGGTTAATCTTATTATATGCATTTATTGCCCTTAAATATCAAGCAAATGCATTTAGTAAAAAATTTATTATGATATTAAGAAATTTATGTGCACATATATTTATGGTTATTAAAAATGATAAAAAACGAAAAAGAAAATTATGATAAATGCATTTGACGTTTCCAATCTGAATCTATTTAAGGAGGATTTTAATTTTAGCCTGTTCGTACTCCTTTCTCCATAATTTCTTATCCCCAGTTTTTCATTTGCTATATAATTCGTTTTCGTGAAAAATGTGCACTTAAAAATATTAATCAATTAAAATATAATCTAAAAGACATGTGCTGTTAATTATAAACATGCAATACATAATATTTTAATATTAACCACTTACCTGTGTTTCTAGCCCCCCCCCCCCTTTCCCACAAGTATAATTAAAAAACATGAGAATTACACACTGGTGGACAAAACTTAAGGATCACTTTTATTTTCAACGATTACAGTTAGAAATGGATCCGCAGCAGCACGCATAAATTTCCATGAATGCGGGATGACTTTGTTTTGCGCAACATATGTAAATTTTGTACTTCCGCTTTTGTCGATCACGTGACAGCAGAGAAAAGGGATTATAGGCAATCTGCGGGTGCTTGTCAGTTGCCATTAGATGAAATTGAAGGAGATGGAGTGAAGCTTGAACATTGAAATTTTGATTATACCTTAGAGGCATCATTTAGATGATATTACTCGTGGTTTAATAATAGGGAAGTTGGAAGAAGAGCGCAAAATGAGAGATGTTGCCCGTGAATTTAACATCGAGCACAGTATTGTTTCCAGAATATGGGTGGCATTCCAAAAGAGTGGAATATGTACTAGGCACACGGTAGGAAGTCGTCCTAGCAGTACGACGCCCCAAGAAGATCGCTATATTTTTATTTTGGAAAAAGGAACCGACGCCGAACAGCTGGACAATTCGCAAATCAACTTTGTGCTGCCACAGGAAATAAAATATTGCAGAAAACTGTTGCAAGACGCTTGAAAAGGGTGGACTGTACGACCTGTTGTGTGTGTTCCTCTCTCGAGATGCCAACATGCGCCCGTTTACAGTGGTGCCGTATGCATTGCTACTGGACTGATGAAGACTGGGCTACCGTGCTCTTCTCAGATGAGAATAGATTCAGTCTATCGTCTGACTGTAGACATAAAGTGATATGGTGGGAGGTTGGTATAGCTTACTGCCGCGAAAATATTCTAGAGAGAGATCGATATGCGACTTCAAGTAGCATGGTGTGGAAAGGCATCATGTTAAACGGCCGCACGGATCTCTATGTGCTTGATCAAGGGTCCATGACCAGTAGACGGTACATTGAAGACGTCCTGCTTCCACATGTTCGACTTTTTCGAGGTGCTGTCGGCGAAAAGTTTCGTTTTGTGGACGATAACGCATCTTGTCATCGCACACAGTCTGTACAAGATTGTCTAGAAGCAGAAGATATCCATCGCATAGGCTGGGCAGAACGTCCCCCTGACCTGAATCCCATTCAAAATTTATGGAATACCTTGGAGAGACGTATTGCTGATCGACAATTTCCTTCCACAAACAAGGAAACCTTAATCCGTGCAGTGATGGAGGAATAGTGTAACATGCCTCAACAGCTACTGAATGATGTTGCTCTGAGTATGCCACACCGTGTTAAAAGTTTTCTGGCATTACACGGTGGCCACGTCCCTTATTGATGTGGATCTGACGATTGTTAATTGTGAGAATATTGCTTTCTTTGTGCAGTCGGACTTTCTTTGTGTTTTCGGACAATATTCACGTTTCAGAAAAATAACCTCTGGTAGTACGCTGTATACATCCTTTCAACAAAACTTTTATATTAAACCCTGTGTAACATTCTGTTAATACTATTACAGTAAACTCTGTCTAATGCGGAATTGATCGGGACCAAGGAAATTTTCCTCGGTAGACAATATTCCGCCTTAGACAAATTTTACTCTATGTCTATGGATTCGCAGGGACTTGAAAATGTTTCCGAGTTAGACAGATTTCCGTCTTGCACAGAGTCCGCCTTACGGAGAGTTTACTTATTTGCTTCTTGACACACAATCTCACGTATATTCTAATTTACGTGGACATTTCTTCTTGTTCCTTAAGTTTTGTCCACCAGTGTATATTTAAATGTGTATTCTAAAGAAAATGGAATTGAATTCGGCCTTTGTGTAAAAGAATAATACATTGCGCAAATCATTTAACCCATAAAATAATAATTATTTCTCTCTTTAAAATGAATATTTTTCATTTTGTACCACTTTTCAGAAAATGAAATGTTTGTCTTACTTTATCGCGGAGTTTTTGTCATCAAAGAAGGCGAATTTTTCTCTTCACAATTACTGGTGTGCAAACAACAAACATATTGGCAGATTTGCTGTTACACTCAGGCAACGTTAGGCTTTAATTAGGGCAACACTAGATACCGGGCTTGCTCATTCATTATCATGACGTCACAAATGGTGGCTGACTGCTATCAACGACATACCATACAGCGATTAGTACAAAACGATGGACATGCCGGTTTGTACCAATCGCTGTATGTCGTTGATAGTGTCCAGCCACCGTTTGTGACGTCATATTAAAGAATGAGCAAATCCGGTATATATTGTTTCCCTGCTTTAATGGGTTATGTAATTGCAAATAGCTTAAATTTGAGTTGACTGAACTATAAATACTGGTGACTTTAAACATTGGTATTTTAACACTTCTCTCGTCTAGTTTTTTTCTTAAAAATGGCGTATTGTATTAACGTAAATGGGGCAGTCTCACAATCTTTTGACTTTTGGGGGAAAAATCTGATAAAATTAAACTTGCTAAAATATCGTTTTGATCTGATAGACGAAAGCCTTAATGATTCAAAATAAAGAAAAAATGGTAAGCAGCGAAAATTTTTTTATTTAACTGAGGTTTAAGTTAAACTTGCGAGTTTAATTTTCCTTACCATTTTCCCCTATAACGTTTTATTTTCTTCTAAATTTTTACTTATAATGACTTTGCATAGTACCCACAGGACATTCAAATAAGAAATAAAAACAATGTAGTACTTTTAATACAGAATTTTGGTATAACACTGTCTTAAAGGGGTGTTAAAGAAGGGACGGTAAGGTAAAAAAGCTGGATGGTATTGGAAAAAAGGGACGAAATGGTAAAAGAAGGAACTCTAAGGAAAATTACCACCTATTTTTAGGAAAATCATGTTAAGACTAAGTGATAGCCATAATGTTCATTGATTTTTAGAAAGAGTTGTTAACATTGGATTAAATTAATTATTTTTTATTATTATTACCTCGAAAAGTGCAGGAATAAACCTTGAGGACGGTGAGACTACCAATAAAGCCACGTTGCTTGAAACTGATATTTAAATACTGATTTAAATTCTACAGCAAATTTCCTGCCAAAGAATTTTAAACATGATTTCTCTAGCATACGTCTGCATGAGAAAAATCTTGAAAAAAAAATTCTTTGGCTGCATCTGAAATGATTTTTTGTATAATTTTAGAAGAGGGATGGTAATAATCTAAAACCCGGGGACAGAGTTAAAAAAATAATAACAACCCTAAAAATGTGAGCAGGTTATGTTTTAGCTACATATTTATATAAAACAATAGTTCCAGTTTCAGAAAAAAATTACATCGAATTTTTTTTTATTGAAACAATGTTATCCAGACAGTTCCAAACTTAAAAATCAGCATCAGGGACACGGGACGGTATAGGGGTTTTCCAGGTGTTTGGACCCCCAACATCGTCCAAAACTTATTTATCTCGTTAATATTGTTGTGCAATCATGTGATGGTATGTTCCCCAGTATATGAAATAAAAAAAAAAACACAAAAAAGTGCATTAAAATAAAAATTATTATTCAGTGACACGAAAGTCAAAGATTGTGAGAATGCCCCAAATATAGTGCTCTGTTAATAGTATTAAAATAATTGTCCGAATTAAAATTTTTTATTTATGGATATTCTTTAAGGCAAAATGTTTACCACCGTTTTCTTACGCTTGTTAATTGTCGGATAATTATTTTCTCAAAATAAGAATTTGCTTTTAAATTCTCCCTGCCGAAAGAATGACTTTTTAAAACATAAATATATTCTGGTGTCTGATTCTTTCTATTACAGTCTGGTAATTCCAATATAGTATCGGAAATTGCTTCCCATTAGTTCTAGAGAGAGGAGATTTCCTTTACTTGTGTAATGGCGTTCATTTGGATTCTGTTTTATTGATGATCTTAGGGAAAACCAGGATCTAGTTTACATGCTGAAAAATAACTGAATGTGCTCTATACTGAACTTTCCTTTTCTTTATTGAGTATTATAATTAGCGTGTATATAATGTTTACTAGGTAATGATTCAAACTCATTAATTTACTTCTTCTAAGTATGCCATTAACCTTCTCACCGCCGCGAACTGATATATCCGTTCACTATGCTCCAGGTTTCACTGCAATGGAAGCATTATTTAAATTATTATAATTCTACAGATTTAACCCTTCACTGCACGACATGCCACATCTGGCACATACCTTAAAACACTGTAATTCTTAGCATGTGCCATGAATTTGGCCAATATGATCTCTATCCCTGATCAAGAACAGTCCAAAGAATGGAATAACAGTTATTTTGTCCATGTCAGATGGCTGCATTTGACAAAAACTAGAATTCGTTCTTCGGAAGCAAAAAAAAATTCGATCAACCTATTAAGGTAAAATTTACTTTCATTATTTTTAGTGAATACTTAAAAATATTAACATAAAAAAGGTGCAGAGTGTTAAGATAAAATTAATTATTTTAAGCTCGTTTAGTTGTAAAATATAGCAATATAATATTTTAAAACCTAATTGTGTACGACGACACAACATAACACGACATAAACTATCAAATTTTACCTGAAAATTTTAAAATTATTTTTTTTCTATTTTTCCCATTATTAGTCCGATATATAGATTTCAAATAATGTTTTTCATAAAAATAGAAAAAATCGTGCAGTGAAGGGTTAATCCAGTTTTAAGAAATTAAGTTATGATTAATATTCTCAACGCTTATATACCTTTATGTAATAAAAAAATTATATGATGTTGGGCAAAACGTCTTTTTTTAGTATTAAAAAAATATACAGAAAATAGCATTACAATTTTGCCCTTTTGCTCGGCGGTCAGGGGGTTAAAGAAAAAACGTTTAGGTGTTATCCAAATATCACAAAAGAAATAAAATTTCAATAATTCGAAACGTATATAGCACGATGAGGTTTTCGGTGAAATGTAAAGTCATGAACATTATTTAACAAAAATTGTTGACTGCTGAAATAATTTATTACATTTCTCACCAACACTTTTATTTGTGTGAGCACTTTATGCAGCTGTATAGGAGGTTTCCAAACTCACAGTATTCTAAAAATTCAATCTGAATAATGCCATTAGTAACTCTAGTTTTCAGACATGATAAAATACTCTGAAGAGCATAAAAAAAAGGTTTCTTCTGTATTTTAGATCACTTTATGCCTTCAATAGCAATTGGCTGAAGCTTTAGAGTCACTCTTGGGATAACTGTACCTTACAATGCTTCAATTCTAGCAATAGTTTTGCTATAAAAATATCTAGCACTTTTCTGTGTACGAATATGAATACTTTATCGTGCTACTGTCTATATTTGTTCAAATTATCTATATTTTGTTTCTTTTGTGAATTTTGGATCACACTGCACATTAAGAACCTACGCTAGCCTCACGAAGATATTATAGTAAGATAATATTATATCAATGGTACATTTCCTTTAAAATTTCTCGCTTGCATTTCAATATTTTTAAATGAAAATTTTCAGAGAATAATCTCTAACCGGGTACCTCACCAGTGGCTGAGATATTCTACCCAAAGCTGGTAGGCGGGAAGTGCTGTGGCATTCACGCCCTTGTCGGCCTAAGGAGGATCCCCAAGGAGGGTGTGCCCCTACGACTTGCATCTCCCGTACAGATAATCGGCTATAATATACAACATCAACATCATTTAACTGGGTATTTTTTTACCTTTTGAAGATTACTTATGATGTTACATTCTAGTTCGCTTCGAAAAGGAATAAATCCCCATAAAACAAAATGCAATTAAAATCAAACCAGTTAGATGTGCCAATACCAAAATATCTAATGCATCTTAATATTTCAAAATGTAGTTACAAATATCAGTATTGTAATATTATTACTTCAATACTATACCAACTTTGACTTTCAACTTAAATTTCTGCTTCACTGAATTAAACGAAGTAAAAACGAGTTAATCTCGATCATGGCTTTTATTAAAATCAACAGTTTCGCGTTATCTAGCTGTTCGTGAATAGCCGGATTATCATGACGCGAAGTTCCCGTCGTTTTACGAGCCACCGGTGTACAATACAACTACGAAAAATCAAGAAAATTATACAAAAATCGCTATTACAGCGCTCCCTTTCGGCGGAATATTTTCAAGTTCAAGGAGGACCTTCTGGGCATAAACAAAAACCTACGCAACAAATTTGGTTCAATTCTAAGCATTACACACTTGTTGATGGTACAATAATGAAAATGGCACAAAAATCGCTAATACAAACTCCCTTCCGTGGGAATTTTTCCAAATTAAGGGAGGACCACACCTGCCTGCCATAGCCGAAAATACACAAAAAAATTGGTTCAATTCTGTGCATAACTTCATACACTTTTTGATGATAAAATGGCGACACACCGACACGCAAATACGAACACAAGGACAGGCAGACATTTTCTGTAAGCATGTTTTTTGGGATCTCTGGCCCTTAAAACTAGAAATTCGTCGAAAACCCGAAGTCGAAAAAAATTTCGATTGCAATGCTTTCTTCTATCTTCAATAGAAAGTAATAAAACACCGGGTTAGAGATCGACCTCAGCTATCTTATGAAAAAAAATCACCTAATAATACTGAAATGCAAACATGAAATTGTAAAAGAACGTTGCTATTGATTTAACATTATATTGCGAGTATATTAATATGACTAGTGTAGGTTCTTAATATATTATAAAAATTCACCAGTAACAAAATTCATCATTTTACAAAATGCTGAGCATTAAAAAATTGCTCGGAAGGTATATGTTTTTGCATATATTTTTACTTGCTAAATTTCATAAAATTTGGTAAAAAAGGAATCTGAGAGATCCGAAGAAAATATTCATTTTAGCTATTTTCCCGTCATAACATGTTGAATTTTTTGTCCAAGTAAAATTGTTTACTGATTTAATATAATTTACGATCTGTATTTACAGTTTTGTTTGAAAATTGTTTAAATAGTACGTCATACGTGATCAGAAACATGCGTTTATTTAGCAAATTATAATTCATTTCAATTACAGTCGAACCCCAATTTAACGAATCGTTCGGGAATAGCAACTTTGTTTGTTAAATCGAGATTATTCGTTAAATCGAGATTATTCGTTAAATCGGGATAATCAAAGGATATTTTTACACAGCATAACAAGTTAAAAAATGGCAATAAATAAAAAGAACCATGCACGCATTCCTTAATAATGATGTTAAACACTGGTTGCTTTAAAATAATACACACTCAGTCGCGCCCGTCGGCCTAATTCTTCGGTGTTTTCGTGGTTTTCTTCAAGCCATGGACAGGTTAGGTTCCCTTAGAAAGACCCCCCACGGAGGGCACTCCCCCCCCCCCTCGGGCCTATATACCTAGAGTAGATAATCGGCCGTCAAAAATCAACCAACCAACCAACCAACCAACCAACCAACCAACCTAAAAAAATACACTGTATCAAAATTTACTCTTTTTTACCGTATAACTACTATAAATCACAAGAAATGTAATTAAGAAAAATTCTCATTTATTCAAACTTTATAGATAAATCATGATATATTTTATAGATGTTTGTTTGCTTTGTTTAGATTTTGTATTGCAAACTTCTTTATTAGTTCTTTTCTAACGCTGTGAAAACAGTGTCACCGACATCATGAGTCATCAGATATCGTTTCAAAGTATCTAAACTGCTAACTGCTTCTTTGAACGTTACATTCTTCATTTTTTTTATCTTAATAATCAACTATTACTGCCATTAATAACACCAGTGTAATGTTCATTTCCGCATGTAGATATTTTTGCGTCACAAGATACAAATATAGAAAATAAATAATCAGGGATTTTGAATCTTTTTAATAAATATTAGAAAATTTCTTCATTATTATTATTATTATTATTATTATTATTATTATTTTTTTTTTTTTTTTTTTTTTGACACCTAAATTTATTCATGAAATCGGGATTATAAATTCATTAAATCGAAGTATTTTTAATTTCAATGAACTCTCTTCTGAATTGAAATTTATTTAAGAGGCTCAGGAGTTTGTAACGATAAATTATCTTTTCGGATCCCAAATTTATGGGTTGAATGGTTGGACAAATTACGGCATCGCGACATAGAGGAAACACGAGCAATCGTGAAAATGTAGGGCGCGTTATATGGTAACTTGTTTATTTGCGATGATTTTTTCCATTTTTCATATGCATTTGTAATTTTCTGTTATACATTCTGACGACTATTCAGAAAATGAGTTAAAACATGTAAATATAGATTTTCAATTTACTTTTAATGTGTTTTTATAACGTCTTTTAAGCAAATAAATATTTTAATATTATGACATGATTAGTAATGGGCGTAATTTTGACTTACTACTCGCACTTATTTACATTTGTATTTCCTATTTATAAAATATTGACAATATTGTTAATTGAATTCGCTATTCCCCCTTTATCAGATTATTGGAAATATGACATAAAATCCTTCTTTTCATAATTACTATGAGCATTTTTCACACCTTTGGTTACATTACATATACTAATCTTCTATTGGCTGATAACCGAATTTTCCCGCTTTCCTATTGGTCAATGAACTTCATACTTGAATCCACTTCCCTCCTATAGAATTGAGCAAGTTTCCGTTATTCTTTGCACTGAGGACGGTACCCTAAATACTACCGAAACTGGTCTGCTTAAAGTCTACATATTCTGGCGTTTATAACGTTTTAAATTTAAATTTTGACCTTATCACAATTTACAAAAAAAAAAAAAATAAAAAAAAAAAAAAAAAAAAGACAAATGTTTCTCAGTATAAGAAAATAGAAAATAACCACTAACGCCAGATATACAATAACCCCTCCCGAGTTACTCATGATTCCTAAAAGCGTTCTATACCTTGAGAAACCTTAAAAACCAACATATTTCCGGGATTTAAGAAAGTATTTATTAAGACAATGATTATTTTGCTGTCGCTAATTATCAGAAACGTTTTCGAGTAGTTTTACTAAGGTATCAGTCAGTTTTCTCAACTTGGAATATAGGTTTGTTGTGTGCTATCCACTCTGAAGTAATAATTTTGATGTTCAATAAACATGTTTTACAAACCAACATGAGAAATTAAGAGAATTAACATATAAACCTTACATTTAATATTTTTTTGTTACTCCTGCATGTAAAAATTCAATTGGACAGTTGATAATGCTTCATTGAGAATAGATAGAATCCAAAAAAATCTATATTCAATGTTCAGAAGTTTGATTAATAAACTATAATGCCACCAGAAAAATTTCTGACAATCTGTGGCAGCAAAAGAAATATTATTTTATAAATGCTTTGTTAAATCTCAAAACTCTATTTGTTTCTAAAGTTTCGAAATATAAAGAAGGCTTTTCAGAATCGTGGGAGTCTTGAAAGTGATTATTTTATATTTTTGTTTGTGGTTAGGTTAAATTATCGTAGATGAATAAAAATTTGTATTTTTAGGCGCGTTCGTAAATATATTAATACATAGCACTTATAGTCGTCGGTCAGTCGGTCTGTCCGTCTGTCTGTCTGCATATAACAGAGCAAAGACTACCCAACCGAATCGTTTGAAATTTAAAATATATAATTGTTGCATAATTTTGTCGAGTCATTTCAAATTTTATGAAAATCGGATGTATAGTTTAATTTCAGGGACAGTCAAAAGTTTTCCGTTACATTATGGCCAGTGGGAAAAATGATTACAAATGCATTTTAATGATGTTACAGCCTTTTGACAGAATGAAATTGATATGCACTTATGAAGTGCACTAAAATATACATTCAGTACACTATGCGGTGCTAAAATATTTATAAAACTAATTTTAGTAGGAACGCACCTCATTTGCCACGTTAGAAGAGCAATTTCCAACTTCTTTTACAGTGCAGGGGGCTAAAATGTTTATACCTACCTTCTTTGGCTTAATAGATTAAATGTTTCACTCTAGGTTCGTCTTTTAAATACGTATTTACAAATTTCGCAGAAACTGAACAGGAGAAGATAGATTTTGTTCCAAATGTTGTATGCATAACTAATGCGAAAATGTTTCTTCGGAAATAAGAAAAAAAAAAGTTTTAAAATCCCGTGATTAACTATGAAGCTGTCACGACATAAACCGCAATTTGGGAAAACTTCTATAGAGGTCAGACCGTGAAGCCTGTCGGTCATTAGGGAGAGTCAAGCGAACATTTTAGTTTTTCAAATTGACTTTGCCTGAGCATGAGCTGTAATTTGGTTTAAAATTGGCTGGGACAATTTGTCTCCAAATATCTGTCCGAAATATTGGCTTCATGGGTTTCGATATTACGAAGGAGTATTTCCACTGCCTACTTTAACAGTTTTGTACTTTTTTAAATGATTACTAGGAGGCTCGGCCCCCTGCTTGCTAACGCTCGCTCGCCACTATTTATGCCAAATCTAGCCAGCATGAGTGCTATCATTACAACGTATTAAATTTACAATTATTTTTAATGTGTAAAAAAGTAATGGAAAACTTTGTTGAAAATGTAAATAAAAATGCACCTTGGAAACAGAATTAATTTTAAACCTTAGTGAAAACACAATAAAAAAAATATTTTTAGTTGGGCCGCTTTGCGATCAGAGCAAGCAACATATAAAATTTACAAATATTTTAATTCATAAAAAAGTAATTGAAATTTTTGTTTAAAATATAAATAAAGATGCATTTAATCAAAAGTCTGGCGCTATGACTTGCTGATCATCATTGAGAAAGCTAAGCGAACAGGGAATTGACGCCGTTTAAATTTAAATGGCATGTTAGTGTCAGATGGGGTCCTTCTCCTTCCATTTTGCCTATAGTATTGAAAATCACATCTTAAATTAATTTAAAACTATAATAAGGTGCTATAAAATATGCTACGCATCACGCTATCGAACTGTAAACAAAACGTTTTCACATGTGCCTAAATACAACCTTGCATTAAAAAGCTGTTTTGCTGAATTCCTCACGTCACCGTAAAACGGACCAATGGCAATTGTCATTCATGCATTGCACAAACGGTTTTCGTTAAAAGAGAGATTCGGACTGGATTTTGATTTGCTGAGTGGGTTGGAACATGTGACCTTAACTTAACTACTGAGAATCGTCGCTTTGGCTGTTGCCAAATAGCAAGCTACAAATACAGCCCTTTTTTAGCGCTACGTAAGAGAAGTATATATATAGATTGCTAGTTAAGAAACCTGAGTCATAATATGGTTCTAAATGGGCCAGAACAAACAGTTTAACAAATAAGGGAAAAAAAAAACAATGCCGATAAACTTGTCAAATATGTCTCATCATTTCCTTTTCTCTCTTTAGCTTGAAAATTACTTTTGTAATTCTTTCCCCCTCTTTTCCTGTGTCTGTCCAGTTTGTTAATATACATTTTCAAAAAATCCTATTTCTTTTGTTTTCTTGGGCTTTCTCTTTTTATTTTTATTTTTCTTTACATTTAAAAAAAAATCTGTTACCCTTTTCTTTTCTGTTAATTTTTTCTTTCATTTTAGCTACATTTTCCTTTTCTGCGTAAGGTCCTCTGTGATTGGTGTTTTCCTATCAGCTAGCGCAACTGTCGCATCCTTTGTAAGTTTCCCCCTCTGCCCTTTCCGCTTATTTGTAACCTTGTTTGCTTTCGGACACTTGTTTACTTTGGCTGAGGATGGGCTGTTAATCTTTCCAACCCGAAAACGCGTGTTATTTTGTATTTTATGGGGATTTTTAAAAAAGTTTTATTTTTCTAATTTTCTAATTTGAACAAAGAGTCTACTAATTTCATCATGAAATTTTGGTATTTTGAGCAACACAGATTCACTTATAAAATGAAGTTCCCGATCGACATCAAAATTTTCGGACCACTTCTGGTTTCTGAAAGGAATGGAAAAGCAGGAAATATTTTTTATAGATTGAAAAGTTTGTAAATTTAATGAAAAAGTAGACCAAAATGATTATTCTGCCATTTCTGCATCTACTTAAAACATTTTTAATGCCAAAATCATACTACGAATGAAAAGCAAGAAATAAACAATAAAAAAAGAGAGTGCCCTGTTTCACCGATCAGTTAAATTTGAAAGTAGGGAGGGAAATAAAATACACAAATCAACAATAAATACAAATGGTACACATGACACATCTTTTGTTACCCAAAAAAAACCCAAGAAAATGACACGAGAGACAACTGATGAGTAATTAAAATGATAACTATTTAATGTGAAAGGAAAAGCTAAAATAAAAAAGTTTTTTTTTAATAAAACAGACCCAGAGAAATTCTAAAACAGAAAGGGAAACGTTTCTCTGGTTAAAATAATTTAATTAAAATATTTGTTGATAATCTCAATGGAATTTCAATTCTTTCCATTTCGGAAATGTCTATGTTGCCTGAATTTATTTTAGATAAGAGAAAAAAATAGTTTTACCCTTTATTAAATGTTTTACTCAGAGGACAATAGGACAGCTGATTTACCTTCTTTAAATCCTTACAACAATAATTAATTAAAGAATTCGAATCATATATAGTGAACATGTATTCCTCTTGTGTTCATGTGCATTGTATATTTCTTGTATTCCCTGATTTTAAAGGAGAAATAAAACAAAGCAGAATTGTTTTTAGACAAAGGGCTCATTTTTGCAATATCATATATATATATATATCTTGACTATGCTGTATATTCTTAATTCTTGGTCCATCATCATATAAAAAACTTTTTTGGCAACATGTGCTTGTGATCTCCAATGGTTGTATTTGTTATGCCTAATGCCAAGAGAGTATCGATTTTAATTTGGTAATTTGTTTTTTATTTTTCCTCTATATCCTTTTTAACATTGTATTATTTTGAACTTAATTGGTGTTCAATTGTTTATTTCTCTGTTTATGTGAGTGGTTGTCCCAAATTCATATTCTCTAGCTAATTTATGGCTAATATGAAGATGAAACCGCACATTTTATTTGTGAAACTTTAGGCATTTGGGACCCGACGATTCTGTCTAAGTTCTACAAATTTCCATTATTCCATTTCTGTTATTCAATTTCTGCTGTTTGTACTACGTTTCTGGAATCTATGTTAAGTGAGTTGGGAGGGGGGGGGGGGGGGGCTGTATTTTTGTCAATTTGTTAATGTCATTTTATTCATAATTTCACAGTTTTTGTTGATTGTCGGTAATGTTTCTTTAAATCTCGAAAATATATTGGCTCCTCAGGTTTCTAAAGATGAAGAACGGTTGGTTGATTGCCTGGGGCTTAATCACGCAAAGTCCCTATACGGACATGCTGCGCCATAAATATAAATAACACTTTCAGGTATCATGGGTAACTTTAAAGATGTTATTGTATTTTTTTATGATTATATTATAGTTTCGTAGATTGAGATTTTTTTTCCTACAATCTGATTATACCTTATGTTAGCTCCGAATGCGTCAACTTTGGTTATAAGCACGACATAGCTAATTAAGCCAGACGCATATTGCGAATAAGTTTCATTCGCAGTTTTTCCCTCAAGAATATTTTCAAGCGTATATTTGTCAATAACATTTTAGAATGCTTAAAATGTGTGATTTCAGTGTGTTTTATTGGGAAAAACAATTTAAAATGATCTCACATATCTGGAATTTTTTCATTTATTGTCTTTTTTTTTTATGTTTAAAATACATGATTTCAGTGCATTTTATTTGGTACACCACTTAAATTCTTTTACCACCATTGCACATACCAAAAAGAATTTGTTATAAATCATCTCAGAAAATGGTAGCCAGTTTTTACTTAAAACTTAGAATCTTACTTTTTTTTTAATCTAAAAAGAATATTTTATTTTCTCTCTCTTGCTTTCGGTATCCTTCCTTTTCTCTCTCTCACTCTCTCTCTCTATTATATAGGGAAACTTGAGGTGAGATGCCGTGCTGTACAAGATGCCGTATCACGTTGTTTTCATATGCGCAGGCAATGTAAGGAAACGCTACTCAGTTGTAAGGAAGAGGGTTCCTTAGTGATCTTTAATTTCCATTTGCGTTCTTTTTTAAAATTTTTAAGTGGTACTTTTTTATTGCTATTTCGTCTTAACACTTCTAGTAAGTGTCCAAAATATTTTACGTGACTTCTTTATTTTCCTATATAAGTCTTAGTTTAAACAGCAGAGAAATAAATCTGATGTTTTTATAGAGTACTGGTACCTGGCTATTCTGCAAAGCATAAATGGTGGCCGGTTCCCGCTTCTTCACGTCAGTGGGAGGCACCGGCGTCTTGCCCAATACTTTGGAATGAGACGCCGAAAAGTTTTGGGGTCAAGATGCCGGTTGATGCCCTTAGAGTAAGATGCCGGTTATTTTCCGTTGCGGTCAAATGCCTGGTTGTTTCTTCATTGATTAAATTACTCTTGGCTATTAACTAGCTTGTCAACAATTTTAATCAGATAATTTAAATCAGTGATTAAATCGTGATTTTAGTCAACTGATTAAATAAAATCATTAATTGAAATTATAAATTTTCTAAATGCTTAAAATGACATAAAGTAATATTAAAATCTAAGGTGAACATAATTTCAAAAGTTTCTATGTGTAGTCTGCCTTATAAATAAAATTTATTGGCCTTAAAAATAATTGTTTAATAATTATTAATTTTAATCATTATTAAAAATTTTATTTTAAATGCAGTTATAAATAATTTTAATAAATATAAATAACGGTAGTATATAATATAGTTTTAGGTAACTAGGGGGTTCTGCCCCCTATGAGCAATGCTCGCCAACCTCCATCCAGACACCACAGACTCTAAAAATACACAAATTTGGTCTGCTTTGAAAAGATAGCGGAAGATTAAATCGTAATTAAACGACTAGTGGCGATCTTCTGTAATCAGATTTCCATTCATTTCCTATTGGCTGAGGGATTTTAAGACAGAATCAATTGCTGTCAAGACAGCTAACTGCTACTTCGTGATTGATTAAATGAGATAAACCCAACAATTTAAAATTTGCTTGAATAAAATGACTAAGTAAACAATTTTATAAAGACGCTATAAGAAAATTATTTTAAATTAGACACTTTAAATGTATCGTTTTGAATATGATGTAATTTTCCCAAAGTTTTTTTTTCTAAATTTTAATATTAAAATAAAAATAATTTTAATGGCCTATAAAAGCCAAACTTAATCGGTGTGACGATAGCAACTGCGAATTTCCAGGTGTCTCAAGCCATTCTAAAAAGGAATTAGATAAAAATGTCAAAGGGTAGAAAGACAGAATCTTCAACAAACGATGATATA
Organism: Maratus speciosus; assembly: GCA_963932465.1. Classification (NCBI taxonomy): domain Eukaryota; kingdom Metazoa; phylum Arthropoda; class Arachnida; order Araneae; family Salticidae; genus Maratus; species Maratus speciosus. The sequence goes on along the minus strand of OZ010796.1, from coordinate 111,211,953 downwards.
GATGATGATTAAATTCCCTCCCAAGATTCAGAAGACGAGAATTTTTTTCTTTTTTTTAAGTGAATGATTGTTTACAGTGACTAACAGAGTGCAATAAACCTCGGGAAATTGTGACGGGATCAAGTGCAGTCAGTGAAACTGTTGGTTATATAAAAGCTGCTCAAAGTTCCTAAACAAATACGCAGTTTGTGGCAGACTTGAGATATTGCTAAAAAGAACAAAGGGATATATGAAAAACAATAACAAAAAAGCTTCACTCTAAAGCACTTTATCACAGTGGCTTTACCGTAGTTAAACTTGTTATAATGTTTATAAATAGGCATAATTAATAGCCATAATTCTTTTAAATGTTAAGTAGAATATAATATATTAAATAAATATTATACAAACAAATATATTAACATAATATAAATAATTAATATATAAATATTAGTTTGTTCTTTTAATATATCACCAACGTTTGCTACATTCATATTTTTGTAATTTCCGAATAATAAGTAAGTTAACAACTTTAGTATGTCTAAAGTATTAAAGTTACTTTTATTCGTCCCATTATGTTTTATACTGCTTCACAAAAATTACTGCTTACATTGAAACTCCATAAGGCAACTTACCCCTAGATAGACCCATCTTACTCATACCTATCAGTAAGTTGTCAAAATGCAAGTGCTTACAAAAACAAAATTTTCTATGCTTTCTATAACATCTGTAAAATGAAATAAATTTTTAAATCATATATAAAAGTCTAAACTTTAACAAGAAATCAATGAATAACAAATGTAACCATCGGGCGATTTTTAAAACAATTAAGTCAAAAACTACGGCATCTTCACCTAAACTACCCTATATATCAATATATATATACAATGTTTATATTTTAATATTATGGTTATCTTTTAATATTACGTGCCATGACAGAGAACACTATTTTATAGATAAGAATTAAACAAATTTATGAAAATGAAATAAACTTTACGTTTCTGAATTTTCAATAGAACATATTTTCAATATTTTATATAAAACACAAAACTATACAAAACATTACATTAAAAATTTTTTAAATATAATATTTCTTATTTAAAAAAAATTCCATTTATACTTACCCCCCTGCCACTCATCATGATGTAAATGTATATTAAAAATACAAACCTCAAAGTATAATTTATTTATATTTCTACACATCGACAAGTCCTGCCAGAACATAAGAAAATGCTTTTAAATAATTAGTAACTATCCCTCTGACAATGGAACCACTTTTCATGCTGCTCGCACCTAGCATTGAGACCTGGTGCAATTTAAAGTCCAATATTACGAAGTTTGAGAATCGATAAAATTTTATTGTTAAAATAACATTTCTTGATTTTACAGCAGCATAACTTTCTGAAAATGCAATTTTCGAGATGACTTATCGGACTATTAGCGTTGAAATTTTAGAAAGAAAAGCATTTAAAAATAAAAATTAGTTAATAAGAAGTATAAAATATTGAAAAAAGTTTTAAAACTCCTTCAAAAACCCACGAATTTGATTCTGAAAAATTGCAACATTATATTCACATTTGTGGCGGGGGAAAAGTTGGCGGGTTTTTTTTCGAAAGGCGAGCTTTCCGGAACCCTAGCCAATCGTCATAGCTGTTTGTCTTGCGTGAGGAGTTGTTTGGAGGACTTCAGTAGAAATTGTATTGTCCAACCTAATTAGCCACAGTAATTTTTCTAAATTGTGTGAAAATATTAATTTACTTTATGATTACTTTTAACAAAGGACCATTTAATACAGCAACATTTCATTTTAAACATACGAAACTTTATTCCAATTGATTTCAAAAGAAAATAGTTTGCTTATTTTGTATTTCACTAAAAAATAGCTTTCAATGATCTAGAAAGCTTTTATAGAAATATATATTTGCTATTTATATATTTATCGTCTGCATAGAAGAAAAAAAGAAAAACCTAATTCTTGTTTCTTATGCTATCAATGATATCAAACAAACCGCAATCTGATGTAATTCTAATATGTACTCCCCGGATAAAGTAGGCGGAAAAATTGTAGTGCCCTATTTGGCGACTTAACTCACTTTTGGCGTGAAATAAATAAATTAAAATGTAATAATAAAAAAATAAAAGTATAAAAAAGTGTATAAAATATGATTTTAAAAGAGAAATTTTATCGGTTCTCTAACTTTTTTATATAGGGCTATAAAATGCACTAGGTCTCGATGCTAGGTCCGAGCAGCATCAAAAGTGGTTCCCTTGTGAGACAAAATATTTTTCCACTTTTTACATACTTCCATACCAATTGATAAATAATTTTTCAACTCTCAGATGCAATTTTATTTCAAATAGTGTTTTCTCCCTCAGAGGAGTACATTTGGATATCATAAAGGATACAAACCCTTACCGCTTGGAAAACTTTTTTTTTTTATTTATGTCTTTGTTGTGCAGCTTTGTATATCGAATTATTAACCCATTAAAGCGCGGTGGTCAGGCGGCGTGACTGCATAATTTTAATTTTAGAACTGTTAAATGGCGCCAAGAATATTTCAGTAATTTTTTTCATTTATATTGAAATTGTAAAAAAAAGCAGGTATTTATTTTCTAAATAATTCGTTCGTATATTCTGATGTCAATAAATTATTTGATAGTTTTACGAACAGAATTTTTCCGTCCCTGGAAGGGTAAAACAACATTATTTTCATGATAAAAATATAAAATCATGGCCAGATAAAAATAAAATATATGTAATTTTTTAAATATTTTTACGTTGTTTCTTTAGTTGCAGGAGTTTCTTTCATAAAGGGTCTAGCCGGATAAGCAAAGGGAAATGGAACCCCTAGCCGATGTTTGAAATAACATGTGGGGTAATAAGGCTCACCATGAGAATAGAATAAAGAGATATTTTAGCCCCCGACCTTGAACTGTCCTTGAGATAATCGGGGAAGTATGCGCCGACGCTACTATTTTTCAAATACGTTTTTCCCAAAAAAGTACAAACGTTACAAAAATGAAGCAGATGTCAATTATTGAAGAATATATTATTTCATACTATATAACTTTTTTTTTTGACATTTTTACACAAATTTTAACATAGAAAAATAAACAGAAATATTAAAAAAAATATATATATATTAATGTAGTAATTTTATATTTACACCAACCAAAAAATTACAGAATAATGCTCAAAGTATGTACTTTTAAGAAAAATTAAAATCGAATTCGTTAAAATCGAAGATGCGCTTTTTGAGTTATAAAAATAATAATGCTAGCAACTTGCTAAAATATTCCTAACTTTTCCTGTTTGTATTTACAGAAATACGCTGCTATCAATGCATTGGTCGATTCATGACATTTCCACCCGGACAGGATGCGCAGTGTGCCAAAATAAGAGAATATTCCATGCATACCGCTTCCCTATAGGTTTATTTCGTGTTTGTAAATATTCTGATGTTCTGGCGTACTGCGCATCCTTCACCCGTATTAATATCAAGAGCTGACAAACAAAATGGTAACATTTGCCTACCATGATTTTCACATAGAAGAAGCCAATGGGGCTGTACATTGTACATATGTAACGTATCACTTTAGGGAAGAGTGTGTGTGTGTGGAGGGTGGGGGTGTCTGTCACTTGACATCAAAATATACCTGTAGGGTGAGGGGGGGGGGTTGTAATTTGATATCGTTATCATTTTTGATCAAACCAAAATTTACTTTTTTGGTGTCTTTTTCTTTACATCTGTTATCTCATTTTTTTTTAAGTCCGTTTTCTTCATATGAAACTACAAAGTTATTATTAAAACCATTGAATGATTATAAAACATTTCATTCCAAAATATGGAATAACCCAACGTTCGCCATTAATATTCTCCTGACATATGCGTACATAATTCGTTGTTAGAGAAACCAGATTAGAAATTATACTTGTTATTTTTGCTAAAAAAAGATGAGAAAGAATGCTGTCCACCTGTTTTGTTTATTAGAAGTTCTGTTTAGCCCCGTGCAAGGGCGAAGTGCAAGAAGACAATATTACTGTCCAATGCATTATGTAACAAAGAACTATTATTAAAAACTTTTAAATAATAAGTATTTCTTTAAAATGTTATTTGATATAAAGTTATTTCTTATATAACAGTGATATTTTATGATTTTCTTTTCTTTATTTAAATCAGTAAAATTTGCGTATAAAAATGTACAACCATATATGTATAACATTGCAAATGTATAAAAAGAAAAAAAAAATGTAAAAATAAAAATAATTTTTAGACACTAATAACAATATTATTAGTGGGAGGCGGATTCGAGGAAATTATAACGTATGATATCGGAAGGTTAGGAGGGGGTCCGAAATTGCCAAAATGTTTATAATTTTATATATTTACAGTCCCTATTCAGTTTCACCTGCACAATAGACTAGACCTCTTAGGCAAATGTTACCATTTTGTTTGTCAGTTCTTGATATTATTACGCAAGAAGGATGCGAAGTACGCCAAAATAACAGAATATTTACAATCACGAAACAAACCTATACAGAAGTAGTATTCAGAGAATATTCTAGCAATTTACTAGCATTATTTTATTATACCTCAAAAAGCGCATCTTCGATTTTAACGAAATTTTTTTCTTAAAGGTACATACTTTGAGCATTTTTCTGTAATTTTTTGATTGGTGTAAATATAAAATTACTATATTAATAATTTTCTTGAAAAATATTTTTGTTTATTACTATCTATTAAAATTTGTGTAAAAATGTGAAAAAATATATATAATGTGAACCAATATATTCTTCAACAATTGGCATTGGCTTCATTTTTAGGTAGCTTTCATTATAAAAAGCTACCTATTGTAGCTGTTCGGAGGAGAGTGATTTCAAAAAATTTTGGGTATATTTTCATCGATCATGACTCCCAGACCCCGAAACCACCCTCCGTTCAAAAGTTCATATATATATATATATATATATGATATTTGTCACACTGTAACTCTCGTCTTTCTGAACCTATTTCGATGTAACTTGGGGTATACATAGTGCATACCAATGCCTCGACAGAGTTCGTTGGCCAGCTTCATCCGCCATCTTGTTTCAAAATGGCGGCCATTTAATTTTTTAAAAAAATTTAAAATTTGAAATGTGGTACCAAAAATAGAAAATTGAAAAATATTTTTTCTTATGTGTTTTTCCTTGGTACAAAGATTCCGGAGTAGTTTTTGTTTCGTCTATATCTTAAAAAATGGCTGAGTTATAGTACTTTGAATTTCTAGCGTGGCTGACATTTTGAAACGACCTGATTTTTGTCACGCGATATCAGGCGTATTTATGAGCCGATTTGGATGTACCTTGGTGTATACATAATACGTACCAATGTATCGACCGAGTTCGTTCGCCAGATTTATTCGCCATCTTGTTTCAAAATGGCAGCCATTTCAATTTTTTTGAAAATTTAAAACTTAATATGAGGTACCAAAAAATTAGAAAATGAAGAAGGTTTTTTTGTATGCGTTTGACCTTAATACAAAGATTCCGGAACAGTTTTTGTTTCGTCTATATCTAAAAAATGGCTGTGTTATAGCATTTTGAATTTCTATTGTGGCTCACATTTTGAAACGACCTGATTTTCGTCACGCGATAACAGGCGTATTTATGAACCGATTTCGATGTAAGAAGGCATGAGGATAGTATATCGTATTGTCTCGGCCAAGTTCGCTGGCCAGCTTCATCCGCCATCTTGTTTCAAAATGGCGGCCATTTAATTTTTAAAAAAAATTTAAAATTTGAAATGTGGTACCAAAAATAGAAAATTGAAAAATATTTTTTCTTATGTGTTTTCCCTGGGTACAAAGATTCCGGAGTAGTTTTTGTTTCGTCTATATCTTAAAAAATGGCTGAGTTATAGTACTTTGAATTTCTAGCGTGGCTGACATTTTGAAATGACCTGATGTTTGTCACGCGATATCAGGCGTATTTATGAGCCGATTTGGATGTACCTTGGTGTATACATAATACGTACCAATGTCTCTACCGAGTTCGTTCGCCAGCTTTATCCGCCATCTTGTTTCAAAATGGGAGCCATTTACAATTTTTTTGAAAATTTAAAATTTAAAATGAGGTACCAAAAAATTGGAAAATGGAAAAGGTTTTTTTTTTTATGTGTTTGACCTTAATACAAAGATTCCGGAACAGTTTTTGTTTCGTCTATATCTAAAAAAATGGCTGTGTTATAGCATTTTGAATTTCTATTGTGGCTGACATTTTGAAACGACCTGATTTTTGTCACGCGATAACAGGCGTATTTATGAACCGATTTGGATGTAACTTAGTGTGTACATAGTACATACCCATGTCTCGACCGAGTTCGTTGGCCAGCTTCATTCGCCATCTTGTTTCAAAAGGGCTGTCATTTAAATAAATTTTAAATTTTAAATTTTAAATGAGTTATCAAAAACTTGAAAAAATAAAAATATTTTTTCTATGTGTTTGACCTTGATACAAAGATTCGTATATATCTTAAAAAATGGTTGAATTTCTAGCATGGCGGACATTTTGAAACGATCAGATATTTGTCACGTTATAACACGCGTATTCATTAACCTATTTCGATGTAAGAAGGCATGATGATAGTATATCGTAATGTATCGACCAAGTTCGCTGGCCAGCTTCATCAGCCATCTTGTTTCAAAAATGGAGGTCATTAAATTAAATAAAAAATTATATTTAAAGTGAGGTGCAAAAAAATTAGAAATTGAAAAAGGTTTCTTTCTTAAATATTTGACCATGATATAAGGATTCCGGAGCATATTTTGTTTTGTCTTTATCTTAAAAAATGGCTCAGATATAGCAGTTTCAATTTCTAATGTGGGTGACATTTTGAAAAATCTGCTTTTTTGCCTGCGACAGCACTTCTATATATCAACTGATTCCGATGTGAGTGAGCATCTGCACAGTAATTACTAAGGTCTCGACCAAATTCACTCGTTAGCCTCATCCACCATGTTGTCTTAAAATGGCAGGAACTTCAAGATATCGCAGAATTTGGCAACCAAATATAAGTTACTTCATATAAAAGCAGCTTTGATAAAGCTGACTAATTTCTCGAAATTCTCATTCATAATGATATATTATTGATAAAAATTAGTATTGAATCTCCTATAATCGGTTTCCACTGAATTGAGCTCCGTGTGTTTGAATAATATAAGCTTGCTTTTTAAAAATAAGGAATATGAAAGCTACCACTTCCTCCCAGCACTGGCCGGAAGGACTTTTTTAACTGTTGTACTTTTTGAGAAAAACATATTCGAAAAATAGTAGCGCCGGCGCATACTTCACCGATTATCTCAAGGACCCTTCAAGGTCAGGGGCTAAAAACACTCTATATAGTATTCTCATGGTGAGCCTTATTACAACACATGTTATTTCAAACATTGGCCTTGGGGGCCATTTCGCTGTACTTATCCGGCTAGACCCTTTAGGGATTGATTTTGAACAAACTCAATAGTTTTTATGAGGAATAATGAAGCGTCTTTATCTAGGCTAAAATTGAAAAAACACACGAATACTTTCTATTTAAATTTTTAAAACTGTTGTGTACTCTTTTTATCGCAAAATCCATTCTTTTTAACACTTTTCAACAATGTTTAGGAGTGTTTATGACTTTGGTTTGTCTGTCCGTATGGCCCTCTTTCCGCTCTCTAACTCCCGTAAATATACTCGGATTGCCCTGAAATTTTTCGATGTTATTGACAATTACCATAGCACGTTCCCTATTTCAAATGAAGTTTGTTGCATGTTTAGTTCATTTACAGGGACAGTCAAAAGTTTTCCGTTACATTACGGTCTACGGGAAGAAATCGTTCAAAAAGATTTTTAATGATGTTACACGCTTTCAAACATAAAAAAAAATTGATATGCATTTATTAAGTGCATTAAAATATGCATTCTGAAGAATATGTGGTGCAAAGAATAGTTATTATTCATTTACATGGCCACACAAAATAATTCCGTTACATAATGATTTAGGGGTGGAGAGAATTGTTTGCGAATATTTTAATCATGTTAAATTATTTCATGCATAATGAAATTGATATACGCCACTGAGGTTTACTATAACTTATTTCATGTACAATACGAAGTGTATAGCATTTACAGGGACACACAAAAGATTTCAAATACTATATTACTATATTGTGTCCGAAGTACTGTACAGTAGCGATGATTTCTGGAAATGCATATTCAATTATGTTATGCGCTTTTATGTTTCACTATATGTATACATAGTATATGGTGTGTATAAATGCTATAATTCATATACTGTGCTACACAAAAGAATTCGTAATGGCTATTGGGTATGAGTGCGAACTGCTTAAAAGTGTTTTTTTAATGAGTTATGCATTTTTACGCTGAACTGCATTTGGTTTACTAAAAAATGTTTGTAGAATATAGATAAAACTAGCTATTACCCGTGACTGCGTTCACGTAACATTTAAAGAAGAAAAAATTCATCAATTAAGCATAAAATTTCGATAATTAAAAGCATATATAAATTAACCTTTTATCACATTTTATAGTAGAAACGCTTCTGATGTTCCCAATTTGCTTATTTTTCTTTTTATATATAGGATCATTTAAACTTCTTTCGTGAGCATGTATTTCAAAGAAAGGGAAAAGATATTTGATAAACCTATGAAAAATACTTGTTTTAATTGCTCAAGTCCAAAACATTATAAACGGAATTGCCCAGAATTAAAAAAAAGTGAAAACTCACACAAGACTGTGCATAATATCAGTAAGGAGATAAACTTAGAGAAAGGTTTTGAACCGTATTTGAGTCGGGGTAAAATAAACGACGAAAAATAATTATATTAAGAGATACGTGTTCGACCGTGGACATTTGTCCGAATAAATTAGTTAAAACTAATCAATTAACTGGTCAGGTCAGCTGGGTAAGAGAGCCATTAGTTCAGGATCTGCGCTGTCTTCCTATTGCAGAAATAACGCTAGAATTACCCGATGAAATCACTGTTAATACGACAGCATTAGTGGCAGACAAAGATTCTGACATAATTATTATATCTTAGGGAATGAAACCCAAAAATTAATCGAATCAAATAAGAGCACAAAGCCCAAAATTATAAATGTCGTAATGACACGGAGTAGAACCAAAACTGAGATGGAAAGCGAAGGCTCAGGCTGTCAAATTCAGGACGCGAATCAGCTGGATAAAGATCCATCACCGGACAATGGGCAAGGCCCCACAGAGAGTGCAGAAAAGGTAGATAACAATAGAGCGGAATTGGACAATTCAGGTAAAGAGGGGAAGGAGCAGCCAATTTTGCTTCCGGACCTAGTCGTAGATGAAGCCTTTTCTTTAAGTAAGATGGGGAAAAAAGTATTTGCGAACGAGCAAAAGACAGATAATACCCTGAATGAGATTAAGGAAAAAGCTCTTAAAAAAGGTCGTTCTTCGAGTACAGAAACTCCTTAATAATAAGAAAAACAACCGATCATAGAGGCTTAGAAAGATTTCAATTAGTTGTACCAACGAAGTTCAGACAGGCTATTCTTAGCGCTTGTCATGAGAATACAGCGTCCCATTTGGGAGAAAAAAAACGAAGGACAAGCTTTTGAGATATTTCTTTTGGCCAAACGTCATAAGGCAAACGGAAGAATTCGTGAAATCATGTCACCACTGTCAAATAGTTGGAAAGTCGGGAAAGAAAAAAAAGGCCCCTTTGACACGTGTACTAGTCATACCAGAGCTTTTTTCAAAGCTATCAATTGATTTAGTTGGACCCCTACCAAAGTCCAAAAAGGGAAACAAATATTTGCTAACGGCGTTATGTGTGTTTTCGAAATTTCCAGAGGCGATTCCGTTAGAAAATATGCTCTCAGAATCTGTAGTGGTGGCGCTTATGCAAATCTTTTGCAGACTAGGCTACGCAAAAGAGGTACAAACAGATTTATGGCGGTCCTTTACGTCATGTCTTACGACATCATTTTTAGAGAAATTTGGAGTCAAGCTAAGGCATTAAAGTGTATGCCATCCGGCCTCAAATAACGTTGAACGGACGCACAGGACAATCAAACGGCTGTTAAAAGTCATGTGCACAGAAAATGGAAAGGATTGGGGAGAGAATTTGCCCCACACACTACTAGCATTGAGAAATGCGGTCAGCAATTCAACAGGTTTCAGCCCAGCGGAACTCGTCTTCTGTAAAAATTTGAGAACACCGGAAACATTATTATACGAGCAGTGGACAGGGGACAGTCAGGAGCCTGAGCTAGTCACAGAATATGTTTTTGGACTAATGAATCGGCTAAAAAGATGTCAGGAGCTGGCGGACGAAAATATGGTAGTAAGCAGGGAAAAACGCAAAGCTTGGTACGATAAGAAGGCGGTCGAAAGGGAATTTAAACCAGGGGACCAGGTATTCGTATTAGTAACTAACAAAGCAAACAAGATGTCAGCGAATTGGACGGGACCAGGTAAATTACAGCTAAGATTTCGGATACAAATTATATCGTAGAAGTCCCAGGTAGGCGCGAAAAATCGCAAATTTTTCATGTAAATCTACTGAAACCATATGTACAGAGAGTAGAAAAAATAAATATATTAACACACGAATGTGATAATTTAGAGGACTTACAAGAGATGGAAATAGCATTTCCTTTAGATGAGCCACACGGTTATAACTCTGGAGAAATTGTAGAGGATAGCAAATTAAAAGAGAGATGCAACCCCGAACAATTGCAGCAATTAGAAATCTTACTGGGGGAATTCAGGGAGATTTTTTCGAATAACCCAGGGACTACGCACATGGAAATCCATGATATTGAAGTTACAGATAACAAACCTATAAGAATAAGACCCTATAGAATGTCGCGCAGACAGGAGGAAATTTTAGAAAAGGAAATAAAAAGAACGCTGGAATTAAATATTATAAGTGAAGGGGAATCAGACTACTATTTGCCCATGATCCTTGTGGTATCAGCTGGTAAGGATCCTCGCTGTTGCATAGACTATCGAAAATTGAACTCTGTAACCAAAGTTGAATATTATCCACTCCCTAATATTGAAAACAGAGTAGAAAGAGTTTCAACAGCTAAGTACATAACGGTGCTCGATCTGACTAAAGGATATTGGCAAATACCGATGACGCCCCAAGCTAAAAAATTAGCCGCATTTGTTACAAACACTGGGACAAATTTCCCACTGAAGATGCCATTTGGGTTGATCAATGCGTCATTCAGATTTTCTAAATTCATGGCAAAAATGCTGAAAGGGTTAGATAAGTTTTGTCTGCCCTATCTCGATGATATGGCGATTTTCTCAGAGACATGGGAAGAGCACCTGGAGCATCTCAGAGCGGTGCTTACTAGAATAAGAGAAGCAAAGCTAACGGTAAAAATAGCAAAGTGCAAATTCGCGCAAAAGACTGTGAAGAATTTAGGGCCACATAGTGGGAAAAAGGCAACGGCGGCCGGCCGAAGCGAAAATCAAAGCGATCACCGAATTACAGCCACCAAAAACGAAAACAGAAATCCGCAGGTGTTTAGGAATGGCAGGTTATTATTCGCGCTACATAAAAAATTATGCCTCGATTGTAGAACCACTTACAAGGGCACTAAAGGGAAAAAAGAAAAAAGAAAAAATAGTATGGAGCGAGGAAATGAACAGGGCATTTGACACTCTGAAAGAAAAACTTACAGCGGGGCCTGTATTGTACGCTCCCAACTATAACGCAGAATTTATAATTCAGACGGATGCGTCAAATTCAGGGGTAGCAGCAATACTCACGCAGATACAAAATTCAGAGGAGCATCCCATTATTTATTTGAGCAGAAAATTTACGCAAACGGAAAAAAAATTCAGCGCGACAGAAAGGGAATGTGCAGCAATAATTTTTGCCATAAAAAATTGAGGCATTACATTGACGGACAAAAATTTCTGATCGAGAGCGATCATAACCCATTAACGTTCCTAAAAAACAATTCAGGAAACAATCCTCGTCTTCTCAGGTGGGCATTAACCTTGCAACCCTACCAGTATGTAATTAAATATAAGCCTGGCAAAGAAATAGCTCATGTGGACTTCTTGAGCAGGACAGAATAGTATACAGAAAAAAAGGATAAATTAATTCTATATAGTAAAAATTTTATAATTTTCTTGTGTTTTGTAATGTGTATTAAAATTGGTATTAGTATATAGAATATTGTACAAAAATTTGGTAGGAAGGAATTCTGTAAAAATTTAAGAAACGGACAGGTAGGCAGTTAAATATAGGTTTTTTTTGTTGTTTATGTGAGCCACTCAAAAATTTTTTTGAGCTGCCCTCTGTGTTCAAAATATTCAGTCCTGCGGCCAGAATATTATCTAAAACGGGGGGGGGGGTGTTGTGGAAACTTAGCCTTTTCACAGTTTCCACATATAAAAACTCTCATAAATGCTACAGAATCACGGCCTATGGTATTCGGGAGTGACACTAGAAATTTCGTCTAAGTCTCAGAGTTTGCCGGTAACTTAAAAGTAAATAACTTCAGTGCGATCGATCTTACGAAGATGACACTTTGGAACATAGTACATAAAAGGATGACCCCTTGGTTCCCCCTTTGTAGCACCGAAATATGCCGTTAAGTGCTTTTTGACATTGCATACTTTGACAGGAGAGTTTCGTGTGCAAAAAGGGGGAAGGGCCCCCGACCAGCCACTAGAAGGTCAGCTGTCAAAAGGATCTTGACAGGCGAACCAATGACAGAGGAGGTTGGAAACTCGCATTGTTTTCCGAGAGAAAAATTAAGGATATATACGAGATCTCTGAGGAGATCTAGAGATGAGATCACTTTTAGAAGAGTTTAGCAGAAGCTAAACGGGAAAAGAGGTTCTTCAACCTGAGGGAGAGAAAAGTTTCTCTCTAGGCTTTTCACGGGATTATCTTTCGGACGTCGCTCCGAGAAGGGAGGAGATTTGTTTCTCTCGACGGCAACAATAGCCGATCAGCTGAGCTACGGCTGGGAGCATCAGCGGGAAAGCTGAACGCACGGAGTACTGCTAGTCCGCAACTTTAACGGACATTTATTTACTTAGAAGGGACCGTAGTGTTTCCCAGAGACTCTTGAATTAACTAATCTGGACTATGATTTGTTATCCGGTCAAGGACTTTTATTAGATATTCCTACCTTACAAAAACTTTATTTCATCAAACTAACTTCTTAAGTAATTTGTTGTGTTAGTGTAGACATTGTATTTAGCCAAGATTTCTTGTTGTTTTTACGAGAATAAAACCTTTAATTTTCATCTTAACTAAAACCTTTGTCATCACGCCCCTGAGGAGATTACGTCATGCTCCCGCCCTCATCTGAGGGCCCACACCTTAATTAGTAGTTTTGGCTCTTGTTTACACGTAAATGATATCACATGTAAAGCCTAATCTCAAGTTAAAATTACTTGCTAAACTTTTTTAAGCCAACTTTCATTTGCCATTAATTAAATTTTATTGAAACCAGTGTTCCTGGAGATTATACGGTAAAAGGGTGTTAAACTTATGTATTTGCTATTGTTAAATTCTTCGCAAATCACGCCATTTTGTATAACTGCTATAAAATGCTAATATTTTTTTAAAGAAAAGCAGCTAATGATTTAAAATATGACGACGCTTTCACTAGATTAGTTTTTCCTACGGAATGATACTTGTCGAAATAAAAAGATATATATTCTTTCACTTCATGAATCATTTAAAACTATGCCTTTTAATTTATTTAAAAACTGAAATCGATTAATGAAATCCAATATTATTGTACATTTAGAAAAAACATTGAAACGTTATTTTTATTAAATATACTAAATTTCAAGTAAGAAAATGTATTTAAAATGTAAGCTAAAATTTCATTTTGAAATAATGCGACTTTTGGTGCAAAATTTTATTTCTGAAAAGTACATTGTTATTTTAAGATTTCGTCTTAATTTTCGAAGCTGGTGTAATGAAAACGACATCGCTTTGACGAAATTAAAATAAATATATGTTTTCGTATTAAAATGAATGCTTTTCATGAAAAAAATATTATATAATTTTTACCCGATAAAAGCTTTTACTAAAAACACCTTTGTGACATGTTTTTTTTTAACAGCCCTCTTTTAAAAATAATTAATTAAAATAGTGTATGTTTTTTTTTTCAATTTAATTCGTATGAATAGTGGGATATAACTATCCACTTAAATATACAGAAGTTATATTTACATCCTTGGTTCTAAATTTCAATTTGTTCGCAGAGATTTTCGCTTCTGTGGAATAAATTCATTCATGAAAATTCGATGTGTGTAAATATGTTTTCAGTTTTGGAACATTTATTTTAATCATGTTTTTGTACCATTTATACTACTTGAAATTCAATTCTTTTTTATTTTAATGAAGAAATAGCGTCAAAAGATATATTAATCCGTTATAATTCCCCTTTCTTCCACCAAAAATATCTTCTCTTGATAATCATAACGTGAATTTTGAAAGAAAACTCTCATTTGTATGTAACTTATATTTAAACTTTTTAACCAGTATTGACAGTATTCCTGTGACATTACAATTAGTAAAATGGCGGTTTTTATAGCCTCGAAGTGAAAGCGAGAATAGGGTCTATTAGTAAAAAATATTTCTGTTAGTCGTTTTAATATGACGTCATTATTTATATATTTTCATTAGTTACTATGATAATCATGCTCCTTGCATTTATAACGAATACTTGGAAATACCTGTTTTATTTCAAATATGACGTAATATTTTTCCAAGCGAATAACTTTATTAATAATATGATTCGTTTCCATTCTTTTTCCTTCTAAATTCTGCTTTTTGCCATTTTTGCTAGAAAACCCCCTATTAAATGTAACCGATATTAATCCTTCATGTATAATAAAAAACACCCCATTTTTCGTTTCAAATATGACGTCATATTTATTTTCTTTTGAATTCTTTTTATTTTAATTTTTAATTAATTGTAGAGGAGAAATTATTATTCCAGATTTAAATTTTCTTGGCAACAAGAAAGAAAGATGGTTAAATTCATCGGAAAAAAGTCAATTGATTCTGTATGAAAAAGAATGAAATTTTGAATTATTAAGAAAATTATTTGAATAAATTAAATAAATATAGCCTATGTTCATTTCCGTTTTATAATACACCTATATGCAAAGATACAAAAACATTAATTCATCCGTTTAGAAGTTGATTTCAAACTTTCCGACACACATTGACATTTATAATATTATAAGGATGATATGCAGGGTCACGGAAAGAATTGGATACATGGCCGTCTATAAATGATAATTTCTGGAAATGTGATTTCAGTAGTTTTAAGAGTGTTTTACTTTGAATTGAAATTTAGCTAAATAGTAGCGTGTAATAAAAGTACTAGGTTAACTACAGGGTTATACAAGTATGTTTTCATCTATTCGTATAAATTGCTGAAAGAGAAATTTCAACCTGTTATGCGTTTTCTTGCTAATTTAAATTTCCCCATTATATAGTATATATATCAACCTAAAGATCTAATATAGGGTGTTCAAAAGAATTTGAATACATATTTGCTATGGACGGTAACTGCTGAAATCAGTTTTTTAAATGTTTTATGCGTTTTCTAAAATGTTTACTTAGTTTTCTTATATACTACCTTATTTCCCTAAATAACGAAGTTTTGTTAAAGCATTCAGGAAGTGTTGGATGGTGTTTCATAATCTATGCTTAAAGCATTATTTTTCTTTCTTGTTTCTCATGAATATACATTTTTGATTTTGTTAAAAATATATATCATAAAATCTGTTAAAGACGTAGAATAAAACCCTGGAAATAAAAAAAAGGAAAGTACAGATTGCAACTGGATACATTTAAAGGGAAATGGGTGCAGTAAAAAGCCTTTTCATATGTTTATAATCATCATATCTTTATTTTACTTCGCCGGGATATGATGTTTTGATACATTTTAACCCCTTGAATGGACGATGATTCATTATATATTCCACTTAATTTTATCCTGAATTTCACATAAAATTTTTTACAAAATTTTACCAATTAAAGTTAAGTGAAGAAAAGTAATTATTTATTTTGAAATATTTTTTTTCATAAATTCGGTGACTTTAAATCATTGTAACATTTTAGCAGCGGAATCATTTTGCTCTTGAAAAGGTTAACCCGTTCAGGCGCAAAGCACTTCCATTGCTAAAATTATTACATGAATGAGTGACACCGGAACTGACGAACAAATTTATTTGGAAACATGAAAATTCATTTCACATACCTAATGAACAGAAAATGCTTGTCCCAAAATTCTGGTGCCATTGTGGCATTTGGGAATCACGTTGGACGTTCTATGCAATGGAACACTGAGCAACAATGGGTTAAAGAAAATATTGGGAAATTGATGACTTATAGATACACTCGTGTATAGGTCCACCCCCAAATTGAAGAGAAAAACATATGAATATCCTTATTTCCTAATGAATATCTTATTTAATAAAGGAATTGATAGCATTTATCTTCGACTAAATAAAACGAATTAACTATAATTAATAATAGTAGTATTCAACCTGTTTTTCCTCTCCAATTTGAAGGTCAACTTATACAGGATTATATACGGTATTTTGTCATTTTTTTGCAAAGAGAAGAGCATCGAGCCCCCTTAATGAGAAGAAAATGATACTTGTGGGCCAACAACAAGTAATTTCTTCTTAGTTCTTCTTCTCTATATGGTAGATGCTCCGACCTTTTAAGACGATTGCCACTCACGAATGGAGAGCTGGTAAAGAAATTTAGTAACTAAGAAATACGTACAAATACTGTATATAACTACTATATGCTATTAAAATCGTGAGGAAGATTATATTGAATGGATATTACTACAATGTATCATTAACCCTTTCGGTACTAATGATGCCTATATGCATCGTCAAAAGGCACATGCGGAATTTGTTTTTGACACCATTAATAAATATAATTAATGTTTTTATTTTTTAGTTAGAGCTGTTTTTTGGTATTTTGTAAGTAAAGGGAACTGTTTAAAAAAAAAGTGGTTCCAACCGAATAAAATTTGTTTAAGGAATAGAGTCTCGAAAAGGTTAAAGAATAAGTGAACTGCTGTTTGAAATAAACAGCGTTGTCAAGTTGCATGATTTTCTTTTTTTAACGGAAGAAGATTGTAGTTCGAAAAATTGCCGATATAAGGCAATAACACGAGAATATAGTCCAGAAATACTCAAATGAGGATAATTATAAAAGAACTCACTACACGACGAGTCCATTATTGGATTTAATCATCAATTGCGTACAGTCGTAAAAAAAAAAAGTAAACACCCCCTACTAACTCCTTAACAAATTATCGTAGACGAAAGTTACCGGTACCGAACGATTGGAAATAAAGTCTACTTTTAAATGATGCATATAAAATTTTCTTAGGGGGCCATATACATATTAAAACGAATCCAAACTTCATTTTTTTCAATGGCAATACCCAATTTTAACGATATATTTCAAATCTTCGGTTCAAACTATCCCTAGACACCAAATTTCAACTCATTTGAATGATAAGTTTTTGAATTATAAACATTCAAAATTTAGTGTTTCTAATGTTAAATTACATTTTCATATTTTTTTTTATATCTTCTGAAATTATGCTCCTAATGTGCTCATTTTTTTTTATAACAATAATACTAATATACCCAAACATAAATACGCTAAATTTGCAATTTTTCTAATTTTATGATAGGAATTATGAATTATGAAATTAATATTCGAAAAAATTATGAATTGCAACCTATAATTTTTTGATGGATTTAGATTTATTAAGTCCTGCTTTATAGAAACCCAAAATTTCACATTTTTCTTCCAAGTAGTTTTCAAATTATGCTTAAAAAACGGCAAAATGATGCTTATGCTGTCTATGATAGAAGTGAGTAGATATTTTGAAATTTATTCTGCTGTCCTGTAATCTAACAGGCTTCATTGACTCCTTGAGTGGAGCTTAAGGTGCCTTGATCAGGAACGGCGCTCTCTCGTTCAACAAACGAGTACGGAACTTCAATTTGGATACAGCCCTTAAAATACGCTCGTCTAAAATAATTTCTTTCTCGGGAACTTATGGTACAAATTGCATAAAATTTTTTTTAGACTAATTGAAGGGTGTAGAGTTCATTTCTGCTGTCAGAATTATGTACTGCTATTGAAAAAAAACAAAGTTATGGTTCGTTTTAATATGTAGATGGCCCCCTAATCAAATTTTATATACATCATTTAAAAGTAGACTTTATTTCCAATCGTTCGGTACCAGTAACTTTCTTCTACGATAATTTGTTGAGGAGTTAGTAGGGGGTGTTTATTTTTTTTTCCCACGACTGTACATAGGACAAATTAATTTGTGAATGTTGCCTATATATCGCGTAAGCGGAGAAGCGGCAATGAATGTTTTTCGAAAATTTCAACCACAAAATCAACAAAAGGAGAAAATGTTCACCGGGACGCAGAAACTTTACCTATGCTTCAAAGTGAGGCTTATTTGGAATAAAATAAAAGTATTTCCATAATTACTATGCACCTAGATTAATATTTTATTTTGTTTAATGTTTAATTGTTGAAGATTCACAGCCACTCGGTATATTTTAATGATCGTAGTTTTGCTTATGAGTAACTCCATTATTTTAACTCGTATACAGATTTCATGTGACCATATTGTTTTTTCAACGTATAATAAAATGTTAACTACATTAACACTTTTATTTTACAGGCGCATATCTTGCCCTTAGAATTTTTTTCTCGCAAATAGTAGCTTTGTTTTTCCATGTGTAAATTAGAAGCGATGCTTTCATGATGAAATAAAACGTTTTTGATTCATGATATTGTTTCTTACAATTTTTTTTTTTTAATCAAGTGAGTTATATCCATTTTAAATGTATTTATTTCATTAATTTTAAATACAATGAGAGAAAGTTTTTTTTTAAATTAAATTACTGAAGTATACCTATTTGAAATGTATTTTACATGTGTTTTAAATAAAATGAGTGAAATATTTGTTTTTAATAAAATGAAATGCGATTGTAAGAATATTTGGCGATTTATCACCTGCGCCCTGCTAATGTAAAAATAACTCAAAATTCATGTAATTATTTATAACGAACTTTTAAAAATATTAAAAGTTTGTATTGTCATCGGAAACATACTTGTGTACATAATTTTTTAATTATGGCACATAAGAAAATGAATCGAAATTGGATTACAAATTTCCTTTCTTGCATAACTGAAGCAAGTAAGGTGGTAAAAAGTGAGTGTAATAAAGTATGCTCCCAGAAGTCAGATTTTTTATAATTATTCTCATTTTTCGTATTTCGTAAGACCGAATAATGTTCGCACCCCTATTTGAGACTTTTTGAACCACGTCAATCTGTTTAGAAATGTCTTCACCCCTGTACATATTATTTTTTATTCCTTATTTAAACTTAACGTTTATACTGACGTGTTGCCCACTCTGAATTTATTTTTCAAATCCCAAACAGAATACTGACTTAATATTTAAGGCTATTGACTACACTTGGATAGTCTGTGACCGTTGCAGTATTTTTTTCATTTGCAACGGAATGTTAAAAGCCTTGCATACTGTCTGGGAAAAGATAAAAATACAAGTATAAAAACACACATAACATGAATATTTTGTACATAAGAACAACGAACTTGCAAATGAACTTCTTTCATCCTGCCTGACCAGCCTCAAAATACAGAGTATACTTCTGTAAAAAAATAAATTTTAAAACGATTATAGGGAACATAAGGGGATTATTTAAGGATGGTGATACAATACTAAACTTTTTAAAAGTAAAGATTCATCCACAATTGCATGATCTAATAGAGAAAGTTGTGTTGATTTCAAAACTTTTTGAACTTTTTTACCTGCTAGTGAAAAAATAGGCACAATTATACAAACTTTTGGGTAGATAGTCGAGAGATAATACACTCCATTAATTACTAAAAGTGTTAAGTAAAACAGTAAAAATGTAGACTTTAGTTGAGTTAGACAGTTTTGAAATAGTTTTTTTCAGTTGTAGAAAAAAGGAACACAAAGTTGATATTATTTATAATAGGATAGTTGCGCTTTAAGAACCGATTCCACTCTCTTCCATAAATGAATCTACCCTCATATAAAAAATCTGTAACCAAAATCGAAAAATTTGAAACACGCAAATTAAAATATCGACATCAGATATCGTATGCAAAAAAAAAAAAAAAAAAAAAAAAAAAAAAAAAAAAAAAAAATTCAAATATATTAAAATGCAAGCGTGAAATCTGTAAATATTTCTATCATGTGTTTAAGTTTAACGTTCTCGTTTCTTTGCTCTTAATCTTTTTCGTGATATAATTTTGCACCATTTCGAAAACTATTCCGCATGCGACTGAATAAAAAATATGTCCTTTCAAACACCTAAATATCTTATGTATACCTGACGAAAAGGAGTGTTATCATTTTATAGTTTGTTTCT
Organism: Maratus speciosus; assembly: GCA_963932465.1. Classification (NCBI taxonomy): domain Eukaryota; kingdom Metazoa; phylum Arthropoda; class Arachnida; order Araneae; family Salticidae; genus Maratus; species Maratus speciosus. The sequence continues at coordinate 111,191,470 of OZ010796.1, read as the reverse complement.
CGGTGACTGCCGATTTATATATTTATTTCAATAATTTCGCCGTAAAATCTCTTAATCTTTTACGTCATGTCCTTTAATATCATTTGAAAATCATCCCACAGACGACTGAATAAAAAATATGTCGCTCGAAATACCTAAAAAACTTATGTATACTTTACAGAAAATAGTGTTATCATTTTATAGAACATATATTTGTTCTGAATATCGAAAGTAGCTGTTAATTTTTTTATTTATTTCAGTAATAGCAGTGTAAAATCCACGGAACAATAAAATCTGTTTTGAATGATAAATTTTCGATAAAAAATGCTACCTAATCTGTACTGCTTAAAATAATTTATGCTTTATTTATGAAAATTTCTGTATTTAAAGATGTTTGTTTACTCTTCGGTTAATACGACGACAATTAGGCTATTTAAATGTTCATTTTGAACTCCTCGACATATTAAATGAAAAGGTTTTTTAATCTATGTATCTCTCTATTGTGGAAAGCCATTTTATCCATTTTTAAAGAATACAAGGCACATATATATATATATATAGTATTGGTAAAATAAGGGGGGTAGGTGGCCAAATTCCTCCGCGCTGGCCAAGCGGGTTGGAGGAAGCTCATCCGCGTTCGTTCCCCATGCACTAGGCAAGGGTACTAACAGGCTGCACTGGTGGAAGGTGCGTATTAGTGGTATCCCAGAGATGTAAAACGGCCAAGAAGACGACCTCAAGTAAGATGGAGTGATGAAATCAGAAAAGTAGCCGGTGTAAATTGGATGACTAAAGCTCTAGACAGGAAATATTGGAAAAATCTGGGGGACACCTACACCCAGCAGTGGATTGAAAACGGTTGTTGGCGATGATTATGATGATGACGATATATAGTATATATAAATGTAAATGTATAGTCATTTTTCCAAATTCGTATATATATATACGTGCATTAAAAAATGAAAATAATGATCAATTCAAAAAGCTTAAAAAATTTCTAGCCGTATTTCAATACATGTTTTTGAATATTAAAACTATTAAATGCATCACCATTCTCTGGCGATGATATCTATTAAATATGTTTTTTATTTATTTTTACAAAATCTGAAAAAAATATCCTTACTTCATATCTGAAGATCTTGCGCAATGTAATGAAAAAATTTATGAAATTTAGCAGAAAATAATATTATTGTATCAAAAATGATTACTTATTAAATTATAAGATTATTACTTGCGAAAAACAAACTAACTGGATAAGTTAAGTAAATAAACCTATAGTGATTTTGAAAAATATATTATATGAAAAGAAAAACTAAATTTAAAATTACACTCTCATTTTTCATCATAAAATTCCTCGAGGGAACACGGAGGTTGGAAATGACAGAATTTAAATGAAGATTATGGTAGATTAAGAATCCTGTTGTTAATGTAAATTTTATTTATTTTTGTATTTATTTATTTTTTATATAACAATAAAATACCTGTCAAAATAAAACAAACATTAGTAAGAGGTTTAATATTTTACGATAAAATTAATTATTTGTAAAACTAGTTTTTCACGATTTTGAAGATAAAAACTTCCATATTTATTAGACATAATTTCTTTTCTATACTACTTATTATGTTGTTTCTCGGACATACCAGAAACCAAACATTAAAATAAAAAGTCCTACCGGCCAGTGCCGGGAGGAACAGGTAGCTTTCATATTCCTTATTTTTAAAAAGCTAGCTTATGTTATTCAAACACACGATGCTCAATTTAGTGGAAACCGATTATAGGGTATTCAATACTAATTTTTATCAATACTAAAACATTATGAATGAGAATTTTGCGAAATTAGTCAGCTTTATCCAAGCTGCTTTTATTTAAAGTAACTTATATTTAGTTGCCAAATTCGGCGATATCTTGAAGTGCCTGCCATTTTAAGACAAAATGGTGGATGAGGCTAACCAGTGAACTTGGTCGAGACCTTAGTAATTCCTATGCACATGCTCCCTCACATCGGAATCGGTTGATATATACGAGTGCTGTCGCAGGCATAGTATCAGATTTTTTGGAATGTCACCCACATGCAGAAATTCAAACTGCTATACCTGAGCCATTTTTTAAGATAAAGACAAAGCAAAAAATGTTCCGAAATCCTTATATCAAGGTCAAATACTCAAGAAAGAAACCTTTCTCTAATTTTTTTGCACCTCACTTTATATATATTTTTTTCTTAATTTAATGGCCGCCATTTTGAAACAAGATGGCGGATGAGGCTGGCCAGAGAACTTGGTCGAGACATTTCTATATACTATCCACATGCCTTCTTACATCCAAATCGGTTCATAAATACGCCTGTTATCGCATGACAAATTCATGTCGTTTCAAAATGTCAGCCACAATAGAAATTCAAAACGCTATAACTCAACCATTTTTTTAGACATAGACGAAAAAAAAAACTGTTCCGGAATCTTTGTATTAATGTCAAACACATAAGAAAAAAATCTTTTTCTATTCTCAATTTTTTGGTACCACATTCCAATTTTAAATTAAAAAAAATTAAATGGCCGCCATTTTTAAACAAAATGGCGGATGAAGCTGGCCAATGACCTCATTCGAGACATTGGTATGTACTATGTACACCTATGTTCGAAATTTTTGATGCCTTATTTTAAATTTTAAATTTAAAAATTTTTTTAAATGGCCGCCAGTTTGAAACAAGATGGCCGATGAAACTGGCCAACGAACTCGGTCGAGACATTGGTATTTATTATGTACACACGAAGGTACATCCATATCGGTTCATATATACGCCTGTTATCGCGTGAAAAAAATTAGGACGTTTCAAAATGTCAGCTACGCTAGAAATTCAAGGTACTATAACTCAGCCATTTTTTAAGATATAGACGAAAAAAAAATGCTCCGCAATCTTTGTATCAAGGTCAAACACATAAGAAAAAAATATTTTTCTATTCTCAATTTTTTGGTACCACATTCCAATTTTAAATTAAAAAAAATTAAATGGCCGCCATTTTTAAACAAAATGGCGGATGAAGCTGGCCAATGACCTCATTCGAGACATTGGTATGTACTATGTACACCGCGAGTTACATCCAAATCGGTTCATAAATACGAGAGTTACAGTGTGACAAAGATCATATATATATATGGATATATATATATACATGGATATATATATATATATATATATATATATATATATATATATATATATATATAAACTTTTGTACGGAGGGTGGTTTCGGGGTCTGGGGGTCATTATCCATGAAAATATACCAAAATTTTATGAAATCTCTTTCCTCCGAACGGCTGGAATAGGTAGCTTTTTGTAATGAAAGCTACCTAAAAAGACTGTTCTGTAATGGGTGAGAATCTTCCATGTTTTGAGCAGATTCGCATGTTTTATATTGTATGTAAATTTTATTTTTGTGCAATTTTCTTGTGTTTGCATTGTTACTTTTATCATTTACATGGTTAAAAGAAATAACTGATTTCATTCTGTGCTTGTTCAGTTCATATTGCTTAATATGTTTTTGAGTAGTAAATATTCCCAGTGGTTTAGTCGATAGAACGTCAGTGCGCTATACTGATGGCCCGGGTTCGTGTCCCGGCTTGGAATCTTTTTCACTATGTTGGCCTTTGCGCCTTTTAAGCAATTACTTTAATATTTGATTTTCATTTGTAATATTGTATGCAAGGCGAATGTTTCTCTCTGGAATAATTTCCATGTATTAATATAGTTTCTATCGATGCTGGATTTAATTATGTTTCGTGTTTGTCCCACGTTGGTGACTCACGATAAATACTCCATCTTGTGCTGGGTTTGTAGCCTTGCCAACATACTTAGTGAGAAATTTTCCGAGCTAGGTATCGTTCCAAGTGGTTTAGTCGGTAGAACGTCAGTGCGCTATACTGATGGCCCGGGTTCGTGTCCCGGCTTGGAATCTTTTTCACTATGTTGGCCTTTGCGCCTTTTAAGCAATTACTTTAATATTTGATTGTCATTTGTAATATTGTATGCAAGGCGAATGTTTCTCTCTGGAATAATTTCCATGTATTAATATAGTTTCTATCGATGCTGGATTTAATTATGTTTCGTGTTTGTCCCTGGTCAGTGACTCACGATAAATACTCCATCTTGTGCTGCGTTTGTAGCCTTGCCAACATAGTTAGTGAGAAATTTTCCGAGCTAGGTATCGTTCCAAGTGGTTTAGTCGGTAGAACGTCAGTGCGCTAATCTGATGGCCCGGGTTCGTGTCCCGGCTTGGAATCTTTTTTTCACTATGTTGGCCTTTGCGCCTTTTAAGCAATTACTTTAATATTTGATTTTCATTTGTAATATTGTATGCAAGGCGAATGTTTCTCTCTGGAATAATTTCCATGTATTAATATAGTTTCTATCGATGCTGGATTTAATTATGTTTCGTGTTTGTCCCACGTTGGTGACTCACGATAAATACTCCATCTTGTGCTGGGTTTGTAGCCTTGCCAACATAGTTAGTGAGAAATTTTCCGAGCTAGGTATCGTTCCAAGTGGTTTAGTCGGTAGAACGTCAGTGCGCTATACTGATGGCCCGGGTTCGTGTCCCGGCTTGGAATCTTTTTCACTATGTTGGCCTTTGCGCCTTTTAAGCAATTACTTTAATATTTGATTGTCATTTGTAATATTGTATGCAAGGCGAATGTTTCTCTCTGGAATAATTTCCATGTATTAATATAGTTTCTATCGATGCTGGATTTAATTATGTTTCGTGTTTGTCCCTGGTCAGTGATTCACGATAAATACTCCATCTTGTGCTGCGTTTGTAGCCTTGCCAACATAGTTAGTGAGAAATTTTCCGAGCTAGGTATCGTTCCAAGTGGTTTAGTCGGTAGAACGTCAGTGCGCTAATCTGATGGCCCGGGTTCGTGTCCCGGCTTGGAATCTTTTTTTCACTATGTTGGCCTTTGCGCCTTTTAAGCAATTACTTTAATATTTGATTTTCATTTGCAATATTGTATGCAAGGCGAATGTTTCTCTCTGGAATAATTTCCATGTATTAATATAGTTTCTATCGATGCTGGATTTAATTATGTTTCGTGTTTGTCCCAGGTCGGTGACTCACGATAAATACTCCATCTTGCGCTGCGTTTGTAGCCTTGCCAACATACTTAGTGAGAAATTTTCCGAGCTAGGTATCGTTCCAAGTGGTTTAGTCGGTAGAACGTCAGTGCGCCATACTGATGGCCCGGGTTCGTGTCAACGGCTTGGAATCTTTTTCACTATGTTGGCCTTTGCGCCTTTTAAGCAATTACTTTAATATTTGATTTTCATTTGTAATAATGTAGAGTATTTAATTTCCATTAATAAAAGAAAGGGAAATTTTTAAATGTGTTAACTTGCTCAACGGTAATCGTGGAAAAATCTCTGAAAAATGTTGTATTTTGATAAATAAGCATAAAGCTTTGCATTTGAAGTTAACGCTGGTCTAGTATTTTCTTTATTTAAGACAGACATTTCATGATTACACACAGAAAAAAATTTTCTTTGAAAATTTCCGGTTCGAAATCGGAATTTTGAATACCCCCCCCCCCCCCCCCCCCCCCGCAAAACTGGCAAATCTGTCAAACACAGGAAATACATGACAAGAAATAGAGATGCAGCTTTTTTTTTATTCAAAATTTTCAATTTCATACCGGAAATTTTCATAGAAGAAATTTCTTCTTAAATAAAAAAAAGAATAATATAAGAATTTTCTCTTATGGATGAAAAAATTTTGAAATGAAAAAGGGGCCGCTGGTGTTTGTGCCTCAACGCATCACTTGCGCCCATACATTCCTATACAATAAATGGTTGTTACAGTGTCCTGTACTAACCCTTAAAGTTTGTAAAATGAATTTAGAATCACCCTGTACATATAAATTTTTTGGTTATTTCAAACCTTTGTGATCTACTTAAAATTTATCAATGTTTTTTGTCAATATTGGAAATTTCAAGTTTCGTATGTCTTTTCCTACTTTTCGTTGCCAGAATTACGGACAAAAGCATAGAGAAAAACTCATAATATTTATTCTGATGTCAAAAAAGTTTTAGAAGCTGTACTACCATTGATTACACGCGTACCTACTTAGTACACTTAGTACAAAGAAGTAATACTTTGCATATTATGTAGTACAATATATGCATGGGCAGCATATATATATATATATGCATGGGCAGATAAAACAACGTTTTCAGCAGCAGAACTTTTTATTAGCAGGCTAGTTCAGGGTATCATCATCAGTGCAATGAATGGTAGAATTTTCCCCATATATATGAAGGAGAATCGGACTCGAAGGATAGGTTTATTGACCAAAAGAATTACTAGAAATTACAGGGAATAGACAGTAGAAAGGAATTGGCTTCTTGAAACATGTGTTGAAATTATGGAAAGGATGTTTTTATATAATATTTTAAACAACCTGACAATATGGAAATGACAAAGTCCAATTAATAATATTTTTTGATTTTGTAGAATATGGAATGTTTTAAGAAATTTGGGTTTATGTTTAGAAGTGGTTTTAGAGAAGAATTTAGCCGATTTAATGTCAAAAATGTGATTCATATCCCAGTAATGTTTTTCAAAGGCCTATTTGTTTGTTTCTTGTATACGTGTATGCTGATTGTGTTCTTTAATTTGACATTTTTAAACACGTTCGGTTTCTACACACTGTAAAAAAAAATCTGTAAAGTTACTAAAGTTTTTCTAGGAAACTGGGATTCCTAGACCTTTTTAAGTAACAGCAACAACCAAAATTCATATAACAGATGCACTTTTATGCCGAAAATCAGAAAATCTGTAAGGTTACTAAGACTTTTTCAGGAATCTTGGATGCCTAGAACATTTCATGTAACTGCAACCAGGGTTATAGATAAAACTTTAGTAAGATTACTGTAATTTTAGCAGATTCATTTGTAAAGTTAGAGGTTTCTGAAGTTTTACAAAAACTAGTTTTGTAGGTTTGCATATTTTTTTGTACAGTTACAGATGAAAGTTTAGTAAGCATGTAATTTTACATCTGTAGAACAACAGATTTTTTTTACAGTGCAGTATATGAAAAACAACAATGACAAATAATACTATACATACACCAATAATTATAAATTTCAATATAGTCTCTCAGTTTAGAGAGAGAAAGTTTATTGGCAGGAGTAAAAACTAATTTGAAATCATACAGTTTTCTGGCAATGAGGAGGATTTTATTGGTAAATTTAGGTGAATTTCTGTATTACGTGCGTGACAATTACAACAAACGTACATGGAACGTCTTAAAAAGGTATAAAAAGCTGGGCGGCGGGCATGAGGTATTAGAGGGACGGCGAAATATTTGCGATAGACAGATATGAGAAGCCATTTTCAGGGCGAGTTACAAGGTAAGCTATGAATGGAAGTGGACCATTAATTTATGTTTCATAAGCAAAATCAATATTGCTGTGGATGAAATTCATTATGCAAAACATTGCTGGGAGATGAACCACACCTTTGACGATAATTCAACTAAAATTTTCTGTAAACCCGCAGTTATATACTTGAACTTAACATTCTTAACACATTCCATATGTTTAAAAATCATAAAAATATTGATAATTTGATTTCGCTAATCCCCATTATCAGCTTGTTGGAAATTTTATATAAAATTCTCTTTTTCTTATTTTCTACTAATATTTTTCCAGAATAACAGTTCCTTTACCCATGCAATTTCCTATTGGCCGTTCCTTATAATTTAATGTAATTCTATTCGTCAATAAAGCTATCCCTCGAGTCCACTTCCCCTCCATTATATGGAAAAAATTTTATCATTCTATGCAGCGATGACGGTACGCTGAATGTTGACGAAACTTGTCTGAAAGTATTAAAAAGTTATGGTGCTTAAAACGTACTTTAATCTGATTATATTTACCGTAACAAGTATAATCTTATTTGACATATGTGACACAGTATGAAAACCAGGTTACACCTTTACTGGTATACAATATGTAGTACCGTAATTTCTGGCGTATAATCCGCGGATCAAACAATCGTTTTTCGACCCAGAGAGTTTTTAAAATAAAAAGTAACTTTTTAGATCGCGGTAAATATTTAGCGTCAATTACTAAATAAAATTTCTGGGTCAAAACATAATTGTTTGATCAGTGGATTACACGAAATTACGGTAATACTAGAATACATATTATGACCATAGAGCAGTGAGCATATCTGAGAGTTTCGGGTTCCAATCCTATATAAATCGTGAAGTAGAAAAGTGGTGTTTTGTATAATATTTCCATATGCTTTTTTCGTGTTTATATTTTCTGCAAATTGATTGTGCGTACCATGTGCAACACTGTAATATAAATGTTGTTACTTTATTGTATTTTTAGTAAAATGACTTTTTGCTTTTCATTCAGCATTCTTTTCTTTTTATTATTTCATTACTTCACACATTTATATGTTCAAATTAAAATCGATTTTGTATTTCAGTTAGTAGCAAAGAAAACTGAAGCAATAGATTATGAATGGATTTTGGAATATTTAAAGTCTGGGTTTGAAACTTAATGAGTTACTACAACAAACAAAACAACAAAGGGGGGGGGGATTATTAAGTTTACGAGGATTTAATTTCATATTTTACATAAAATTAAAAGCTAATTTAAAAATTCAATATCACTAAGTCTTTCAGGGGGAATTATAATTTGACTGAAAAAAATGCTTATATCTAAAAATATTTGGATACATCATATAAATTCTCTTAATTATATACATCTGCCAGTATATATAATCTCTCCTCAGTGATAAGTAAAAAATGATCTAGAAATGGAAAATACCCTTTCCTGATAGGTACCGGCATTTCCTGTAGGCAGTTTAGTGTAATCTTCAACTGTTTATTTTTGTCAGAAAATCGATTATTACGAAATATCTCTGATATATTATGAAAATAAATTTTTGATACAATGAAAATTAATTTTATTTAAAAGTAATAAGTCTATGAATGAGATATTTTTTTTATTGACATTTCTACCCTTAATGGTTTACACTGTAAAAAGAAATCTGTAATTCTACAGTTGTAAAGTTGCAGAAATTTCTATGCTTACTAATATTTTATCTGTACACTGTAGAGAAAAAGATGTAAATCTAAAAAGCTAGTTTTTATAAAGCTACAGAAATCTGTAGCTTTACAAAAGAATCTACTAAAATTACAACATTCTTACTAAAATTTTATCTGAAACCCGGGTTGCAGTTACATAAAAAAATTTAGGCATCCCGCAGTTTCCTAAAAAAATCTTAGTAACCTTACAGATTTTTTTCATTTACGGTTCAAAGGTAGATCTGTTACATGATTTTTTGTTGTTGTCGTTATAAAAAGTTCTAGGAATCCCAGTTTCCTAGAAAAATTTTAGTAATATACAATATACAGGGTTTTTTTCACCGTGATAATCGACTCGTTTCTATAAGTTCTTTCATTGGATTCGAACTAACATTTCCTGCAAAGAGTAAGTTAAATAAGAGCCAAAAAGAACTAAATTAAAAAAATGTGTTAAATATTTTTAAATATAAATTCTGGTGTGAAATGTTTTTTTTTTTTTTTTTTTTTTTTTTTTTTTTTTTTTTTTTTTTTTTTTTACAGTAAAACTAACAGTTAAGTTAATTATTAAAATTATTAACCTAATTATTTAACAATTCACTAAAATTTTAACAATGGAGGAAAGTTAACTACATCAAATTAAATAGGTTACGATGAGCATGCATATGTGATTTGAAATTAATTGAAGAGCTAAGTGGAAGAACATGTTAATTAGCAATCATTACATTTGAAGAAATTTGAAGGGAAAATTTTTGCTGTAAATTTTAATGATTTATTTTCTATTTGATACCATGTGTTTAAAATATTAACAGGTATGGTACTAAACTCTCTCAGAAAAACTTATTCATATTTAATTTTCAAATATTAAAAATTATTAATATTATTGACATTATTAAATATTAAAATATTAAATATTAATGAATAATGTCTTAAATCTTCAAGACTAAATGGAATCTTAGAATTTTAACTTCACCATGTGATAGGATACCTCATAACTCTTTCATCCAAAAGAAAAAAAAAATTAGAAAATGTAGCATAACATGTTCATCCACTCAGCTCTTCACTTGATATTGAAATTAATGTGCTTGGACTCTCTAATAATCATTTCCTGGAGTGAATAACAGATAACTTTATATATCCCTTAAGGACACATTAAACATCTCACTGCTTTTTGTTCATTCACAAAGATTTCTTACAAATTTTTGATAGGCTTTCTTAAAAATTCTATAGCGTTTCTAAGTAACAGAAAAAGTAAATATATTTAATTACTTCAAAATTTGTTACTTAATCGTAATCTCATACAAAAAAAGTTAAATGCGAACTTAGCAAATCAAAATTATAATAATAATAAAAAAAAACTATACACGTATTTTGATCGTAGTTACATTGACTCGACCTAATTGGTAATAATTTATACAGTAATAGTTTTTGAAGATCTGTGGTACTTTCTAGCATTTGCGAAAAGTAGACTCACATCAATATTCGAGAAAAAAAATAATAATATTACCTTTATTTGATGACAAACTGCTCAGTAAATACGGAGTATAATTTTATACAAAAACAGTAGTACATCTGCGACCAACGGACCACGCACACTGTAAAAAAAAATCTGTAAATTTACTAAAGATTTTCTAGGAAACTAAGATTCTTAGAACATTTTATGTTACGGCAACCACAAAAATTCTTATATCAGACGCACGTTTGCGATGAAAATAAAAAAAATCTGTAAGGTTACAAAGACTGTTTTAGGAAACTGGGATGCCTAGAACTTTTCATGTAACTGCAACCCAGGTTACAGATAAAATTTTAGTAAGATTACTGTAATTTTAGAAGATTCGTTGGTAAAGTCACAGATTTCTGTAACTTTACAGAAACTAGTTTTGAAGATTTGCAGAATTTTTTGTACAGTTACAGATGAAAGTTTAGTAAGCATGCAACTTTACATCTGTAGAACTACAGATTTTTTTTTACAGTGTAGTTATTACTATAGTTGTAGGTGGACATCAACCGCCAAATAATCATCTTAATATGAGACTATATCTTCGAGCTAAACCGTATAAAGAGAGTAGTAGTACAGACTGATAACAGCAAGTCGGAAATTGAACGTCAAACGAAATAAAAATGTTCTCCTCTTTTTCTTCGTAAAACTATTTCAAATTCTTAATATTTTTCCTTTTTTACCTATCTTTAATAATATCTTAATATCTTTTGTCTTTTATTTCATGCATTTAAAGTTGCGTATTCTTTTACTAATCTAAAAACCTTAATCCATTCGCCTAAACTTATAAAACCCATTAAATTACTTTTTCATTTTATTCTAAAACTAAATTCTCTTTCTTTCGAATGTTTTAATATCATTATTTCTTTGGTGTTCTATACCCACAATTAAATGCGTCCGCCAGCACTATTTGCACTTTAATTCTGACGCCGTATAAAGAGTTCTTTATCGACGTCATCCTTTCCCATCGAATCGTAGTCTGTTTTATGTCCCATCCTTCCCCACCTCTCTTCACTGTAAAAAAAAATCTGTAAAGTTACTAAAGTTTTTCAAGGAAACTGGGATTCCTAAAACTTTTTATGTAACGGCAACAACAAAAATTCCTGTAACAGACGCACTTTTGCGCCGAAAATCAAAAAATCTGTAAGGTTACTAGAAATTTTTTAGGAAACTGGGATGCCTAGAACTTTTCATGTAACTGCAACCCAGGTTACAGATAAAGTTTTAGTAAGATTACTGTAATTTTAGCAGATTCATTTGTACAGTTACAGATTTCTGTAGCTTTACAAAAACTAGTTTTGTAGATTTGCAGATTTATTTGTACAGTTACAGATGAAAGTTTAGTAAGCATGTAACTTTACATCTGTAGAACTACATATTTTTTTTTTACAGTGTTCCAGCATTGGTCTTTTACTTTTCTGTAACCATCCGCGCGCTGTTGTTCGGAGTACAAATATCGTTACATCCGCGATGGAGAGAAGATTTTACGTTTTTCTGGTTGTCTAATTAAGCTGCGTTGCTTGGAGTGAACGTTCTAATGTGTAGATCCTATTCTTATAACATCTAAAATCTTATGAAGTGATGATCGATTTTTGAGAGTGGATGGAATAATTACTGGAAGTGTTTTACTATGTTTTTTTGTCAATAAAACCAGTTTAAAAAGTGACGATGACTATCTATATTCATTACGTAAGGGAAATTATCTCAATGTGTTTCGAGCCTGTCTTGACTCGCCACCCTGACTGCAATCCAATATTTTCAATATAACGGATGGATGGTTTTGATTGCTCTACTACAATTTATGTCGAGGTGTACTGGTGTCGCCTAAATATCTGAAAGTCGGAAGCAATATGATACATACATACATATATATATATATATATATATATATATATATATATATATATATATATATATATATATATAGGACCACCATAAACGATATAATTTTTCTTGTTAAAATTAATTTTAAAATATCCTGATAACTGATGGCGATTGTAATATTACCGATTTACTTCTATACTGTAAAAAAAGTCTATATTACTAAAATTTTTCTAGTAAACTGGCATTTTTAGAACTTTTTATGCAACGGCAACAACAAAAATTCATGTAACAGATACACTTTTGCACTGTAAATCAAAAAAATATGTAAGATTACTAAGATATTTTTAGGAAACTGCAACAAGAGTTACAGTTAAAAATTTACTAAGATTATTGTAATATTATCAGATTCATTTGTAGAGCTACAGATTTCTGTAGCTTTACAAAAAATTATTTTATAGATTTACATCTTTTATTGTAAAGTGTACTGATGAAATTTTAGTAAGCATGTAACTTAACATCTGTAGAATTATATATATATATATATATATATATATGTATATATATATATATATTTTACAGTGTAACTAAAAAATAAACAACCAATTAAATAAGCTTTTTGAAAATATCAAATAAAAATATAGTAGTAGATATTAATAGGCGCATCTAGCATAAATGTTACACTACTGGCTATAACGTACAGTTTACCCCGAGAAAAAATTCACATTAAACATTCAGTATCATTTAACCAGTAAGAACACATGTTTGCATATAAAAACGAAATATTTTACCCACATATGACACATATTTTTAACTATTTCAGAATAATTTTCAGTTTTCAGGGGAAAATTGTATATTTGATTACATAAAAGCAAAAGAATTTATGAGTAGTTAAAAACTAATAGATATATTCTTTTGAAACTTCTACTTATTGACTTTAAAGGAAACTACTGTTGTTTACACATACAAGGTGTGCAAAGGTTTACCCCGAATTTTAATAGAATATTTCGTATTATTTAAACACAGAAAAATGTGTGTTATAAAGTCTGCTATTTAAATATTACACAGAAATATTCTCACCAGAAATAGTTGCATCAGACTCCTTGGAAATTCTAAGGAGTTTACGCAACTGTGAAAAGTACTTCATGCATTTCTTTTACTGCTTTACATGATACTATGTTAAAGCATAACTTAAATGCATTTTTTAAAAATAAAATAACTTTGGAATTATTAAATATTAATTAATAAAGCTAGTTTTAAATCCTCATCAATAAATCTTCCTCTTTCCACCTCCAAAGCAAAGATCCGACCATTATTTATCATCAAATACTTAAAATCGGCTTCTTAAAGGGACCATATTTTTGATTAAATGTTGAAATATATAGTGCTGTTTCACGTAGGCTAACGTAAAGTAAAACAACAATATATTTATGGATTTCTTGATGCGTATCATTAAACGCGTTAAAAATAAACACCACATCATTATTTTAATATATTAAGAGCCTACATTAGTCACTTGAAGAAACTCTCTTGCTAATGAAAATCCTATGGAAGCGTTCTTTTCGAATTTCTCGCTTGTATTTTAATATATTTAATGTTTTAAGTTGTGTATAAGATAACATTTGTACGTAAGGTAACATTTGTACTATTTCGGCTCCATTTAACTTTTTTTTTATGTGGCTATTTTTATTTTTCAAACTGGTTTTGAAAGTGAAAGAACTTTATAAAAACTCTGCAACCAAATAAATAAATAAATAAACGAAAAACTAGCCTGTTTAGAGATCAACCTCACCTCTCTTATGCAAAAAAATCATTTAAAATTTTTTAACATGCAAGCGGGAATTTTGAAAAGAACGCTATTTAAGTTTAACATTTGTAAACGAGTTTTCCTACCTGTGACTTCGCCCTTCAGCCGAAATATCTTTTAAACTTATAAATGAGCGTCTACATTTTAACACAGTTTCTGAACACGTTTTAAGCATTTTAATTCATATTTAATGCTTTTTTACATAAAGAGATTAAATTTACTTACAGTAAACGTGACAAAAATGTAAACAAAAGAAAAAAAGTACAGAAGTTCGTCAAAAAATAAATATGTATACAGTCCCTTAAGAAAAAATAAGTGTAACAGTATTATGAAAAATTATAACTTTGGTTTATAGAGCATTCTACTGTGACTTTTAGAACTGCACTTAGGACGTGCGCTAGATTTTATTCTTTTATTTCACTGATTCATTTTTTACATCAACGTTTGTTGCAATATGCCTCAAAAATTAATAATTAAAAAAAATGTTTGATTTCTAAAACCGAGAGAAAGAAAAGAAAAAAAGCGAAGCAAAATACATCAAATCTCAAACACATATTATCTTTATCCAACATACTTTTTACTTTTATTTTTTCTCTGTATTTTAGCAAGATGGAGAAACATTTATGTGAGCATTCTCATTACAAAATTCAGAATCTTGTATGGTTATTTTCATTAGAGTTAGTTTCCTTTACTATAAAGTAATTGTCTGGCAAGACATTCTTAATCATTCGGTTGACGAGTTTGAAATCATGAAAAATTCTTACTCGACAAGTAGCATCTAGGTACAACTGTAATTGTATTCCTAGTCTTTTAAATTGAAAATGGGATTTTTAATTTTCTTTTGTCGTTGCGTATTTAATTTGGTTCTAGCAATCGTATAGTGTTATCTATTTAACATATCGATGAAAAAAATAGAAAACTACTGCTACTGACAGGTCTATCTTAGAAACAATCCACCCGTTAAATTATCTTTTTTCCCTACGAGGTTTAAAATGATGTATTACATTTACGTTTTTAAATGCAATTTGAAATTTAAAAAAAGGGGGTTTTCCGAATTTTTCGAGATATTTGTGTATTTTAATGTATTTACTTTTAATGGAATCTATAGTAAAAAAAAAAAAAAAAAAAAAAAAAAAAAAAAAAAAAAACAGAATATAATACAAAAGTCTGGTTCTAAGCCAAATAAGCCATTTTCAAAATTTCTTTTATGTAAAATATATTTCGTTGACAAGAGTAATAACGAATATTTAGAGCACTTCTGGTAACACAGTTTATTGTACTATAAAATACTTGCTTTAAGAGTATTCAGATTAAAAATATATATTATTTAATTAAACTTTGGGAGTATAAATAACTTTTCATTTAAGATTGTATTTTTTTTTAAACGAGAATGTTGCTGAATTTTTTTTCTGAATTCTTGTTATTGGAATCATTTCATTTTGGGTTGAGTTTTTAATAAATAAAAATACTGCAATAACTTCATTTATATATACATATAAATAAATATACATAGAGTTATTTGTATATATATATATATATATATATATATATTGCGGACACTGCCGAATTGCGGAGAAATTTTCAATGCCATGATCTATATACTTTTATTATTTTACCTCTGAATAGCCGACAGCATAATCCTGAAGTGTCTGGTATTCACAGGTCACATTTTCACAGGTAAAATATGTTTGATTTAAATTTATCATCATGATAATGTCCGAGATACTAATCCACTTTGAACCATAGGAAAATCGTTTGCAGTGCATTTTAGTGATGTTGCGTTACATTGTTAACAATTTGCAGCAAACTGTCCAGTCATTCGACTGTTTTATAGAAAACGGTTACATAACCTTAACTTAAGTCTAATCCAACCATATTATTGCCTATATTATGATCAGAATAGAGTAACATTACGGTTATGTAACCGTTTTCTATAAAAAAAACTGTCAAATGACTGGATAGTCAGCTGTAAAATTTTTACAATCTATAGTACACGTTTGACGTCTTTGTTTTTCTAAGGTAAAATATCTTGAATGCGTTTGTTAACGATGAAGATTCAGTAATTCACTTTCAGATAACGGCTAACATGATGGTTAAAAGATTTATATCATCAATGTATTACTAATACATCTTAAAAAAATTATTTAAATACAATTCTTCTTTCTTTAAAGTTTTTCTCTTTGTTATGTGAGACATATAAAATATGTCGACGGCATTCATTGAATGGTTTAGGTTTAAATTTTGTTCGAACGTCAGAAATATATCAGAGCATATGAAAGAGTATTAAACTATTATTTCAAAAAAACTAACATTTTAAATATATGTACACAATATTCATTCAATTGCATTTGGTAATCCAAATTAAAAATAGTCTACAAGTGATCATTTTTGAATTCGGAAATTTTCAAAACACTCATTAACCCTTTATATCCCAAGATAATAATTCCTTAAAATTTCATCTTCTAAAGCATTTTTCGTGAATTTTTGAAACTTCATTAGAAGATTTACACAATCATTTAATAAATTTTGGAAGGATTTTGCGAATTAAAATTAATTAATTAAATTTGAATTTATAGGGATATTTTGCAATATTTATAACTCAACTCAAATCTTTTATTTAAAATATTTTTTTAGTATTTTTTAGAATTAGGAAATGTACAAATATAATGTTCTTACAACATAAATATAGATATATTTCCGAACTGAAACTTTTCCTCCCCCATCTTTCAACGTCAAGAAAGCTCAAAAGATGCAAAGGCAAAATAAATCATCCTTTCTAAGAATAGTTAAGTTTCTAAAGTTATTTTAATGTTACTTTAAAGTACTATCGGAGCATAAAGGGTTATATGAGATGTAAATTTCTTACTGAGCAAAAAATGTCCGGACCAGGATTCGAACCAGGGATCTTCTGGCTGAAGCCGCCAGTGCTCTACCATCTGAGCTATCCCGGACGAATCTGGTGAAACTTTCTCACCCAGATAACCTTAATGATTATAGCATCTGGTCTGAAACTGGTTCAGCTCAACAGAATAAATCTCAGGTGATGGAACTCCAGGGTTCAGCCAGGAGACACCTGTTTCGAAACCTGGTCCGGACATTTTTCGCCCAGTTGGAAATTTACATCTAATATGATTTATTTACCAATTATAATAATTGTGTTAAAATTAATCTAAGGTTTATATGAGTTGTGCGTTTGTACAAACCGTAAGCACTCAAATGACTAAGGACATTTGGAAACTAATGTAATCTCATTTTGCCGGAAGAACACGTTTAGATAAGCAATGCTTTCAGCACTCCCTTGCTTCAATAGAGTAATTTATTTTTAGATTTTCTTTGATGTTTTGATTGTTTTAAAATAATTTAAGGTCCATACTTACTGCCTCTCTGATTGATCTTTATTTGCAAAATTTGAAAATTGTTTAAAAGTGTTATAGAATACATGTATATTTAGCATATTTCAATGTGTTGCAATTAAATCCGTTTGATTTTATTTATATAAAGCATTTACAATACCTTCTATTTCTTAAGTGTGTTAATACGTAAAAAAACAAAGAAAATTGAATGTGAAATCTACGATGTTCTTATGTGCTCTTCATTTCGAATATATCTATACATATAATATAAATAACCATTAAATAAACATTACCGACCACCAACAAAAACTGTGAAATTATGAATTAAATGACATTAGCAAATACAGCTCCCCCCAACACACATAACGTAGATTCCAAAAACATAGTATATATATAAAGATATATATTTGAATTTTTCATTTCACATTAAAATTATCTTCAAATAAAAATCGATTACTGAGGTTATTGTAATATGTAACGTACATTAAGTTAAAATTATCAAACAATATTAGAAAAATAAATCTGACACTATTTGTGGATTGGAAATCGATACTTATTTAACCGCCGTTTAGAACTTTGTAATTCCAAAGCAGCGATCCTAAACTACCCGTTAAATATTCCAATACCATAAAACTCAAAACGAAAAAATAACTTTCCATTTCTTAAATTATTTTTATTGCAAATGTCGTAAAAAAAAAAAAAAAAAGAATAGTGCAGAAATAAAATGCGATCGATTATATCGGATGTCTTAAAAAGCAAAATCAATAAACACAATACAAAAATAAAAAATAGACTCGCCGGCATTGTTTGAAAGCTAAAGTGTAGTATTTTACAGCAAAATCTAACGCTTTCTTAAAATATAAAGACATTTCTTTTCACCCATTGCAGCTTTCGATTATATAACCTCCCATATGACTCATCTATGGCGATCAGACGGAGAAGAGACCTGTGCATCATTCTATCTTAAAGTGTGGGCTATTGAATGATGGGATTCCCCCCACTGCTCTTCTCAGTCAATAGCAACTGACGTGAAAATATCTGAGTATCTCCCAAATCGGAAAATAGGTTGCGCATTAGTGAGATTGTTCCGAGAAATGATACCCCAAATGCAGTCATTTTCTTGCCATTAAGAACTAATATGTAGTTCTTGGGGGAAGAACTCGATCTTTAATGCAGAGCAACCAAACATTTGCAGAATATTTCTTTGAAGATGAATGGGGAATGACAAAATAATGTCGGAAGTAATATATTGAAGGTTTGCTTATAAAAATTTTACGAAATATATTCAATAAACAATATATATATATATATATATATATATATATATTGTAAAACCACAATCTGGCTAAAAATTTTAGGCAGAAAATGTCATTTATTACATTATTTAAGCCGTTAACAATAAAATATTAAAGATAAGTAGAATATTTATTCATACAATTCTGTGAAATCCTTTAAATTAATCAGAGAAAAATGAATAAATATCTACTTTATATGATTTTGATAAATGTAATAAAAATATCATAAAAATCCGTATTTATGCAGTTTATTATAAGTTTAAGAACAAAAGAAAATATTATCAATTTTACACTATTTATAAATTGTACATATCTCTGATTTCGATAACTTCAAAGAAGCATCTTTTCATTGAACCGATCAGTTTTTGCACTGTTTTCTGTGTCACGGAATACCATGCTTTTGCTATGGGTGCTTTATACCGACTAGATCAAAATAATTTGCTTTGCATTTTTGTCAGTTTTTCGGTTGCAAAAGTCTCAGTCACTGCAAAAGTCAGCAGTAGTCTCAGTTAATAGGAAATGAAGTTAAGTATTCCTTAAGGGAGGTCCAGGACACAAAAATCTTCGAATTTTCTTATTATTGCATTAAAATTTTCTCTGTTTTTTTTTCTGCTTAAAATAACGCTTAAATCATGTTTCTATCTTAATTAGAACAGTAAATTTTACTTTTTTTGGTTTGGTTTGTTTTGAAAATCTAGCTTTTCAGCAATGGTTGCCATTCGAGTTCTTGTAAAAATGCGTTTTTCTTCATGATGGGTTATTTCATCATATTTTGTATTTAAATTGTTATAAGTCAAGAACCATTAAAAATACATGGTTCAAACTTGTAACATATCTTTTGTAATTATTTTACTTTAATTTTGATTCAGAAAATCTGAAAAAAAAAAATTTACTTCTGAAAATACGTTTTTTTAAAAAGTTACATCACTTTTTTTTTACTTTAAATATTTTTAAATTAATATTTTTTAAAATATTGAATCAAAATTAAAACATATATATTTCTGTTTATTTAAATGAAAACAAATTGAAATTCTACGTATAATATTTCAAGCTATAACGATTTTAAATTACCCTACTTTAAAAAAAAAATAAATTTAAAGTTTAAAACAAATTCTGAGAAGTGTTATCATGTGATTTTGTTAACAAATGATAGGGTTAATTATCACAAGAAAAAAATCAAAAATTTAACTTAAGAAATAAAAACTATTTTAAAATGTGTCCCGGACCCCCTTAAACTGGGAATTTGTTACACATTACTCATGTTATTCAGCGACTTGGTACCCCCAAAACAGTCATTTTCTTGTCACTGGCACAAATATGAAGTAATTGGAGAACAAATCAAACTTTAATGCAGAGCGACCAAACATTTGTTGAATATTTCTCTAAATATGAGTGAAATAAAACTAAATAATGAAGAAAACAATATTTTGAACGCTGGGATATAAAATTTTTATGAAAAATATTCAATAAAAGATATATTACTTAGTTCTTATAAAAGAACTGCTATTTTGTCATAATCTACTTACTGACGTGAGAGCTTAATGTTCCAGATATTACTGAAAACAAACTCAGCTTTCATAAGATAAATACCCTTAAAAATAAATAAAAAATTGAAAATAAGAAATGCATGATTCGTAAATTTTAATAAAAGGCTTTGAGAAAACAGGATTTCAGTTGCGTTCCATTTTCGAAAATGTAATTTGGAATAAATTTTTAAATTTCAATAATTTGTTTAATGCGTTTAATGGGTTTTATTATTTTACTCATTTCCGAATGTGAGATAATAAAAATTATGAAATCATTGTACTTATAAAAATATATTTCATAATTTCTGAAAATCATTTGGAGATATATAAAAAATTTAAATATAGATAAGAATAAAGAATTCATATAAATTGTTCAAAATGTTAATAAACAATAGGCATTATTATGCGAGTATACCATTCTTTATAGTTATCCTGTGATCCTACACTTATAAACTGTGTTCTTAAATTGAAAGGTGCAGATGCAAAAGTCCCATTATCCACTTTTTACCAGACTGAAAAGAAGGGTTATGGATTTATTTATACCCACGAAACATCTCAATGGTTGGATGGATTTTAATGAATGAGGTCGTCGTAACGACCCGATGGTTATAGGCTAGGTTTTGTTTTTATAAATTCAAAATGGCGGCCGTAAAATACAAGATGGCGGTAGAGACGGAAAACAATGTACGCACCCTATTGAGTGGCATATCATTGGATAGGTCTTTCAAAATGAAGACGATGTTTCATTGACGATTTTACAGTCAGAAACTCCGTTAAAATATTATACAACCTGGAAGTTGTATATGTAGGATGTCTAGCTTTACGGCAACTCTAACCATCATAGACGTCTATAGACCTCATCAAAACAGTGTTTATAGATAGGAACTAACAATTAAACAACTTAAAAGTCATCAATACAAGTAAATACAAAAATAGGTAAGTAATATAAACAGCTAATACAAACAAAAAAAATAATAATATGTCAATCCCTACTTGGTCAATAAGAGAATTTTTTTTCTCCCATTCTTATTTCCTCTTGAGTGGTGCTTAACACGCCTTGATCAAGAAGAGGGCTGTCTCGATTATGGAAAATTAATTAAATTAATTAAATTAATGAATTAATATTTGAAAAAAAAACTGGATTAACATCAAGTGTCATCCACTACAAGTTTAAAAAAATTATTTGTGCTTGATTGGATGAATAATAAGTATTTTATTAACGATTGAAAATTTCAAAAATATATATATAGCGAGAGTGTGAGCTAATAGTAGGAATTGAAAAAAAATAGTTTCAAATTGATGAGAAATAATTAATTAGTTCGCTCTTTACACAGTCGGGTTTTTTTATTTTTTAAATTTAATTGTTTTTTAAAGTATTGAGATATTCATATCACCATGTTAGCCTTTTTAAGGCGAATCGGACTGTAGTAGTGATTTTACCATAATGAACTCATTTTGTCTGAAAACAAAAGGATGAAAATCTCAGATGAACCAACTTGTGAGCCATAAACAGAAGTAAATTGCGTTAATGTCTAAAGAAGTAAGAAATAGTGTAAAAAAAGTTTCACTAGTTTAATGACAGTTAAGCCATGTCTAAAAGTAAAATTTTTGCACAAATTATTTTATTTTATTTTATTTTATTTTATTTTTTTTGCGTTTTGATATTTGTTGCTTATTACCCTCCAAAATAACACAATGAAAACAAATATTCAGAAATTTTCCTTTTTTTCTTGTTCTTGTTGTTTTAAATTCACAGCTATTTTAGTTTAGTACTAACATTACTAATAAAAATTTGCTGAAAAGCTCACATTTTCAATATTTAAGATTATTTTCTTGCTTTACCAGAATTATTATATGTTTAGGACTATGTGCAAGTAGTTCTCATGGCAACAAATATATCTAAAAAAAAATGGCCAATATATCATGTTTATTAATAATAATCAGTTTTTTGCATTCTTCTCAAAACTAGATTAAGTGGAGATTGTGAATTTTGCATCTAGATTCTTCAATTAATCCTTTGATTACGGGTTCGGACATATACGTTCCAATGGACAATTTCTGAATCTTTGTAAAATAATCTCTGCTAAATACTTGTACTCTTTGTTTTCGAAAGCGAAGCCTAGCACTCTTGTACGATCCTACTATCCAAATGGGTATTATGCTGAGATGGGCATTTTCTGTAGTTTTACTCCGGCGTTCTCGTCTGCGTTAATGCTTACTGGTTTGTAATTTTTTACTTCTGATCAAAGATTAAAATTCTATTAATATCGCGTTTTAATTCAAATAAAAACTTCTATATTTAGTATTCTAGTTCGAGTAGAAATAAATCTTTCGGGAGTGGTAGTAAGAAAATTATTTATAATGCCATCCAATTTTGTGATCAAGAAGCAGAAAAAGAAGAATTAATTTTGCGATAGCCCATTCTACAAAACGAGCCAGTCAAATTGCCGTGGTTTCTAGTAGTACTATTAAAAAGAATCGCCGAGAAGCAAGAGATAATTGTAATCCTGTTTTTTGTTCACTTAAAAAAAGATTTAAAAAGAATGTCTTTGAAAAAACAGGTATAGATTATACCACGTATAGATTATATAACATTTAACGTTATATTTTAACAAGTAAGCTTTTTTTAACATAATTTTCTAAAAATAATAATATTAATAATTTTGTTTTGCAGAAAGCAAAAATGTATAACTTTTTAAATTTTTTAAGCGTTTTCATTATTTATTAATATTAAATACAAAAACGTTTTTACATAAATTGATATTATTTACCCAAATGTGCAGTCTTAAAAAATGCAGCTAAACAATCTCCGCTCACCCCTATTTTTATACAATCAAAGCAGACCTGACGCATGCGCAATAGCGCGGGGGTTTTGCTCTCCGGAAACAAACAGTACTAGGATCTTCTCAAGAGAAATCTACTAGAAAGAAAAATATTTGTAAATTTTTGTGCGATAGAATATAAAAGTAGCTGGAAATAGGGCTCCTAATCGAAGGGTTAATAGTATATTTCCTGAAGAAATTTTTCATATGTACGAATTTTCGACTTTGTCAGAAAATTTTATTTACATATCAATTTCTGTTAAATAGTATGAAATAAACTTTTTATTTTTGTTGTTTTAGATAATAATGTTTTAGTGTTTATTTATTACTCTCATAAGCAAATATTTAGAACTATATAATGTCCTAATAAAGTCAGCCAAATTTCTTTAAATAAAATGCACAGTTTTCAATAAAAATGGCAACAACTCCTTAAAGAATCTTATCAGCGGTTATAAAAAAAAATCCAGGTTTATTTATTTATTTAACATTTTTTTATTTTCTAAAACACTGGTAAAAACGTAAAGCCGTATACAAAATTTTGGGGGTTTTTTTGCGTTAAGTGATAATGATTTTTTTAAATATGCGTATATGTTATTTTTAAAATATCTGTTTCAAACACTTAAATGACCTAATTTGAATATTCATTTTGTGCGAAGTTTTTCTTAGGGAACAATTTGTAAAATACACATGTTCCCTAATATAGCTATGTTTTTCTACATGATCTGGAAGTGTTGTTTAGTAAGCAATGGTGTGGTTTTGTATTCTTGAAAGGTAAAGCGCTGTTTAAAATTCCTTTGTTTTATACTCCTAAAAGTTCCACAAAAGGATTTCTTTTTAACAAATATGTTTCAAATACTCAAACAAACTTAGAATTTATAAGTTAGCGCAAGACCAACGTGTAAATTTAATATTCTCATAATATAATGTACAATAGCGGGAAAAAAAAGTAAACACCCCCTACTAACTCTGTAACAAATTATCGTACAATAACGCTACTGGTACCAAACGAATGGAAATAAAGTCTACTTTTAAACGATGTATATAAAATTTGCTTAGGGGGCCATCTATATATAAAAACAAACCAAAACTTTGTTTTTTTTTCAATGGCAAGACCCAATTTTGACACTAGAAATAAATCACACACCCTTCAATTAGCCTAAATATAAATTTGCATTAAACTCGTACCATTAGTTTACGAGGCATTAATTATTTTAAAATGGAATTATTTTAGGGGCTTGTATCCATATCGAAGTTTGGTACTCGACGGTTGTTGAAAAGCTACAGATTGAATAAGTCACTTCTATTAATGTATTATTTCTCGCCAATATGACCATTTCACTCACTTAGTACGCATCGGCTATTGTAAAATCCTCTTCAATTTTATAAATCTTACAAGCAGATTTGGAGATATATATCAATGAAAATATATATCCGATATTTTTTTTTTCAAAAGTATGATATTTTAGAAGTTTTCATATATTTGATAACAATTTTCAAGATATTGCGTATGATATTTTGATATTTTCAATAAAACAAGCATAAATGGTAAGAACTTTTGCTTCGGCTGGCCATTTTTAGCTTCCCGAACGCCCCACCCCCTCATAAAAAAACCGTTTCCAAGTTTTATACTTGAAGCTGAATTTTTAAGAGTAAAATGTAGAACCAATAAATATTTACTTAAAACAGCTATTGAAAGATAAACTGTCTAATTTAGAGGAGTTATTTACAAATTCATCAGAAACTTTTATCGTTTTTGATTTCTTTAGTTTAAACTACACAACAGGTTAGAGATGTTAAATTTTTTCAATAAAAACAAAGTATTTTGTATATAATTTTGTTGTATAAAGCACACATTTTTCTGAAAACTTGATAATTAATCCCATAATTTTGTTTTTTGTGAGTATAAAAGGCAAATTGTGTCTGTTTTCAATTAGTTTATCTTCAGTTTTGTTACATAAGTGAAAAAAATACATTTAGAATATTGTTTAATTAAGTTTTCTTGCTGAATGAAATATGTTTTAGTTTCTAATTTATATCAGGTCTGAAAATATTTATAATCATCAATAAGTTGACTATTTTGAAAATATCGGATATATATCGAAAATGTCGGATATATATCGAAAACATCGGATATATATCGAAAATATCGAATATATATCAAAATATAGGATACTTTTTATATTTTCGAAAATATGATATTTACGAACCGTGCTTACAAGTGTTGAATTATCCGATTTAAAAAATATGTAAGATATCTGTAATTATAATATTTTTTGAATATGTGAATGTGAATGGAATTTAACAAGCGTATAAGGTTTTGCTAAGATTTTGAATTTATTTAACGCACATTTTTTTTTATTGGCAGAAATGTAAGGAATATCGGCCAATGTAATATTCAGAATAAAAATCTGTATAAAGTAGTTTAAGGAATCAATGTGGAAAAAAACAGACAAATTGCTTTTTTGCTTCAAAATATATCCCAAGACGATTAATAATGCCATATCTTGAAAAAAAAGTTTTTGAAGAGTGGACCGGAGGAATTGATTCTTTTTAGGTCTTCTCAGATATGTTTGCATGGTTTATATTTAGACTTATTTGAAGAACTAATATTAAGTATACCATAAAAAAGACATCAGAGTAACTTTACATTCGTTATTCTCATTTGAAATAGGGTTAATAATTCTATTATTAAACTTATTCTGCTATTTCATTAAAAATTTTGCAATTAACTCTTTAATGCCGGTTGGCGATAAGACTTGCCATTCGAATTTTTTTTTCTTCATATTTTAGATTTTTTTACATACTACTTCCGATTATCAAGAAAACTTACCTAACTGAAAGTCGTAAAAATAAATTTAAAAATGTTTTTAAATTAGCCTGTGTACTCGAATAGATCTAAATTTCAAGCTATGGAAAAAAAAAGGTTTAATTATTTAAAGCTCTCTTTTAATGGGTTAAAATCTTGCTTGTAAAGATTATAATTTTTGATTGATACACAAAAGTTAATAAATAACTAAATTATCATTTCAAATGAAAATCTAATTTTAAAGTAATTGCTTAAAAGGCTCAAAGGCCAACATAATGAACAGGAATCTATGCTGGGACTCAAACACGGGCCATCAGTATGGTGCACTGACGTTTTACCGACTAAACCATATGGAATGATACCCATCCTGGAAAATTTCTCACTATTACATGTTGGCAAGGCTACAAACGGAGCATAAGATGGAATATTTGTCGTGAGCCACCGACCTGGTGCGAACACAAAACTTAATTAAATCCAGCATCGATAGAAACTATATAAATACATGGATATTATTCTTATTATTATATTACTTTGAAATTTGATTTTCATTTGAAATATTGTATGCAAGGCGAATGTATCCCTCTGGAATAATTTCAATGTATTAATATAATTTCTATCGATGCTGGATTTAATTAAGTTTCGTGTTCGCGCCAGGTCAGTGGCTCACGACAAATATTCTATCTTATGCTGCGTTTGTAGCCTTGCCAACTTGTAATAGTAAGAAATTTTCCAGGCTGGGTATCGTTCCAAGTTGTTTAGTCGGTACAACGTCAGTGCGCTATACTGATGGCCCGGGTTCGAGTAACGGCATAGAATCCTTTTCACTATGTTGGCCTTTGCGCCTTTTAAGCAATTACTTTGAAATTTGATTTTCATTTGAAGTATTGTATACAAGGCAAATGTTTCCCTATGGAATAATTCCCATGTATTAATATAGTTTCTATCGATGCTGGATTTAATTAATTTTCGTGTTCGGCACAGGTCGGTGGCTCACGAAAAATATTCCATCTTATGCTGCGTTTGTAGCCTTGCCAACATGTAATAGTGAGAAATTTTCCAGGCTGGGTATTTTTCCATGTGGTTTAGTCGGTAGAACGTCAGTGCGCTATACTGATGGCCCGGGTTTGAGTCCCAGCATGGAATCCTTTCACTATGCTGGCCTTTGCGCATTTTAAGCATTTACTTTGAAATTTGATTGTCATTTGAAATATTGTATGCAAGGCGAATGTTGCCCTGTGGAATAATTTCTATGTATCAATAAAGTAAATTATTAGTTTTAAATAACAATAAAAGACTTTCGTGGGAATAATTTATCTGGCAGATATTCAGTGTAATACGGCGAACAATTTGAGTAAATTAAATTAATAAGTCTAAATATCTCATATTCTACACTATGGATATAAAAATGGATTAAATGATGTAAAAACTTTTTGACCAAAATTGTGTAGATATCAAATACTAGAATTAAATTAATCATTTGGCGTAAATACAACGGTATCTATTTAAAAAGAAAAGAAAGAAAATTCATTTTGTGAAAAGCGTTGAAATGAATAATTTCGTGTTTACACACCAATTAAGCTATGAAATTTCATATTAATATGATCATCAAATTTCCTTTCATTAAACTTAGACATCAAGCTAACGCAAACATGTATACTGGACAAACTGATCGACATAATGAAAGATAAAAAGAAATAGTTGCAGCAACTTGCTCCCAAAAATGTAAAATACTGAAGTTTATCTACACTGTAAAAAAAATTCCGCAACGTTCCTGGGAAAAAATGGGCAGCTGAGTTGCCCATTATTTCCAAGAAACATTTCTTGAAAATGACTGGTACTTTACTGTATATGTTAAAAACTTTCTACAGAAATGCCAGTAAGTTTCCTGCGAAATACCAGGAATATTTCTGTTGACAGCAAAACATCACTGACATATTCAAGGCTGGAGTAGCACAAGAGCGAAAAATGTCCAGACCAGGGATCGAACCTGGATACTTGGCGTGCCGTGCCAATGCCTTACCTGTTAGGTTATCCGGACCGATACCTGGCTGACATAATTCACTCTGGATGTTCGTTCCCTTCATTATGACATTACTGACATTTCACAGCATGCGGGATCCGCAGACGATTTTTACATTTCCAGTTGACAATTTTCGCTTTATTATCATTATTTGTTAGAATGAAAAAATATTTTGAAATTGACATCAAAATTATTATTTATAATTTACACGAAAAAATAAATTTTCAGTTAAAATTCAATAAAGTAAATATATATGTGATATATTGTTTCTGAACTTTGCTTAAAATATAAAAATATATAAATGTAAATAATAATTAGAAAAAAAATCTAGACATAAAATATTTTGGATTTTCGTCAGTGATTATGTTAGTTTACAAGTTAGATAAAATACATATAAATTTTCATGAAAAAAAAACCTAAACGTAATTGTATATTTTTTCCGAAAAAAAAAAAAATTCAAATTTGCAGCAATTCAAAGTGTCAAATATATGTCAAATTTAAATCAAATTGTAATAAAGTGTTAAAATATAAAATTAATTAAAAAAAGAAAAAAAAAGTCAAGAGGTAGCATCGAACCCGGGCCGTACGGGTGGCGTGCAAGCTTTCTGCGTCCACACCACGAAAGACACGTTGAGAGCTGCAAACTAATGGGTATTTGAAACGTATGCTAAAACTCGGCATCTAATTTCTGAAAATCTAAGGCCCATTTGAAGAAATCCTTTCACAAGAATAATAGAGATAAGAACTCTAAAAAATACTTTAAATTAATCAAAATAGGTGAGAATCATATTTGATTGTCCCCTGGTTAATGCAGATCCAAATAATAGGTGTATTTTTTTTTACACAGTCTGCTCGTTAAAGATTTCACAGACAAGTACGAGAGATAATCTCTTAGTGATGTCACAGAGGTATTGTATTTTCATCTGAATTATCTTGACAATAGAGACGTAAAGGATTATGTCGTTTATTGATTTATTTGCATTCCATATTGATTTTTTTACATTCATTTAAGGAATTCGTTTTCGACACTCGCGCGCGAGCAACGGATTATAGGGAAAAAAAATAATAAATGGCGGCCGCAGCGTTTTGCTGTTTCCAACTTTTGTTCAGGAACGTTTCAGATAAGAAAACCAGAATTTCACAGGAAAGTGCTAAATTATTCTGAAAACCTGAGAAAAGGCGAAACGTTCCTGGATTTTACATGGAAAGTTACCATTTTTTTTTACAGTGTAAATAAAAAAAAATATGATTACGACAAATAAGATTTTTTTTTTTATATATGATAGAATTTTAACAAAAGAGGAGCAGAAAATTATGCGTAGATTAGTACGCAAACAATGAGAGGGCAAAAGTCCCCCCCCCCCAAAAAAAAAAAATCCACATATTTTGCCTAAATTTAAAAGAGAGGATGTGTTAACATGATGTATAGAAACCCTTTTTATCAAGAGTTTCTTGTAATCTCATGTCGTTGATTCAATGAGACTGTTAAAATATCAGGATCTCTTTTGATAATTTAGATAGCACATGAACGTAGAAAAGATTCAGTTTAACGTAAGATTGTGATATACTGAAATACGTTTCACGCTTTGTTTACATCGTAAGACAGATTTAAGCTTTAAGTTTATCTTAACCCCTTCCTGCATACTGTGACATATATGGCACATACGGAATTTACTGTAGTTCTGCAGTTGGTTTTAATCGCAAAAGTTCCATTCTTCTTTATTTAATACGTCAGTGGATGAGGCATGTTATGCTAACAGGTGCTGCTTCCTTTCGAGCGGATTTTGGCACCTAAAAAGAGGCGAATGGTGAGAATTTATAGTTGTTACTTTGTGTTGCTCGATAGTGAATATTTTTATTGTTTTTTGTGTGGAAAAATGAAGAAGAATGGACTGAAATAAATACAGCTGTGTTTGTAAGAATCCTCTGAATAATATATCATGATGTTAACACATTGTAGAAGTGCTAGCGTATACAGTACATAAAAATCGGTACGTTCCACATATGTCACACCATGCATTGACGTGTTGTATTTTTCCATAGTGGTTGAAATATGTATTTGTTTATTCACCATCAAAAATGCAAAGTGTCACTATGTCTGAACAATGACCGAAATTGCTTTGCCAAGTTACACACTGAGTGAAGGGTCCAGGGCCAGAACTAAGGAGGGGCAGAGGGGTACGTGCCCCGTGCGCCAGGACGAAGGGATGCCAAATGAAGATTGTGTTTGTCGATTTTTCTCACATCTATGTTTAGCACGGTTTTGTTAAAATCATCCTGTCTGGAGTATGCCAAAGCATAGAAGAATCTAAAGATAATACGGCATAAGGATCCTGTATAAAGCGGAATTTGTTTTCTATTCTTGTCGATTCCGTTTTCAAGATTTTAATGAATCAATATTTTGCAAAGAAGATTGTTCAGTATTACATATTTTATTATTACATATTTTAAAATAAGTAGACTATTAGAAAATTCATGAAATTCTCTTTGTAAATATATTTTTGCGGAGGAAGGGGGGGGGGGGGCGGGTGCGACAAAATCCATGTTTGCCCCGGGTGCAAAAAAGGCTAGTTTCGGCCCTGGGTCAATGAGTGACTGTAGTTTTCAACAGCATTGTGTCAGTTACTGCAGACTGTAGTTCTCGGCCAAAAATATGTATCAGTTACTGTAGCCTGTAGTTTTAAACCAAACATGTATCAGGTACTGTAGCATGTAGCTTTTCAATAAACTATACATGTATCAATTTCTATAACTTCATTTTTCAATAAACGATATACGTATCAATTACTGTAGGCTGAAACACACATACACAGATAGATTTCATATGTTGTTTCTCTATATATTTTGAAGTTTTAAGAGTTGCATGCAAGTTTTATTGCTGATTTCAGTACTATGGAAAAGTAGTCGCTAATGCATGGTGTGACATGTATGGCACGAACTTAAATCGGCCTTATATTAAGGTGGATTTGAAAATTTCGAATTTTGAGTGATTTTTGAACATGTTACATTAATATTTAGCAAACTTTAAAATTTTTCTGCATGCAGGAAAAAAAATCATGCAGGAAGGGGTTAAGCGTGCACCCTAATCCCAGCCCAAATGCTTCAATAACATGAGTAATACATATATATATATATATATATATATATATATATATATATATATATATGTATGTATGTATGTATGTGTGTTTCAAATTATGCTTTTCTGCACATCATAGACGGCCCCTTAAACCAGCATTTTGAAGTTTTTTAAGCATAACTAGAAAACTACTTGGAAGAAAAATGTGAAATTTTGTATTTGCTTAAAGAAGGATATAACAAATCTAAATCCATCAAAAAAATTGTAGTTTGCAATCCATATTATTTTTTATTATTAATTTCATAATTTATAATTATCATAGCATAATTTTTTTTTATTAAAAATAAAATGTATTTATGTTTGGGATTTTTAGTACTATAACCACTTAAAGAAATTTCACATTAGGATTATAATTTCAGGCAATATTAATAAAAATATGGAAATGTAAATTAACATTAGAAGCTCTAGATTTGAAATGTTTATAATTCAAAAACTCATTATCCAAATGACATGAGATTTCGTTCTTAGGCGTAGTTTTACCCGAATATTTAAAATATCTTGTCAAAATTGGATGTTGTTATTGAAAAAAAAACAAAGTTTTGACTGTATTTAATTTGCAGATGGCCCCTTAAAGAAATTTTATATACATCGTTTAAAAGTAGACTTATTTCCAGTCATTTGGTACTAGTAACTTTCTTCTACGATTATTTGTTGCAGAGTTAGTAGGGGATGTTTATTATTTTTTCCACAACTGTACTTCTACCAAATAAGGCCATGCTCTTAATAATGCCATATATCTATATATTGTATGTAACGGTACAGAACATGGCAGCATATATCTGAAATTTGTGTGTTCTGGACATGTGCGGATAGTTTCAACTACAACCGATATCGATTTCATCATCATTTTTGGATCACGGAATCTGTCATCTCATCGTTGTTAAAAACCATAAGTAAACTACCATTTGAAATAAGCGTAAATTTTTCCGAGATAATGATTTCCGAGATAATTTAGCGATATTTTAGAAAGCACATTGAAATATACTGTATATTTAATTCTGTTTGTGTTTAAAATATGTGTTAAACAGAAATCCTCTAATAAGTCCAATCAAGGCTTTGTCTTATAAAGGGACAATTCAGTATATTAACATTATAAAAGCTAATTATAAATTTTTTGTGAAAATATTTGTAAAAAACTCAGCATCTGTCAAAGAGATCGTAAAGAGATCTCAATAGAGTCGGGGCAAATGGAATCAGAAGTTTTGGCTAGTCAAAGCGCATTTTCCTTAAAAATAGAAGCCGTAGACTAATGTACTCTGTGAAAAAAAAATCTGTAAAGTTATTACAAATTTTCTAGGAAACTGGGATTCCTAGATATTTTTAATGTAGCGGCAACAACAAAAATCCATGTAACAGATACACCTTTTCACTGTAAATCAAAAAATCTGTAAGGTTGCTAAGAATTTTTTAGGAAACTTGGATGAAGATGGGACCAGAACTTTTTATGTAACTCCAACCCGGATTACAGATAAAATTTTAGTAAGATTACTGTAACTTTAGTAAATTCTTTTTAAAAGCTATTGAAATCAGTACACTGTAATAAAAAACGACATTTTTACAGTACAAAGAACTGGTCATCTCGCTCACAAACTCGATCACAGTGAATGTGATGTATCTTTCTTTGGTTTCCTGACTTTATTAACATGGAAAATACAGTAGTTGCGTAAAATTAACGGCAAAATTTACGGTAAAATTGCAGGCCAGCAGTTTGTGCTGGCGTCCAAATTGAAAGAAATTGTCAGCACATTGAGCTGTTAATTTTAAACAACTACTGTATTTGCCATGTTAATATAGTCAGGAAACCAAAGAAAGATGCAGCACATTCACTGTGATCGAGTTTGTTCTGGCAAATTTACAGTGGTTTTTACAGTGTAGCTTTGCAAAAACAAGTTTTGTTGATCTTCTATTGTACAGTGTACAGATAAAATTTTAGTGAGCATACAGATTTCTGTAACTTTTCATCTGTAGAATTACAGATTATATTTTACAATTTATTAAAAGGAGAACTCTTTATTTTGTTCTAATTTATTTTAATACCTGCAAATATTTGTTAATTAAAGTTAAATCGCGTATTTAGAAAATTTTGATCATATTTAAAACACATACTCCTAATAAATTCCCTTTAAAGTGTCTTTTATTTTGAACTCTCCTTGCCCCATTAAAGCAGAGACAAGAGTTTGCATGATTTAATATGATATATATATATATATATATATATAAATATTACGTACAAAAACATTTAAAATGCTGATTCTGATATAACATAGTTCATTTTGATTTGAAACCTTCACATGGTTTTATTTGTTACAAGTTTTTTATATAATTCATATATTATATTGTCAGTAATAATGAGAATTTTTGAAACAAATTATTAACAACAAACAAATGGCTTATATACAGTGGCGGTCAAACGTTTCCCGCCCGCATAATATTTTTCTTTAATTTGTAAGTATACCCATATGAAAAGGAATCTCAAAGTTATACATTTTATTGACATAATAGTCAGGAACGTATTTATGGAATAACAAAAAAATAGTAATAATTAAATTGACAAAATTAATTGCAAAGGAAAACGCATGTTCTAAAAAGTTTCCGGCCATCTTGGCATGTTTTGAAAACTATGGTGTTATGATAGAAAATAACAGTGATCAGCAACATTTACAATTAGTATTTTGTCGCAATACCTTTAGCAATAAGTACTGCGGCGCAGCTTCAGTGAGCGGTTCAAGAAGCTGTATGGTAAGTTTTTTTTTACTCTTCTTGTAATTTTTGTGTAAATTCTGCTGAATTTGAATTTTTTTTAATTCCGCACAAGTTTATCAAGTTTTTTCCAAAGATTTTCTATTGTATTCAGATTGGAGGATTTGCTGGCCATTTCAAAAGAGGACTTTTTGTACGAAAACCACTGGTTGACGAGCTTGCATGTGTGCTTTGGATCGTTATGATGCTGAAACAAATAGTTGCGACGACATTTTTTTCTCCAATAAAGCATAAAATGATAAAGCAAGAAATCCTTATACATTGCACCATTCATGTTGCCGCGGATTTCAACTAAGGGACCGACACCTTTCTCAGATAATGCTCCCCACAGCATAACGTGTCCTCCACCATGCTTCATGGTAAGAATAACATATCTCTAATCATATCTTTTGTTTTTAGGTTGCCGGACGTAGTGTCTTCCATCTCTCTCAAAAAGGTTGTACTTCGATTCATCGGAAAATAGCCTACATTTTTCCAGTTTTAACTGGACCAGTCTTTGCGTTCCTTGACAAACGCCAGTCGGGCCCTCTGATATTTTTAAATTCTGAAATGTTTTTTAACACCAACTATTCCGTAAAGTCCTACGTGAAGTAAGCGTCTTGACACGGCAGGCAGCCTTATTTCAGCCCTATGTTTATTCTTTAAATCGCGGGATCTTGCAGAGGCATTTTTATGCAGGTACTGCTGCTTTTTTCCAGATAATTCTGCCCGTACGAATAGCCATTTTCCGGGGTCTCCCGGACCGAGGAAAATTCCCGAAGCCCATGGCCATCTTTATATATTTTTTATAATCTGAAGATTTTCAGTTCGATAACTTTGCCTCAATCTTACGAGAGGATTGCCCCTCTAGCGACAAACAAATCACTCGTTTACGAACAACAATTGTTGGAACTTTTCATTTTATATTTCCAACTATATTATTGACGTTGATTAATTAACACTAGAACGCCCGGAAGGAGTCGATTCGACTCCGACCATATGATTAAATGTCAACTGGAAGCAGAAATTCTTTCATAAAATAAGTTAAATTTAAACCGCACAGATTTAGGTTAAATAAATAAGTCAAATAATTTTAAATAAAACTTCTGGTGTCACATATTTGTTATGAAATTTGAGTAAAATTTCCGGGCGTTCTAGTGTTAACAAACACGGCCGAAAAAACACTTTACCGATAGGAAAAACTAACGAATGACGAATGGCCGTTAACTTTTGAGCACGCGAATTTCAAATACCTCCCGTTTGTATCAAGTGTTTTCAATGTCCGATCAAAATGATAACGTGGTCAGAAGTCATTTGCATATTCCTAACTTTTGGAGCAATTTCTTTTCTTCTTAGTTGAAACGTTCTGGCAAACAAATTCATGAAACTAAGTGACCGGAAAATTTTGACCACCACTGTACTTTATATATTTACATATTATTTAAATGAAGATTCATTAATACGCAGTCATGATCTGAAAATAAACACTTTGCTGGATGATGTAAAAGAGAATAAGTATTTTTACCAATCACATTTAAGTAATCGGCCAGCTATATTTGATTTATTTTGAATTTCAGGAAAATGTAAACTAATGTTAAAACTCAAACTATCAGTAACAAAAGAAATTAAATTGCAGAAGAAATCGCGTAAGTCTGAGAGAAAGTGTAGTACACTCTAAGATGGATATTTAGAAAGCAGTAATAATGAGCAAGATTTAATTGATTATTGAAATTTTAGACATTGCATATATAAATCTGCTTACTGGAAGCATCTTACAAACCTAATTTAATAATAAATGTCTATACACTCTCAGAAATGGATACTCAGATTTCACGAAATTTTCTTCGTTTTTGACGAAACCATTTCCTGGGATATACTCCGAGCAAATATTTCGTCAATTTGAGAAAATTACTTTCTTCGCTTGTTTGAAGATAACAATTTCGTCAAAAGTGCTTGTTTGAAAAGTGCAATCAGAGGGTTGGTGGTGCCACCTATTGAACAGTTTAGAAGCTCTTGTATTGACAGGAGAAAAAATAATAGCTTCGGGGTGATTTAAACTCACTACCTCCGGTGCGGGAGACGGTCGCTCTAGCCATTACGCTATTGAGTACTCGAATAGATATGATTTTAGATGCATGTAAGTGATTCTACTGTATGTTCATATTTTTATAAGGTTGGTTGTAATTTTATCGATGCTGTTATACTTATAATTCTTGCAAGTTTTAATTAGTACGGCTAATTTATTATTATTATTTCCTATGGTTAATATGAATAATTATAATATGGCTTGATTAATGTAATTTATTAGGGAAATTTTCTTTGCTCGATGAATGATTAAAATATGGTCTGTTTAATTTGTTGCTCAGAAATAACGAATTTTAAAGTGCATTTGGGGGAGATTTTATCAATTTAAGTAGGTGGTTAAGATTTTAACACTTTACTGTTTACAGAAGAAAAGGGAGAGGGATCAATTATGCATATTTAACATGATAGTTATATGAATGTATTTCTTAAATGAAAAAGAGATCTTGGAATTTTGAAACTTTATTGACCAAATTTTCTTTTTGAACGATTTTGTAAAACACAGGGAATTTATTCTTTTCAAATTAAACCATAGCGAGCAAAGTAAAATAATAATAATAATAATAAACATTCTTAAAAACTTTAACAGCTAAAAGAATAGCTAATGCAGAAACAATAACTACCTGTATTTCAGCATTTTCTGAAAAGCGCTAAAAAGTGCAATTTTTAAAATAAATTATGACAGGAATAACATAAAACAAGCAAATATCTGCTTGCTAAAGTCGCAGGATTTGAAAAGGTACGGTTTCCTTAAAATGCATTGAGTCTGACTGTGAGTGAAGAAACACCTTTGTCAAATATTTGAGAGTTTACGTGTCGTTAAAAGTCACGTGATTTTGATACGAAATGATTGTCAAATACAACAAAATATATCTCGAGGATTGCTGAATCGTCAAAATTGAGAGTTTTATTTCTGAGAGCGTAGCTGGGAATGTTTACGTGGTATCTTACCGCTAAAATTTAAAGAATTTTTTTTTAAGGAATCGCCAAAATCTGTGATTAAATAAGGCAAAATGTACTAGTAAATTTTAGTTCTGAGAAAAAAGCGCTAAGGTTGGGCAAAAGCGTTAACTGAAAGCGGAAATCATTAGTCTGAAATATCTTCGGAATTTGTGTCATTGTATTCCACATCTATCATATTGTGAGACAGTGCTGTTTTTTATGTATTTCACCAGCACTTTTAGAAATCCAGTGTATAATATGGATTTTTGAGCATCCATGTATGAACGGTCTCACAGATGAAAGTTTTTACCTTCTACACGTCAATGTTCCATAGAGGGAACATCAGATTCAAAAATACGTATTGTATTATATCGATCTACGTCTAAAAGCAAAATGTGGTAATTGAATCAATTTAACATTGCGCTATGGATTTTGCATTTATATTTGCACAAAGATACAAAAAACAGAACTGTATTTGCTTAGCATGAAACCAAAAATCTACTCTGTTCTTGAATCTTGAGTAAATTGCTCTGAATCTTTGAAACAAGTAGATGTGCATTAGGGTGGGTCGAAAAAAATCTACATATTTATAATTTAAACGTAATAGGGCTGGAAAGTTCCCTTTTGCAATAGAAAGGAATTCGTAAAATATTACATTTGCTGGTTACTGTCTTTTACCACCAAAAAAGTGCCAAATTTCCAAAAAAATCACAAAAAACATGTATTTTTTCAACTAAAAAATATAGCAATATAATTTCTCATAGAACGCAATAGATATAGCAAGATATTATGAAACATTAAATTTCGATTATGGTGACATCATATCTTTTATCGGCGCAAAAGTTCCAAAATTTCTAAAAAAAAATTAAAAATTTTACTTTTTCATTTTTTCTAAATTTTTATAATTTTCATAATGTTTATAGATTTTTTTAATGTTTCTAATAGATCTTTTTTTGCTATTAATTTCAAGCAGATTGTTTACCATGATGAGTGTAATTCTATCAAAAAATCTCTCCATGATAGAAACACCTGCAGATGACCGTACTTAATTTTTTTGTCGTTGTTAGAGAGCAATATTTCACTTCTTTCGCCTTTATAAGGTTTGCTTTATACGTCGAAGGCCCCAAATTAGGTTCCTTATCAGGTTAAAGAGGTGACAAAGATTCATCTTCGCGAAGTTAAAGAAGAGCACAGCTCTTTCATACTTGAACTAGGTCCCTATTATTTTGGTCATTTGACTTCACCGTTTGGCAACACGACTGCTATATGCAAAGATATTGCATATTTTTAAAAGGAAAATGAAACAATAACTGCAAAAATAAAGGCTATCGCACGTGATGCAACTCTTTTTACCAGAGGAAGCAAAATTGGTGCTATACGTCTGCTTGAGAACAAGTTTAAAAAACCACTTCATTGGCTTACTTGTCCTTACTTGTCACAATGAGCTTCCGCTGAGACATCTTTTCAAACATTTTGATAAACAAATGACGGGGCCCCGGTCGTATTGTGACCCAATTGGTAACTACCTTGAGATTTGCGAATCATTACCAATTGCAAAGTTTAAGCCAATTAAATCTAATCTGCTAGCTGTTGGTAGAGACGATCTGTCAACTGAGCAGAAGTATATGTTTGAAATAATGAAAGCTATTTCAACACATGAGTTTTTAATTGATCTTTCTTGCCGAAGCCCTGGAGCAATATCCCAGGCAAGGTGGATCACTATTGCTAATCGAATTTTGAAAATCTACGTTCGAACAGCTAAACCCTATTCTTAACTTATCATACTAGTTGAGTACATCCTGAAAGTGTATTGCATCGGTTGTTTCTTAATTAAAATTAACCCCTCATGTTTCTATGGCTCCCAGAATCTGCGGACTATAGTTAATAACTTCCGTTAGTTGCCAAACCATCTATTAAAGATTATACTTTCTATAATGCTACGAAATGCCTATTTCAAAAGTCAATATTATATAATCATTTCAGTGCTGGCAGATGAAGAAGAGAACACCAGGACCCTAGCCACGAAGATAATTGTCAAACCAAGAAGTTCTGTGTACTCGAACAGTTTCATTCGAGAGTTCGTCATTCTAGACTTGAACTTTGAAGCTAAAAATAACATTGATTTAATCGACTGAGAATATTGTAAACTAATGAGACCGTCCGTTACAGATTTTCTATCGAATGACGATCTCACAGCGCTGGTGAGTTCGGAAGGTTCGTATAAGCTGCTATAAGTTCCACACTCAATCAGCAGAAATATGAGTGAAATTATTGCCTAAAGTGGCTACTAAACTTTGGGACCGGATCAGACGAAGGGTTAAATCAGATCAACTTTGGTCTCTCGAGGGAAGCAAGACGCATTATAAAATTCATTTACATTAAATACTTCTTCATTTTAAGCTAATTTAACCCGTTTCGGCTAAACATCTCTGTATTTCTGTAAATGAACCACTTCGTTCATTTTATATCACTTTTTTGGTTTGTGGTGTATGAACTTCTGTCTCTTGCTGGCATATAGTAAAACAGCAGTATATGAAGCGATACCCAAGAAAAATGAGTGATTACCTTCTTATTTTCTAGTCTATTACAAACAGTTATGGAAATTAATATATATTTCAAACATATTATTAGATATAAAGTAAATTTATTTAACTCTAGACATATCATAGAAATTATAAATATTTAGAAAAAACAAAAAATTTAAATATTTGCTATTAAAAAAAAAAAAAAAAAAAAAAAAAAAAAAAAAAAAAAAAAAAAAAAAAAGTGGTCCCTTTGCCGCTGTAAAAGTTATGATTTCAACATAGTGAACATTTAGCAGAACGTTTCTAATACCTTCATGCAGCTATTGTGTTCTATTAGAATCTGTATAAGTACGCTTGTATAATTTTTAAGAAAAATTGTAAAAACCATGCTTTTAACGATTTTTTGGTACATTGGCAGCCTTGCGGCGGTAAAAGATATTTACCTATTAGTGTAATCTTTAACGAATTTATTTTTTATTACATAAGGAAAATTTCCCGCGGTATTATGTTTCGATTATAATTAATTCAGTTTTTTCGACCCACCTTAATGCACATTAACTTGTGCCATCGATATAAGGACGTCACGTTGTATGCCAGAAAAAAAAAAAAAAATGTTTCCAGTGAGAAAAAAAACCTGCATGGTAAAAGCATTCTTAACTACACTGTAAAAAACGACATTTTTGCAGTACAAAGTACTATTCATCTCGCGCACAAAATCAATCACAGTGAATGTGCTGTATCTTTCTTTGGTTTCTTGACTATATTAACATGGAAAATACAGTAGTTGCGTAAAATTAGCAGCACAATGTGCTGGCAATTTGGACGCCAGCAGTTTGTGCTGTCCTGTTTTTGTGTCCAAATTGTCAGCACATTGTGCTGTTAATTTTACGCAACTACTGTATTTTTCATGTTAATATAGTCAGGAAACCAAAAAAAGATACAACACATTCACTGTGATCGAGTTTGTTCTGGCAAATTTACAGTGGTTTTTTTACAGTGTATCATGGTCATTAGAAAAACATTGTTTAACACACTAATAAATAATTTAAAAAATTGTTTTAATATAGTAAATCCTGCTCATCAAATGTATAATTGATTTTTCAATAGACTGTGGAAGCTTTTTTCTCCGAAAGCTTCGTCTCATGTCTTGACAAATTTAGATAAAATAGTTCTTCAGTACCATCACAGCTCGACGGCCGCTACCCGTCTCTTTTTCTGCTTAACTTGTGTTTTTTCTGAATAATTTTTAGAAATTTACTTTCAATTAAACATTTCTGTAGAAAAATCGAGATTTCAATTTGATTGTCGTTAATGGCATTTTGCAAAACCATGCAAAAACAACAACCATATCCATTCGAAAAAATAAGTATATTCCCACCAGTGCATATTTCCACAACATATTAAAAATAATATATTTTTTTAAATACTCATAGTTTTTATATTTCTGTTTTAATGTGATATTTATCAATACATAGTTCGTGGTGTCTTTGTATCATAGTGCGGCGTTTAAAGGTTTAAGAATCCAAAAATTGGTGAATTGCGAAAAAATGATTTCAATTTATAGACGCTCATGTCTTAGGGGTATAAAAGCATGTAATGCGTATTATTCGATAAAGAACAAATACAATTGTAATACTGCACAGTTTTTGCATTATTTTATTATGTATCAGCGTTTTATGTATTACTGCGCACAAATATGATTTGTTAAAAAAAAGTATCTCTTCTATCAGCTTTGTTCCCAGTTAAGTGCTTGGTGTTCACTGAAGAAAAATTACAGCAAATGTATGATTCGAACTTAAATACGATACATTATTAGATCGAAGGTACATGATCTGTAATAGAGTTTAGTAAGTAACATTCTCCGTCTCATTGTGTCCGAAAATATTAATCCACGTAAAATCATCAAATCTTCATCACAACATCTATCCCTAATTCTTTATTTATTTATTACCCTACCTACCCTATCTATTAGCATTTTTAATAAACCTTATTCACTTGCCTTTGGCCGACTAATTGGACATATTTTGACAAACAAATGCTTCATACATGGATACTGGTGCGCATTCATGCAAATTTGGGAAAACTTTTATTTTAGGGCTAGAAACGAAGATCCGATGAGTCCTAAAATAAAAAAAGTTGTTTAACATTTATTTATTTATTTATTTTGGGATACGGATTTAGTGGCGGGAAATTTTGAAGAAATTACCTTTTTTAACAAGGTCGAGTGAGGCATTGTTTTTTATGTATTCTTTAGCCCGTTCGGGATCATGGGTGCATATATGCACCCTCAAAAAGAGGATACAGAATTTGTTTTAGGCACCAGTAAAAAGAAAAGTAATAGTTAGTTTCTTTAATTAGAGCATTTTCGTGATTATTTAAGTAAAGTTAATTAAAAAAATGGTGCAATCGAATAAAATTTGTGTAAAAGCCGCCGGTCCCGAAGGGGTTATAACTGAATCGAATGCCACCACTAGCAAGTCAATATGATCACTTATTGAGAAGCTATGCCAGGTTTTAAGAACTTTTTTACATAAAATTATTACAATTAATTGAAATTATTACAATAATTAATTAATCATCAATACCTCGGTCAGCCAAAACATGTAAAGCGCCCAAAAAGATATATTCAAGTGTTATGTGCTTCAGATAAGGTTACGGGGACGCATTGCATTAATTTCGTTCTCCTTTTACCCAAGCACTACCGTTATCCCTCAAGATT
The DNA here is from genome assembly GCA_963932465.1 of Maratus speciosus. Classification (NCBI taxonomy): domain Eukaryota; kingdom Metazoa; phylum Arthropoda; class Arachnida; order Araneae; family Salticidae; genus Maratus; species Maratus speciosus. Next base: position 111,149,309 of record OZ010796.1, on the reverse strand, counting down.
TTAATTCCTATAACAGAAAAATGATTCCATTCTTTGTTGAAAGTACTCACATTCGTTTTTCCAAAGCAAGCCATATTAATGTACAGCAGACTTATTTAAAAGAAAGTAGAATTTGATAGGTATACTGCTGGTTACTTCATAATAGGACGCTCAAATAAACTTGGAATTGGTACTTGTTTAGAAATGGTAGGAGAACAGAATGCAAACAGATAATTAAAAGTTCTGTGAGAAATCGTTCAGACGAATTTCATAGACGTTCTTTTAACCTCATATCTTTGTTCAAAACTGTCACTGATAAATGAGGCCATTGAAGATTTCTCTGGGATAGCTTTGGTCACTTCCAAACAACTTGTTGATGCTCAGAACAGTGACATCAAATGGTATAATTGTGATATAATTAAGCTGCAACAGTGGCTTGAATCAAAAAATTCTTTCAGTATCACAATATCAGAGTAATATAAGTTTTTCTAGGAACTGCATTACTGGAACTAGTAACACCGATTACTATATATCCACAGATAAAAAATGGTCCAATCGGTTGAAAAATCTTTACATCAAAACAAAACTAAATGAAGCGAAAATATACAATCTCTTGTAGCCGTTACCGCCTCTTTCAAATAATGCGTTAAAACTTTTAGCACTGATCTTATGATTTTCGGTGAGCGAATGCTTATTCGGAGAAATCGTAGTAATGAGTTGTCACGTTTTCAGAAATGCAAAAAAGCACGCGCCCTCTGTGCAATGCGGAAAAATTTGAAGTTTGAACTTTATGATGAATTCACCACGGCTGATCAACACCAATTGACTCGTTCTGGAGCTTTCGTTGTTTATGCCTTTTACTTCCTGCACGGCTGTAAAGTATAACAAAAACACTTGCAAAACTTTCCACGGCGTTTGAATGCAGTACGATAAATACGTGAAAAACAATTTTATGACGGTAAAAATACTTGTAATAGTGATTTCGATGGTTATGATGACCCAGACAGTACGTGAATGAATAGAGGGAATTGTTGCGCATATACCAGCACATTACCACACAGTTTAAGATTTCAGCAAATATTCTGGTTTACACTATTTGCCACACACTCTCAGAAAAAGCTGTAAATTTATGAGCGTTTGCCCTTCAATTTTAACGCGCAATAGCCTTATTTGATGAAAAACGTTTTTATCAACTAAATAAATGGCCTTATCCCATAGATACTTAGAAAAATAAGGACAATTCACAAATTCTTACAGTTGGCAAATCTGTTAGGAAAAATACGGTACGATCCCATACATTTTCCTCTGCTAGGGTGTAAACCCTTCATTTTAGTCGTGTTTTGAAAAATAAGTCACTTAATCGCGGCCGTAACGTATTTTTTAACACGCCAAAAAATCGATTCTGTGATGATTATCTAATGTGCTACGGAGCAGTAATTAATGTATTATTGTGTTTTAAAGTACATTATTACGGACTGTACAAAATGATAGGCATGGAGTTTTTTTTTTTTTTTTTTTTTTTTTTTTTTTTTTTTTTTTTTTTTTTTTTTTTTACAGGGTATGACTAGAATCTCTGCTGTCGGCCTCTGCCCGTAATTTTACAGGGATATTTTCAACAGTGTACTTAAAAACAATGCCATCGCGGAGAGACAGTATTCTAAAGAAGAAAAGTTGCTAATTAATCAACGTGCTGTTGAGTTGGCTTAGAAATTTCTACCAACCATATTTACTCAAAACATAGACTTAAAAGACTACACTTTTTTAAATCTCAAAATAGCTCGTGTGAATTCTTCCATCTCATTAAAATGTCAACCAGGTGTATTAAAACCTACACCCTCCTCACACCTGTGTTTAGTAATGTTAACAGAACTAGTGTGTCAAACACCTCTAAGGTAAAATGCTTCTTTGAAATTGATAGCTAGTAAATTTATGCGTGTGTATGTGAAAGAAAAGCATTACACATATATGTAAAAAATATATTCATTTAATTTAATTTGTTTTTTTCCTTTTACTAATACCTGAATTATAATTATATTTTAAGAATATAGCTTCTGTTTCACGCTAACCTTTTTTTAAAGGTTCTTCAAAAGTAGAAAAAGAATACATTCACCTTTAAAAAGTTCTTATTTAGGCAGTTAATTACGAGAATATAAGAACTTTTCATAAATCATAATTAAAATTATAAATTAAGGAATTCTTAAGATAAATGAATCTTAATAGACACTGTATTTCAATTTATCTCATTCTTATATTTTCAAACATAGGAATGTTTGAAAATAATGGTAACATTAATATGTAATGCAGCAACCTGCTAATATATTTAATATAGTGATGAAGAAAGATTTTCTCCCTGTGAATACAGCACATATCTTACGATATTTCAGTAAAATATATATACTAATCATTTCATATCATGTGAATTCACCATTTTGCTTTTAAATGTTTAACCGGATTTTTCGTGTTTAGATATGATTAATGTTTCGGAAGATTTCGTGATTGCTCTCATTGCTTTCAGAAATTTCTAAAACTCACGAAGGCTCTGAGTTAGATATTTAGTCTGTAAAATTTTACTCATTTATTACAGTGCAGATTTAACTTTTAGAAGGAATTCTATCTAGCAAATTTTCTTTCACAGTCATTTTAAATTTTATTTACAAATAATAAGAATAATTTGCAAATGAGGAGGAATTTCAAACAGGGGCAAAATAGTACGAAACTGTATTCTTAGAAAACATTTTACTGATTAGTTTAAAATTGTTTTTTCTATTATACACTAGCATCCCTTAAATAAACCCTTGCCAGTGACGCCCGATCTCAGTTCGGGAAACGCAAATGTACCAATTTTGAAATTCCCGACATGAATTCGGGCGAGATAAAAATCGGTGATTCAATTCCGTGAATCCCGAACTCAGTTCGTCCAGTGCATAATATGTAATATACCATTTTCCCAATAGAAGGCGACACTTCCCCGCAAAAAGTTCGGCAGTTTTCCGCCATTTGTCCAATTTTTGTAAATTTGCAGTTTGTAAAGGATTTCTGAAATTCAAAGGAACCTTAGGGAAATGGAATTCATGACTGTTGATATAAATAATAATATTGTTGTATTAGTTTATTATAATTATCTTGAAAATTATGTCATCTGATTTATTTTGCTATGATCTGAGCAAAAGTTACTGAAATCCATTAACATTTCCCATATATGTGAAAATATTGAACATAGTAGTTATTTCGTTTAAAATTTTTGTCTTTTTAAAAAATAGTCTATTTCTAACACTTTGATGATAATAACGAACAAAATTAAAGGGTAAATAATTCCATTTTCGGCACGTTTTACTCAAATATATTCCACAGGCAAGGGGTTAAGAAAAAAATCACACAGAAAGCTATATTCGGGCATAAAAAAATCAGTGCAAGGAGTGGTCAGCTTTATATATGGACCTGTTTCATATGCTGTAGAGAGCATTATTGTCAGTTGGCGGATTATTTTATTCCGCTATCATTGACACCACTTTTTGAACTAACACTATTCATCTTATTTAATGATTAAATAACTCAAATTTTACTGTTTAAAAAAAGTTGTACCAATGAAACAACCTAAAAAAAAAAAAACTTCCGATAGGCAATACTTGTAGGGAGAAAATTTCTAGTCTCAATATTGCTGCTCAACAGTGCTGCCTCGTCATGTATAAAGCAGCTTTACAATAACAATAATTATCACTTCTGAATATCCCCATACATCACATAACTATCGGCATCACACATAGTTATATGTGCCGTGTTGTTTCCCCGGATAGTTACACTATAGATTTAAAATACGCAAATAAATACATTTACTTATGTGATTTCATTTTAATTATATACATATGCATGATTTTTCTTTTAATTTATAACTATTTTGTGTAAAATAAATTCCTTTTTTTACGATGCTTGATTTTTCATTATCTTTTGAAAGATTTACTGTTTACTTTCCTATTCGAAATCATTTGAAATTTTATTAGCATTTAACGATAACACACGCCGTTTTTTGTCAAGTTAATTAACCTGTAATCATTGAAGCTTCCAAAAAATGTTTAGTTGTAAAAATGTTCTTAATCGGTTTACATGTAAAATAATGTAAATCTTTCGTCCGCGCTCACTAGAAAAACAATCTAAAAACGCTATATTAACGATTTAAGGTGGATGTTTTTGACATTTATCATTAAAAAGAGATTAGAAAAAATGGTTCTATGAACGAAACACTGAAAAATCTGTTTTAACACATTTGCAGTCAATAAGTGTTTCATTTTATATTGAGAGTGTTTTTCGACGTCTGATTGTCTGCACATCTTCCTAATATCTGCATTTTAAATATCATTAAAAAATCAGATTTTAACAAAATTGATTTATTTTGTTGAAGCGATGGGAGGAGAGATTTTGATTAGATATTGGCTAATTTTATCCATAATTCCCCATAATAAGTTGGGTTTCATGAAGGTACACATTCACACAAGGAAAAGGCGACAATCCGAAACTGTCCTTAAATCGGGATAGGATTAATATCGGTGCTGCATCTTCGGCCTAATGATACTGCGTGTCAAGATGTCCGATAATATGTATGTTACAATTGTTCAGATGATTTACTGGTTGCTTTCAATTAATAATGAGCACAGTCATATGTATTTTTATGTCTCAAAAGGTTCCACAAAATAATTCGTATATTAGTATTTAAAGTGCATTTTTATCATGGTACATTTTACCAAATGTAACAAAATTTGTATGCTTTTTTTAGCGCTTTTGCAATCGGTTGAAATGTTCTGTTTCTGATGCTATTATTCTGATGGTATAGCGCCTAGAATATATAATGTGGAAATCGGCTATCCCTGTAATACTTAAAAAAAAAAGCGCTAAAATATTGTATCCCTTAAATGTTGAATGATACTGCTGCAGTATGCAGATCGCAGCGTCATCTGCAGGATATTTTCTACAACTGCAAGAAATTGCTAGTCTATACAATGTAATATTAGTAATACGAAAATCCCGCAGATGTCGCTGCAACCGACACTTGGGATTTTAGCACTATCGTCGCACATTTAAGGGATACAAATTTTTAGCACTGTTTGGATAGCATATTTCCAAACTAGGTATTCTAGGCGCTGTACTGATGGTATGTATTCTGACACAATGTTTGTACACCACTAGCGTCATTTTGATATTATTTACTACTGCATATTACTAGTTCATTGTCCTCAAATATAATTAATCATACATACGCAGTAGCAATGTACTATATATAATCTCATTATTTTCCACGTTATGGATCTGAAAATATATGCTTGTTAAATTCTGAAAATAAAAAACATTTTTTTTTTTTAAAAAATGAGAGTTTTATAGTTCAAATTTAGCTGAATACGTTTTATAAAAGTTACAACAAAACAATGTTTTTTTTGTTTTTGTTTTTGTTTTTTTTTTTTTCAATAAAGGCACTTGCTAAAATCCCGCTTCAGGACTGAATGTTCATGGGGTTTGGTTGATTCTTTATTCGGGAGGTACGATCTGTTACACTTCCCAAAAGACTTTATAAAAAAGTAAAAAATAATATAGGCAGCATGCTGCGGGAACACCCCTGTGATTGAAAAAGATTTGTTTATTATATGAAATAATTTTCTTTCCTTTAACTGGAGAATTTCAGGAGAATTTTGAGCTTCAGTTCGCAAATTTGCTGCGTGTTGAGAGAAAAAGTACATTCGTAAATTTTCCGTTGCTAATACAAATAAATACTAGGTAGTATACAGCTTCCAGAATAACCTTTTTATTTTACTAAAATGCAGCTTCTGATTGGAAAATTTCAAGTAAATTTTACTTTAGATTCTTACATTTTCTGTATTTGTTTGTAAAATTGTCAAACAAAAGCGGAAGTTTTCGTGTTTTATTAAAAATGAAGATCCCACCCCCCAGGAAAACCCTTTAATTCCCGGATTGATTTGAAATTGTACCCGTGAAAAATATTACCGTAATAAGACCAAAAAATTGTATGTAACTGGTTTTAGTAAATTTCTTGTAGATTTCTTGGACTTAAATACTTGGAGCTATCATAAGCTACGAAAGGACTTAAAATTGAGTAAAATGTGGTTATTTTGAATTGTCTATTTTTAAAAGTTCTTTGCAATTCCTAAAAGTAAAAATCATGTGAGAGAACTTAAAACTCATCTCGACTCTTTTTAATGAAGATGTGCAATAGAAGAAAAATAAGATCTATATGCTCCATAAAATGCGCGCAACTTAATGCCATTCAATTTTAGGTTCCATTTTATAATACACTTGGTTGAAAAAAACCAAAATAAATTATAATTACATGCTAATAATTAAGTGGAAACCTATCAGTTGAAGTCTGTTATCTTATATTAGTTAAAATTGAAATTATATTTTTCTAACATATTATGCATCATAAGAAGCAGTAAAATATAGGAAGATTTTTCAAGATTTCTCAAGATTTTTATTTAGATAACTATGGCATGAAAAATACCATGAAATAAATAAAAATTCCGTAGTTCCGGAATATTTTCTAAAGTTAAATATATATATATATATCTATATATATATGTATATTTACAATCCTTCAAAAAAATTTAACTGTAACAGTTGTATACAAAAGTATAGAAAATCACAAACAAGGAAATTTGGCGCAAACAGGGTTACTTTTAGAACACGAGAGCTAAGTTACGTTTAGATTTTTTTTTGCATATTGTACTAAATTTAGTTATGTTTAGATTTTGTTTTACATATTGCATACTCCTAATAACGTATATGTAGAGTGGATCAGTAACTTCTCTTAATGGTTTTTAAAATCATTACCAATTAGAAAACCAGAGAATTATGCATAAATAAATCAAGTTGGACGGCCCTTCTTGCTAGTCAATATATAAAAAAATACTTAGCCTGCCAAACGAACAAAGGCAAAGAACCAAGCATCAGACCGCTTACTGCTTAGTAACAGTGAAGAAATTATGAATGTTAATCCCTCCAAACATGCCAGAGTAAAGTATCAGATATCAATGGAAACCAAACATTGCATAAAATTAAAATAAGGAGTAATATAAGGATGAAATTCTTTAATTTAGACCAAACTCATCTTCCTAAAGGAATTGCAAACAGAGATACAGAATTTTTTTAAAAATCCGTGGCGATAATAGATATCAAATTTTTCTCTTCTTCATCAGTTTAATATTTAAAAGAACATAGAAACTTAAATAACGCACAGAAAAAAGTTAGGATTGAATTTTTGGACAGGTACTTACTTCAGCTGCTTGGTTTATAAAGTTCGGTTAAGAAAAATAAAATTTCTATCTTTAATTAGTAAAAAAAAATTAACTCTAAAGTTAAGCAAATCCAACAAAAGTGAGATAAAACTGTCAATCGGCTGCGTAATACTTAAATTATAAGCTTAAAAATTAATATATATATACATAAATGAATAGCATAATATATTTACTTTTGGAACAATTTTGAAATTCGCATTTTAAGAACGGACATGGATGATTACAAATTTGTGTAAAATATTGAAAGATGGGCGCGAAGATAATCATGCCTAATTTAAGAAAAATGGATTATCAGAAATACATTATGATGTACCGGGTGTCCCAAAAAGGACTGACTGATTTTAAAATTCAATAACTTGCAAACGGTGATAGATATTTAAAAAATTCTTGCAGGAGGGTTATGCATAAGGTCAAAAGTTTTATTACAGTCATTTTCGATTTTAGTTCGAATTACAAACAATAGATGGCGTTGTAAGCAATAGTCGCTAAATACAGGCTCGATTTCTGGTCCTTTATCTTGTTCCATGCTGAAAAAGGAGATGGAAATGTATTATCCGGGCCACGAAGTACCAAAAATCGAGCCTGAATTCAGCGTCTATTGATCGCAGCGCCATCTATTGTTTGTAATTCGAACTAAAATTGAAAATCACTGTAAAAAAACTTTTGACCTTATGCATAACCCTCCTGCAAGAATTTTTTAAATATCTGTCACCGTTTGCAAGTTATTGAATTTTAAAATCAGTCAGTCCTTTTTGGGACACCCGGTATTTAGTACAAGAGAAAGGGATTCCTGTCAACATATAAGTGGGAACTTGACTCACATATGGTAATTTAGGTGTTGGAAAATGGTAAATAAGTGCCATATATATAATCTTGGAAACTGGATATCACCCCATGTTTTAGCCACAACTTTCACCCTGTTTTCTTTTTGTTAAAGTTTACTTCTTTTAATTTTTGAAAAGTTGTTCTTTGTAGAATACATTATGATGTATTTAGTACAAGAGAAAGGGATTCCTATCAACATATAAGTCGGAACTTGACTCACATATGGTAACATAGTTGTTGGAAAATGGTAAATAAGTGCCATATATCTTGGAAACTGGATATCACCCCATGTTTTAGCCACAACTTTCACCCTGTTTTCTTTTTGTTAAAATTTACTTTCTTTTAATTTTTAAAAAGTTGTTCTTTGTAGATATATTTGACTTCGAAGTAACATAGTTTGAAAAGAGTAGTCTTTAATTATATATGAATGCATTAACCACGGCCAAACTCGATAGCCTGCTTTATACGATTTCCCAATATTCCTTAGTTTTGGAATCATTAAAGACTACATTCGCCACCAGATGGCGCGAATACCTACAGTAAATTGAATATTCTCTGCTGTAAATAATGCTTATTAAGTGTTATTTTCATCCATAAAAATACGAAAAACGTCGCTGTATATCTCTTATAAAAGGTATAGATAATATACGTATATTTTGCCTCGGCGTTTTTTAAACTGCAAACAGGAAAACTGAAGGATTTAGACCAATGTCAGACGGGCGTCTTTATTGCTGCTTTTTTGCTTAAGTATTATCCATTTACAATGCTATAGCATTGTGAATGGATAATAATTAAGCAAAAAAGCAGAAAAAAAGACGCCCGTCTGACATTGGTCTTAGGGATAAGATAAATAAATACAATGCATTAAGGGTGTATTCGAAAAAAATATTTTTCCACCCTCAACAGCTCGAAATTTTCTGAGACATTTTCAGACTCATTTTTAAAAGTAAAAAAATGAAACTTGCTGGGGTGATTTCTGAAGACATGTTTAACATGCCGTGTGATTTCATTTTCAGCTCAATTAATTAGAATTTGATTTTAAACAATTATTTTCTCAGTATGACCATTTTTTTCATTCCCAGATCGCCCGCTTCGAAAAATTCGGTTCAAAATGCCAACTTTGACAGCGTTTTTTACAGTATTTTCTGCGTTTATCAAAAAATTAAGAAGCACCACACATTATATAGTTTCTAAATAAGAGAATTTCCAAGTTTGATGCTTTTGAGAGCAAAAATGAATTTTAAAATGAATCAGAAAATTAGCAGTTTGGATCGGAATACACCCTTAAACATAAGCAACTAAAAATGTATTAAATAACACGCTACTATAACACGGAAAATAAAGATTAGTGAATTTCTGAATTTGCTTTTTTTTATTTTAATTTAAATTAAATTATTGCAAATTAAAAAAAAAATATTAAATATTATTTACTACTTTCAAATGTTAAGAAAATTAATCAAAACTTTTTCAAAAAATAAATTATTCTCAAATCAGGATAACTTTTTAAACCATTCAATTATTTTTTGCACCAGACTTATCTAAAATAGAGGTATATAAAGTTGATTGCGGACAACTTTGGATAACAGTAAACATTAGAGGTACTGAAAATGAAGTGTACAGGGAAATAGAAAAATAAAAAAAAATTAGAGGTTTCCATCATTTTTAGAAAAAAACAATAAAAAACAGGGGGAATTATAAAATCAAATGTTTGAAGTTTAGGCAGTTACATTATAAAAACTATAATAGAACTATTTACACAATATTAAGAGAATTAGCATGTTCGCCAGTATCCGGCAACCAACTCATAACGAAATATTTTTTTCAGAACATTGATTATTTTTGCACGATTTTTAATCAATTAAAAAAGTATAGATATATGTACATTGCAAACAATTTTCAATAAATTTGGTCATTATATGTGTTGATCTGAAATATTCAAGCTTGTAGAAAAATAACAAAATTACATAGAAAATTAAATATTATAATTATGCACACTGATGTTATAAAAATATGATACTAAAGGTTATTTACAGGTTTCATAATATCAACAAAATAAGCAAGTCTTTTTGCCAATAACCGAAAATCAACTCATATCGCGATTATTTTTTCAAGTCATGGATATTTATATGATTCTTAATTATTAAGAGAATAAGAGAAATTATATATGTCTGTACATTGCAAACAATTTTCAATACATTTGGTCATTATATGTGTTGATCTGAAATATTTAAGCATATTTAAAAATTATAAAATTACATATAAAATTAAATATTCTAATTCTAGCCCTTTAAGCGTCCGGCATATTTTTTTCCCTTTATGTTTAATGATTCATAAAATAATATCTATGAAAATTATTTGTATGGGAATTTGTTTATGATTACCTTACATATTTATTTATCATATGCACTGCAAAAAAATAGCATTTATACCAGTTTTGTGTTATATAAGCCTTTGAATTCAAAACCCGGTTAGGCCGCTTAAAGGGCTAGACAGTTATGGTATAAAAGTATACGATTAAAATAAAACTAAATTTACATGTTTCTTAATATAAAAAAATAAGAATGTCTTTTTGCCAATATCCGGCAATCAACTCATATCGATTTTTTTCAAAATATGTTTATTTACATATTTTTTAATTATTTAGAAAATATATATATGAGTACATTGCGAACAATTTTCAATAAATTTAACCTTTATATGGGATACTCATAACTATACAAGCATATCGATAAATTACAAAATAACATGATAAAATTAAATATTCTAAATCTGGACACTGATAATATAAAACTGTGATACAATTAAAAGAATATTTGAATGTTTCATAATATCAACAAAATAAGAAAGTCTTTTTGCCAATAACCGACAATCAACTCCTATCGATTTTTTTTTTCAAAACATGGATATTTACATAATTCTTAATTATTAAGAAAATATATATGTCTGTACATTGCAAACAATTTTCAATAAATTTGACCATTATATGTGTTGATCTGAAATATTCAAGCATATATATAAATTATAAAATTACATATAAAATTAAATATTCTAATTCTGGACAGTCATTGTATAAAAGTATACCATTGAAATAAAAATATATTTACATGATTCAAATTATAAAAAAATAAGAAAGTCTTTTTGCCAATATCCGGAAATCAACTCATATCGATTTTTTTCTCCAAAACATGGATATTTACATGACTCTTAATTATTTAGGAAATATATATATCAGTACATTGCGAAAGATTTTCAATAAATTTAACCTTTATATGTGCTAATCTTAACTATACAAGCTTATAGAAAAATTAAAAAATCACATAAAATTATATATTCTAATTCTAGACAGTCATCATACAAAAGTGTACGATAAAAATAAAAATATATGTACATATTTTACAATATAAAAACAAAATAATCATATCTTTTCGCCAATATCCGGTAATCAAATCATATCATTTTTTTTTCTTTTCTTAAAAAAAAAAAAAAAAAAAAAAAAAAAAAAAAAAAAAAAAAACATGGATACGATTCTTAATTTAGAAAAATATAGGTATGTGTATAATGTGAACAATTTTCAGTAAATTTAGATATTGAAGGTGCTGGTCATAAAATACGGAAAAACAAAAAACTAATAATAATTAAATATTTTTTTTCATGTTTCGTTATTTTAAAGAATCAACAAGTCTTTTTTTCTTTCAACAGTTTGTACTCCAAATTTGAAGGAAATTCATGAAAAGAAATTTCTGGATTTTTTTTAGTGAATCGTAAGTGCAGTATGGAACACAGCAATGAGCCAGTTTTTACTAAAAAAAAAATATATCTAAAATCGCAATTTCAGTTAAGTTATACCTGAGAAAACACAAGCTTGCAGGCAAATTCTTCATTAGACACAGTAGGTAAAAGCGCCCCCTATAATTCTCCGGATAGAAACTCTGGTTCCACGAAAACAAAGAGTTTTCGACTTTTTCTTACGGCCGTGTAAGGGAAATAACGTTTGGCCGTGCACTAACATTTTGAGAAATTTTCGAATACCTAAAATAGGAAGCAAAACAATCGGAAAAATGTCAATGAAAGCCAAAAAACAAAACTTGTAATAAATATTACATAATTTCGTTCTAGAAGCGTTAATATACGAAATATAACATTTTTTTATTAACTTTGCACTATTTCGGGAAAAAAAAAACTAATGTAATCGTCTTAGTATACCGATGGAAAAAAAACCCCCTCCCTAAAGCCACGAGGCATATTGCCCCCTAAATCACCAAATCCCAGTTTCCTTTCCATAATGCGGGTTGAATTCAGTGTACAAAGAGATTTTTCACTGATATCTCAATATATTTTTATACAACTGTGAAGTTTAGTGGCCACACTGTAAAAAATTATGTAACGTTCTCCATAAAATGGAGGCAGTAAGACTGCCGCTAATTTTATGGAGTAACGTTACATAATTTTTAACTCCATAAAATGAAGGTAGCCTTACTGCCTCCATTTTATGGAGAATTTTAACCGATATAAATGATGTTATATTACACCAGTTATATAAGTTTAAATTACACCATTATATAAGTTAAATTACCCCAAAAAATTGGAAGCAGCGTGCTGCCACCAATTTTATGGTGTAACGTTAGATAATTTTTTTACAGTGCATTCAAGAAGACAGATTTAATAATTCTGGATATTTTTTTTTTTGGAATTTTGTGGTTTTATTTTCAGCCCCCATCTCAGAAGATCAGCATCTTTTCAGGGGTGCCCTTGCCTGAAAAGATGCTGATCTTCTTAGGATTGTAGCCTTTTTGTGTCTCTTTATACCAAGTTACCAAATCGGAGTTTCATTCGGTTTTCATGAACGCTTTCAATAGAATTGTATTTTTATTTAAAAAAAATATCTTTATAATATTTAAATTACTATACCCAGCTATTTTTTGTCTTGATGTATGTTCAGATTTTAAAAGCAAATTGGTTTTTCTTTTCTAAGCATTTTCTATTTACAAATTTTTATACATATATGAATAAAAGTGATGCTTTGTTTTTTAGCTGTACGCTATTAAAAAAAAAAAAAAAAAAAAAAAAAAAAAAAAAAAAACGAAGAAAATGCTTAGAATTTTCTGAACCGGATTAAACATTTTTAAATAACCTTTTTATCCACGCTAAAGTTTTACAACTTTCTTAATGTTTTTAATGTTTGAGTAGACAACCAATATATTTATTGCATCACTGTAACATTAAAATTTTTAAAGAAATATATCAGAGGAAATTCGCACTGAGTTCATATGATGAAATTTCTCTGAATCATTCGTAAATTATTATCGATTTAGAAATACGTTTCCTTTAAATCAAATTTAAACAACAATTGTTAAAATGTCAGTACGTTAACATTGAAAGCATTTACTTTCAAATTTAAGGCGCCTTGAGCAAATGCGGTCTATGCAAACAAAGTTTCTAGTAATCAAAGTCCCCTAGAAAATTTTTTCGAGTAGTTTACTTGGTAAATATATATTTAAAAAGGAAGGATTAGAATAAACATTTCATGGCCCCGATTAAATATAAAATATAAAATAAAGAAACCGCCAAAACAGGAAATTTCTTGACATAATGATGCTATTTTTATTTTCATTGTTACTTTAAGCACGTAAACCTCATTTTATGAAATCTGTATTCAGCAATGAAAAATTCACACTTTGAAAATAAAGTTACATAAATTTTTGCTTGAAGTTGAAATGCTATTGTTGTTCATGCCGTAGATTAGATTCAGGCTATGCATGACAGCAAGAAAAATACTGAAGCACGTTCCACAGTAAAATTCATAATAGACTTGATGATAATTGATTTTTTAACGTATTTGATTCATGTTTCATAAAACATATTTTATAAAAAAGAAATAAAGAATTTAAATTTTTTCCTGAAGAGTTTATTTTCATGCGTTTTTGTTTTAGTCCTGTTTAGGGTAAAATAGATTGAAACCCAGTAGTTTGCGTAAAACACTACAGTCCGCCAAAAATATGATATATCAGCTTGACGCAATTTGAGCAGCCAAATAGCGGCTAATGGAGGAAATACCGGTATATGCAGCAAATGTTTATAACAATAATGCATTTAAACATCGGAGGGGCGCGTCATGTACCAGGATATTATATATGAAAATTACTGCAGGACAAAGCGAAAGCGACAGCGACGGTAAAATAAGTGTTAAGTACAAAAACTGATTTATTTTTTTGAAAAATATTATTTCTATGTTTTATTGTGTTTGTGTGCATTTTTCTGATAGTTAGTAAGATTGAACTTGAGATTTATCTGTGGAACTTCCCATTCTATGATATCATCATTGGCTTATATACCTATGAACATTAAACGACTATTTTATATTTCAATATTCGCAATCATAAAATAATACTTTGTAAATAGTCTGCAATATTAAATAAAATTGTTTTGTTTTAACAGCATAAAAGTTGCTTGAAATCTTTTCTTTTGTATTTTTATTAAATTTATTTTCTCTCTAAATAAGTTATTATAACTCGAGTTGCTCGTATTACACAAAGTCGCGCCATACACGAGTAAATGCAGAGTACTAAGCTCGAAGCAAGAAAATAAAGGAACCATTAAGGTATCCCCATGCTTGCACTTGTCTAGTTTGCGTGTTGGAATGTTTGTGATTTTTTTTTTTTTTTTTTTTTGGTTTAACGTTTGCTAGTTTTCAAAATTCTTAACTATGGGTACAATCAAAGTTAGTGGAAGCTTTTTTATATTATTGTTATGTAGCATACTTTATAAGGATTTGTATTCCAAAATGAAACTGTCGTTAGGAGGTATAGATGTATTTTTATGACTTGCTTTGCGTCCCCCATTTTTCTGCGGTAAAACCGGATATCATTCGGCGGAAAAAGATGATTATGGCTAAAAAATTGAAGAGCCCTTAAACAATGCTTGAAGAAAAGGATGCCAAATTCAAAGTGGCAATTGCAATTTTTATGTAAAATTTTGATTTTAGTATGAAAGGGTTACTTTTTGTTTTGTTTTTCTCACTCAGCCGTTTACAGCATGTGAAAAGAAAATGTTACAATCTTATTCACCTAATTGAATCCCCCCCCCCCTCATTAAAATTTTCTAATTTCTTAAGTTTCCCAATGTTCAAATAGACAGTCGGTATATTATTACATAGCCGAAACATTAAAATATCTAAGGAGTTTATATGCTTCAGTTTGTAAGAATTTTTGGTAAATTACCGATACTTTAGAAAATAGATCCCTTTAAATGACTGATTAAACAAAAATCGTTTAAAAGTCAATGCGTTGACACTTAAAATAATTTAAAATGGAAGTCGCATTGAGCGTTAAAAGTGTCTACAGATTATCGCTGAATGTAAACAACATTTGTAGTATTCAAAGTCTCTTTAAGCTTTTCTCAAGAAGTTTGCCGATATTTCAGAAAATAGGTCCTTTTAAATGATTGATTAAACAAAAATTGTTTAAAAGTCAGTGCGTTGACACTTAAAACAATTACTTTAATATGGAAGTCGCATTGAGCGTTAAATGTGTCTACAGAATAATCGCTGTATGGAAACAACATTTGCAGTATTCAAAATTTCTTTAAGCTTCTCTCAAGAAGTTTACTTGGTGAATACGTATTTAAAAAGGGAGAAAATAATAAAGATTTCATGGCCTCGATGAAATAAAAATAAAAATAAAGAATGAGTAGAAAAGTAAAATTTTCTAACATAATGATACTATTTTTATTAACATTCTTATTTCAAGCACGTATTCCTCATTTTCTGAATTCTGTATTCCGCAATGGAAGATTCACACTTTAAAAATAAAATTACATACATTTTTGTACGAAATTGAAATGTTATTATTGTTCATATCGCAAGTAAAATTCAATCTCTGCATTATTGCAAGGTCAATACCGAAATATGAGCACGTAAGCTACTTAAATTAATAACAGGCTTGATAATTGATTTTTAACGCATTTGGATCATGTTTCATAATTCGTATTTCATAAAAGATAAGGATTTTATCTGTGATTTATGTATATATTGTTACGTTATGTGTATATGTGATTTATGTACATAAGTTTTTCCCAATAATTTAATTATCCAGTATAAATTGTAATTATTGTCATAGCAAATCGTAAATGAAATATATTTATAATTTGAACATTATACACAAAGGCAATCCCATTGAAACTGACGTAACATTTTACCATCAAATTTTGTTTTCAAATCTATGTAGAAAATTTACTAATAAAACTAGAACAATTTTTTACAATTTAAATTATTTCTTACTAAGGTCTTAATACCCAAATACCTACAGATTATTTCAATCTCTCTTTGAGTCCCAAAAATTGCAATTCAAAATTCTGTAACTGGCGTAACATAAAATATACAAACATTTTTTTCGCCTTCATTGAAATGTAAAAATTATCAAAACTATCCAGTTCTCAACAACACTAAGTAATGCCAAATTATAACAGTAACTTGTTTAATTAATTTCTGAACAATACAAAACAAAAAAAAAATGGCATTTACACGTGTAACTGACGTAACTTTTATTGTGTAACTGACGTAAAATTATGACTTTACAAAGAAAATAATGGTACTTAACTTAGTTTGTAAACAGTAATTTACAATGCCTTTGTATTGGGATTTTTCTATAGAACATAAAAATATCAAGTTTTCCAATCATACCGTTAAATTAAACATATTATAAATTTGATTCCCCCCAAAAATGATGATTTTCTGTGGAATTGCCCATAAGTAAGTAGTATTCTAATTATTCCGAAATACATATTTGACTACTATTTAGGTACCTCCTGTTATTAGATTTTTTATTGCATTTGTGTCTTAAAGTAAGAATTTCGTTTTAGCAATTTTATTGACTTTATTTTTTTTCATGTCCACAGTTAATTCCTTATACAAGTTATTAGATTTATTTTTGCTTTTAATAGCAAATGTCACGTTACTCCCCGACAGTCAAAACTGCAATTGATATGGGAATAACATATATTTTGTAATAATTTAAACTAATAATAACTTGAAATTTCTTGCAAATTTCAGATGTTTATAATATAAGGTATTCAAAATTTTTACACACACATTTCCTGTAAAAATAAATAAATAAAAATAAAAATTCAATTTCAGTAAATCTTAATTAGTTTTTCATAAATATGTATATTCATTTCATATATATGTATATGTATATTATGCAAACTTAAAAACTGTATAACTGTTAATAAATACAAATAAACATAACTATAAACCAGGCGTTCAGAAGACAATAAGACTAACTCCATTATAAGTGGCGTTTTTGTTTAACAAAGGAACATTGAAAATTTTCTATATATTTATAAAGTGATAAAAAGTTACCCTTGATTAAAAGAAGATTAATGAGTTCAGTCAAATATCCTGAGAAAAAATATTGTATAGATGCAATATTTTTATAGTTACAATAACTTTAACTGTTTATACAGAAGATTTTCATTTGATGTGGTTAATCGATTTGTGCACTGAACGACAATTTGATTTTGCCAACATATGTTCGCAAAATCAAATACACACTTTCAAAAGAAAATACTTAAAAATTAAGATATTTATAGTAAAGTTCTATACCCAAACTGGAAACAATATTTGATTAATGTTAGCGTACTATATAAATTGTTAGCAGAAATTAAGTAACCGCCGAGTGGCCATATAAAGATATTAAGAGACAACACTAGTCAGGCGGAGAAACTCGAACGCTAATGTTAAACCTATGGGAGAAATCTTTGTAATGTTTTATACCCAAACTGGAAACAATATTTGATTAATGTTAGCGTACTATATAAATTGTCAGCAGAAACTAAGTAAACGCCGAGTAACCATATAAAGATATTAAGAGACAACACTAGTCAGGCGGAGAAACTCGAACGCTAATGTTAAACCTATGGGAGAAATCTTGGTAATGTTTTATACCCAAACTGGAAACAATATTTGATTAATGTTAGCGTACTATATAAATTGTCAGCAGAAACTAAGTAACCGCCGAGTGACCATATAAAGATATTAAGAGACAACACTAGTCAGGAGGAGAAACTCGAACGCTAATGTTAAACCTATGGGAGAAATCTTTGCAATGTTTTATACCCAAACTGGAAACAATATTTGATTAATGTTAGCGTACTATATAAATTGTCAGCAGAAACTAAGTAACCGCCGAGTGACCATATAAAGATATTAAGAGACAACACTAGTCAGGCGGAGAAACTCGAACGCTAATGTTAAACCTATGGGAGAAATCTTTGTAATGTTTTATACCCAAACTGGAAACAATATTTGATTAATGTTAGCGTACTATATAAATTGTCAGCTGAAACTAAGTAACCGCCGAGTGACCATATAAAGATATTAAGAGACAACACTAGTCAGGCGGAGAAACTCGAACGCTAATGTTAAACCTATGGGAGAAATCTTTGTAATGTTTTATACCCAAACTGGAAACAATATTTGATTAATGTTAGCGTACTATATAAATTGTCAGCAGAAACTAAGTAACCGCCGAGTGACCATATAAAGATATTAAGAGACAACACTAGTCAGGCGGAGAAACTCGAACGCTAATGTTAAACCTATGGGAGAAATCTTTGCAATGTTTTATACCCAAACTGGAAACAATATTTGATTAATGTTAGCGTACTATATAAATTGTCAGCAGAAACTAAGTAACCGCCGAGTGACCATATAAAGATATTAAGAGACAACACTAGTCAGGCGGAGAAACTCGAACGCTAATGTTAAACCTATGGGAGAAATCTTTGTAATGTTTTATACCCAAACTGGAAACAATATTTGATTAATGTTAGCGTACTATATAAATTGTCAGCAGAAACTAAGTAACCGCCGAGTGACCATATAAAGATATTAAGAGACAACACTAGTCAGGCGGAGAAACTCGAACGCTAATTTTAAACCTATGGGAGAAATCTTTACAGATTTCTCGCTTGTATTTTAATATTTTCAGGTGATTCTTTTGCTTAGGATAAATGAGATCGATACCTGTTGTAGTGAGTTTGTACCTTTTCGATTTTAATTACAGTTTTTTTAATGCGGACACATTCATTTTTGTAAACGGTTTGAAGCAGCTCTGAAAGAGAAAATATCCTCATATAAAAAACTTTAACCAAAATCGAAAAAGTTCAAAAGCACAACAAAGGGTATCTATCTCAGATATCCTATGCAAAAAATAATTCAAAAATATTAAAATACAAGAGAGATAGCTGTAAAAAATTTCTCCCTTAGGTTTAACATTAGCGTTCGAGTTTCTCAGCGTGACGATTGTAAGCTCTTAATTAATCAACCTGTTTTTAAGGGTCTAAAAATAGTATCAGCAGAAAATAGCATTAACCAAGGGATTCGTCTAATTAATATTTGTTTCAGAAATGATATCTGTAAGACATCTGAAAGAGATAACTATATAATTTTTTCTCTTCCTACTAAAATTTCCCTGCAGTGACGTATCACATGATTAAAAACCAACAGCATCCTTCGCGATCTTATCACTTCTCGAAATGTCTTTAAAACTTTTGGATAACAGGACAGTTCATGATGGACAGTGGAACAAGATACAAAAATAGGAAATACATTCGAACAAAAGAGAGAGACAAATTTGAACATGTATATCTGTGTATATGTATATATTTATATAAAGTACTACAATATTTGATGCAATTTATTCTATTTCTACAATTAACCCTTTGCACTCGAAATTATTTTCATTCGTATTACCAGCAACTCGAAGCGATTTTAGTTATATCTTATTATTTTTTTATTTCTTTATGAATGCAAATGTTATGATGTATATAAAAAACAAAAAATTATAAAATGTTACATTTTGCAATCGTCCAAAGTGTGATACCTCTCGAAGCAATTGCCAATATCTAATCTTGGCTTTTCTAGACAGGTATCACAAAATTATTTGCATTGTCTCCGTAGCGGAGCCCTCGAATTTGAAGACAAATTTTAAATGGCTCCGCTCTGGAGCCCTCGAGTGCAAAGGGTTAAAAACCTTTCTTATCTCCAAAATTTGGCAAATTATTATTATTACTTAGTTTTATTTTTATATATTTTTAATTGCATTTGCATGCGAGAAAAAAATAAGTAGCATAGTACTCTGACAAAATAAAGCTAGAAATTATAA
Organism: Maratus speciosus; assembly: GCA_963932465.1. Taxonomy (NCBI): domain Eukaryota; kingdom Metazoa; phylum Arthropoda; class Arachnida; order Araneae; family Salticidae; genus Maratus; species Maratus speciosus. The sequence goes on along the minus strand of OZ010796.1, from coordinate 111,129,049 downwards.
AAATTGCCATTCCTTTAAATGAATTTTATGATTTTAGATGTGGTTTATAGTCTATTAAAATTATCTTAGGGAATTTAATTCCAGGGTATTTTGAAAGCTGATATTAATTCTTCTTTCGTGGCATAACTCTTTCCTTTTGAGAAAACAACTCTCACTACTATTTTACAAACATTTTTAAATTGATTTATCTACGGGTTTCTCGATGACCAGTCTAGCAATGAAACTCTTTCTTTTAGACCATGATTTTATTGACGATACATGGATTAGGGTATTACCCTAAAATACATTGTTTCGCAAGAATAACTTGGCAAATTATTAACTTAATAATTTATTTTATTATACTTTAAGGGTATTGGAATTGTCCCATTATAAGCAAAATAACACCCAAAACAACAATCTTCTTCCTGCATGCTACTGTTTAAAGAAATTTGGTTTTTCACGTCAAAGATAGTGCAAGTAATAACGGAAAGCATCTCGTTCATCAAAACTGAACTCTTTCACAAGTGAGAAAAATAAATCTTTTCTATTGCTGCCCTATACCGTATGTACTTTAGTGTATTGTACTAAACAAGGTGGGAGTGAGTTGGTTTGGGTACTTTTGCCTGTAGCGAGACAACATCAAGAGCGTTTTAAAATTAAATATCAACGTATTCGTTTTGAAAATTTATTGCATGAGGCATCGAAGATTATATCTGAATAAGACAATTTTCTGAGGGATAGTATCGAGATCCATTTATGGTCATCATCACCATCTAAATCATAGTTCGAAGCAAACGTTTTCTCATTACTGGACTAACCATCATACATCCTTGACATAAATCCAATATAATCCTGGTGGGGAGAATTAATGAGAGATAATTTACGCAAAAGTAATATATATATATATATATATATATATATATATATCAAAGATACTTTTAAAATCATCTAAATAATAATAATATATGTTACAGATGTAAAGATGCTCTTGGTATAAACCACAAATGGTTGGATGAGAATAGTACTGTTGGACTACTCAATCACTTAGATTTTATTGTAAAATACATTGTTCAAACGCTCTGTCATCAATTAGCTAGAATGATAAAATTAATTTAAAATTATTTTTTTTATTACTTGCTTTATTTGACAGAATTTTACGCTGTTCTTATCTTCTTTTGTCCAGCTTTATTTCTAAGAAATATTATTAAAATTATACAAAAAATAAAACTCGCTAATTATTTGTCAAATATTTAACATAATACAGATTTTTATATCAAATACTGTATTACTTTAATTACGGCAATTTAAATTTTCTTTCTACATTTTTTCCACCTTTATGTATTCTAGATCATAGTATTCATTCTCACGAAAAATTGTATAAAACAAGGCTTCTTTGACTAAAATTTTTATAACACCTTATGACAAAAAATTGAATAGAAAACGAAATGTTTTTCGTGCGTTTTTATTTCAGAAAATCAAGGATTACGCATGTTCATCAGGATAATCGCTCAAAAATTGCTATCACAGCGACACTTCTGACGGTATATCCGCAAATTCAACTGGGACCTGCTAGCTATGGCCAGCATGTATATGTTATAATTTATATCATTCTGCGCCAAGTAGGATCTTAATCATTATCAACATATATATGGAATTGAATACAGTTAAATGCATACTTCAAATAATGGAAAAGATTCGCTGCAGTGTACGGATTGTCACCATTAAATTTTAACCCTTAACCGGGAACATAAAAGTCCCGTGCATAAACGGAAATGTGCCGTCTGTGAGACTGCTAAATTAAAATATTGCTATAAAATGTTAAAAAGAAAATAACTCTTAATAATTTATCAAATAGTGAATTTAAACACTTAATCTTTTATAGTAATGCATTAACAGGACCAATTTTTTAATATAACAGCATAAAAATACGTTTTGAATCTCGGAGAAAGAAAATATTTTAAAATTACAGATTATTGTTCAAAATATTACATTTTTGACATAATAATTAAATAAATGCTAATATGTTTATATATTTCGGTACAATATGAATTCGAAAAAAATATTAAGTAAGAAAATTAACAAATTATTCAATAATCAATATTGCAGCACGTTCTAAATATCTACCTTTTTTATGCATTTTTTGACAATGTTGAGTTACTTTCGTGTTCAGAATTTATATATTCATCATGTGAAATACTTTCAAGATCGCTTATGCCACTTCCTACTTCATCAAACCATCGCAAAACAGTTTATTCAAAGTCCTTATCGCTGTAGCGTACTCGCTTTGACGGCCCGTCCATATCAATATGCCAGAGCAAAAAATTACATAAACGGAAACCCGCCGTCTAACAGACTGCGTTGAAAAGAAAAATTTTCTTTCAATAACTAAAAATGCGCAGGTGTTGCAAATGGGTTGGGGAAGGAGAGGACCAATAGCATAAGGATTAGATTGCGTGACAAGATTGGGAACGCGTTCATTTTTGTGTAAAGGGTAGATAGGTAGACGCAACCATCTCACAGACGGCACGTTTCCGGTTAAGGGTTAATACTATTCTTTTCCTTATTTAAAGAAAAAATTCTCAGAAGAATACTATTAAAATTTAGTGGAGATAATCGGCCAGCTGCTACTTACCTTTTCCACCAATGCATACGTCCATATAGCTATCATAGTGCCCCCTTCCGGCGGAATATACCGTATATATACTAGAACCTGCTGGCCATAAATAAAAAAATATATACGAAATTTCGTTCAGATCTATGCATAAATTTATACACTTCTCGATGATACAACAATAAAGATGACATAAAATCGATATCACAGGCCCCTCCCCCTTCAAGCGGAATATCGCAAATTCAACTGGGACCTGCTGGCCATAGTCGAAAACTTATACTATACATTTAACATCATCTAATCCGACACGTTCGGATTTTGAAGCATGCCGGATTATAAAATTTTCCGGATTACGAGATGAATGTCGAGAAAAACGTGTCGAAGCTAGAATTAAACAAAAAATGACAAGTAAAGCATGTTTTTTATTATTTAAACAGCTTGAATAGAAAACAAAAATAATCAATAATGTAAAGTACAAAATATGTACATGGCTATAAAATGAAAACGTGCACTGTAGGCCTACACAGAAGACCTAAGGGACAGACAGACATTTTGTAAAAACATGTTTTTCGGGTTCTCTAACCCCTATCCGTTGGTAAACGGAAGTTGAAAAAAATTTCCATTCCACTTCTTCTCTCTATTATAGATAGAAGAACGTAAAAAGAAAAAAAAGAAGGAGGGGGTTGAAAGAAAAACAAAACGATAAGAACAATATGAAAAAAAAGCTAAGGAAGCAATATAAAAAGATGCCTCGGTTAGGATCTTTGCCAAAGACACGAGTGCGTTTCTATTGTTGAAGTGAGTTTGTATTTTATGCGTATTTATTACACGTTTAAAAATAAAAAGTAATATATCTCAAAATTTATTTTATGATTTGAATTTTTAAATTAAAATATTTATATTTGAATTGATGAAAATAAACATTTTGCATTTCTGAATCATTCAAAATAGTGATGCATTTAAAAATATGCGTGCTTTTTCATTACCTGAATATTGTAATTTGGATTTTAACTTAAAATATAGATATTAAAAGATTGTAGTCTAGTTCTTGATTTTGAATATTTGTTTCAAGATTCAGGTATATAGAAGGATGAAAGAAATTATCGGTCACACTTTATAAAGTACTGCGCTAATGACATTGTAAACTAATAAACTAATAATTATGTTTGAAATTGTTTTAGTTCTTTTATTAGAAGAACAAAAAATTTTGAAACTCAACAACTTAAAATATTTATATTAAAGAACTGTATTCTGGTTTACATTTGTTTTAATATACAGGTGCATAGAATAAAAATATCTTCTCGGTGGCTATTTTAAAAGTATTGCGCCTTTAATGTTGTAAACTAATAACTATTTTTTAATTATTTTATTCATTTTATTAGAAGAGCGAAAAATCCTGCATCTTGAAGTGATGCTCCCTGTTACTTAAAGAAATAGAACAAATAAGACAAGAAAAAATAAAACACTTACTGAAAAAGAATGCGCTGCTTAATTCTTAATTAAAATTTTCAGTTCAATGCGTAATTTTGTTGGTTGCGTAATTTCTTTCGAAAAAAAAAATCATTTTCAGTTGTGAACTCAACAGATGATAGATCTTTCTGGTTTGGAAGATTTTTTTTTCGATACCAGCAGAGAAAGTCTTTTTCATTCAAGTTTTGAATAAATGTAATAAAATACATTAGAAATTATTTTTTAAATTATTTTTTAATACATTTGATTATCAATTTATAAATTATTTTGCACATATCTGCATAATTGGATACTTCTTTTCATGAATGACTGTTATAAAGTTTAAAATCTCTGAAAAATACTATGGAAAAATTTGTTTGCCTATCTTTTAAACACGACCCTCATTTTACATGCGTTAAATGAATGATTTTTACGAATTATCTTCAAATTAGAATAACAACTAATTTTAAAATAAAACGCACACATTTGCCAAAATATTATGCAAAATGAAATGCACACAGTTTAGCATAATTCATATTTTATTATCTGTTATGACTAATGAATGTAACATCAGTAGTTCAATATTTTACATCTTCATAAATCTTAAACGACTTTACCATTTAATTTTCGTTTCGTATCAGAAGATAAATTTACCATAAAATAAAATGTGATGTCAAAATTAGGTGTTAATATTGAAACTTTTAAAGTTTGTTACAATTTCTATATGTGACGGCTCTTTAAGCCAAGTTTAATTGCAGCTTTCATTAGTAGATGCTAGTAATAGGTAAACTGGAAATAGTCACATTTTCATGCGTTGATTCATGACATAGTTTGTTGCATGGAGTATTTTTTCTTTTACTATTATTATTCAGATTACACATAGCATATTCTTTTTTAAAAATATTTTTACAATATTTATAGTCCAAGAGCCGACAGCACAAAAACCTATGTTATCAAGCACAAGAAAAAAACCTTTACTTTATGGAAGAGTAGAAGTAGGGAATCGCATGGAACTATTAATAAGGAGGAACTGACATATCCTTAAAATAGTGAAGCTTCAACTGTAACCGGTGTCGCAGGGGTTGTTTACCGCCTGTGGAAACTTCCACCAGTATATTTATATAGAAATTTTCAACTTATTTAAATGCCTTATTATTACAAAATTTCAGTCATAAATAATGGTAGAAAACGATTTTCATTTTTACTGGTAGGAATTTGCTTTGCCAATAGTTAGGCCCTCCGCTTCCGCCATATTGTGACAACCAGGAAAACAAACTGACAGTTTTACAAGGCATACTGATACCAGTAAAAACTAATAGAACTTTTTACGATATTTTTGAGAAAAATTCCCATGAATAAGCCGCTTAATTAAGACGAAATTTTCTATTCAATTTTACTGGTCGGAAGTTTCCCTAGCGGTAATCAGAAACTGAAGATCCAATTTTAAAAAAAGCAGCCTCCATCTTGTGACAACCTGCTCAGTTACTTCACTCGCAACTGGTAGACAGTACACTATATGTCTCCTCCTCGTTATTCATAACTCCATTGGGAATCGTATGATCCATGTCTGCCGGAAGTGAAGTGGTGCATAAGCCAAAAATGAATACAACCAGTAGTTCAATCGTAGGTTTATCATTGTGTTTGTCTTACAAACAAAGGTATGAAAACATGGAGGACTGGGAGCAGGAAAACATAATGATAAACATACGAGTGAACCACTGGTGGTATTAATTTTTAGCTTATGCACCACTTCATTTCCGGCAGGCATGGATCATTAGATTCCCCTACTTCTACTCTCCCACAAAATAAAGGTTTTTTTTTTTGTGCTTGATAACATATGTTTTTGTGCTGTCGGCTCTTGGACTGTTATTTTTATCTACAACACTATAATACAGGGTGTCCTTTCTCAACGTTGTCCTATGGCTAATTTCTGTACCATTCGGTTTCGACATATAGTTCCAATTACAAAAATGTTTTAAATGAGGTAAAGAAGTATTTTAACAATGATTTCGGTCAATAAAAAATTTCTTAAAAAATTACGAAATTTGAATTTTTATATGGTCCCCGGTCCATATTTAGTTAAAATAACCTATCACACTAAAAAGTAAGACAAAAGAATCCTATTCTTTTATAGTTAAAACTGACCGAGTAATAGCTGTAAGAAGTTGAAGCCTCTTTCTTGCTGCTAAATAGGGGTCATTCACAAATTTACTAAAAATATAAATAAACGCCAGATATAAAAAAAAATATATAATAGTTGAGAGTAAAATGAACATTACAATATAAATGTGAAATATATTTTCATACTGACATATTAAAGAAAAATATACAACTTGTACTAAAAATATAAGGTAAAAAATAACAGATTTTTTCGTGATGAAAAGCAACAGTCGCAATTCTATATAAAGTGATACTGATTTTAAAATGCTATTAAATTATCTAATCTAAAACATAATTTATAAAAATTAAAGCTATCTTAAAAATTGCTCGACGTGACTTCATTCGGCTTCAATGCAGGAATGTACGCCGGAGATAAATCCTTCTAATACTCTAAGCACTTTGTGTACGATTGGTCGAACTCATCTGTGTTCAGATGGAGAAAATTGGCATAAATCATGCAATTCAAAATTTCATAACTCGGTTAATTTTAGTGTTAGATGAGTGGCATTTGTTTGTCTTACTTGTTAGTGCAATAGTAAATTTTTGCTAAATACCACTTATAGGACCGTGGAATTGAATAAAAATTTAAATTTTGTAATTTTTTAATAAATATTTTTCTTGGATTATCATTTTAAGAAATATTTTTATTGATCAAAAGGACTTTTAAAATTATTTTTAAAAACATTTTTGTTATTGTAACTATATGTCAAAGACTAACGGTTTAGAAATTAGTCATTGAACACCGTTGAGAAACAATCAATTCAAAATTCAAGCTATTGTAAATATGAAAGAATGCCGTGCTTCATTATTAAAGGTTACGAAGCGTTTTTGCGGTAGGAATATCAAAAACTTACCGGTAAACTCTGAAACAAACACTTAATTTGACATATTTTCATTATACCTAAAGTAACGTAAACTTGTACATTTTCGATTGCACATATTTTTTAGTATTTCAAAACTTGCAAATTTAACTTCCCAGAATGTATATTTAGCCTTAATCAATATCCATACTGGGTGATCAATAAGGTTGCATGCATATGGTTTTTTAAATTTTATTGTTTATATTGGAGATTGCCTAAAAGTGCGTTTGTATACAGTGTAACGAATCGAAATCTTACTGATGGCGTAGATCATAATCCTATATGTATATTCCATATACAGGTTGAGTACAAATGATGAACCCGATTTTAAATCATCATATTTTCTAAACTACTGCACATATTACAATAATTGATACATGAATTTAAAGAGAAATATACCAAGTTTTTTTCAGTTACAAATATTCGATGTGTGACACTCTTGTTACACGGTATACCTCCAATTTGTATTTCAGTTCGTTCCAAACATTTTGTAGCACCACTCTGTAAATAGTTCTGAAAGATTCACAAATGCGTTCTTTAAGTTCTGAACACTTTGTTTTCGACATTGGTGGTACATAAACAATGCCTTTGACACTGTTAGAACTTAGAGAACGCATTTGTGCAGCTTCAGAACCATCGACAAAATTATGCTACAAAATGTTTGGTAAGAACTGAATTACAGATTGGACGTATGCCGTGTAACAAGAGGGTCACACATCGAACATTTGTAACTGAAAAAAACTTGGTATATTTCTCTTTAAATTCATGTATCACTTATTGTAATATGCGCAGTAGTTTCAAAAATATGATTTTTTTTTTAAATCGGGTCCATCATTTGTTATCGCCCTATATTCGTTAATTTAGAATGTCATTCGAATAAAAACGATTAAATGTTCTTGTTTTTTTTACTTGTTATGGAAATGTTTAGAACTTCCTGAAATACTGCATCTTGTGACATAGATTTTAGATAAAATGAAATCTGAGGGGAAAATTTTGATAGTTATTCCAAAGCCTTATTGCTTCTTTTACGTATGAGAAATTATCATCGACAAGCTATGGTATTTTATTATGATCAAATGGATGACGGGAGGAATATTGCATACGATCATCTATTCTAAAGTATCTGACAGAGTCAATTATGAAAGACTGGAAATTGAAACCCACGCCCAATCAAAATAACAGGGTACAGTAAATGACTCCGAGCACCTTGCATCTTAAAGTGTCTTTTTTTATTATTTAGGACGAACCTCTGTTATATTATGTTTCGTTTTAAACGACCTTCCTTCCTCTTCCTTAGCAAAAAATTGAGTAAATCATTTAAAAAGAGCTTAAGCAACAAATTAAAAAAATTTCAGGAATTAATAAAAACTTTTTTTTAAACTAATATTTATTACACAAAAACTTTTTTTTTTAGTTAAACAATTTTCTTTTTTTAAATTATTTGTATTAATTAAATATCTTAGAGCTTGAAATTAGAAGTTGATTGTCATTTATTTATTTTATCGCACTTAAGATTGAAAAAATATATTAATAAAACATTTTCACATGTTGTTTTTGCAAGAAATTGAATTTTAGGCTTAACAAATAACGGAAAGTCTTATATTTTATCGCACTGTAGACAGATATACAGAGAAGCATTAAAATGTGTTTGTACCGCTAATAGTTAGGTGTTCAGAGTGGCCATATTTCAACTGTGGATGTTATAATGTGAAACTAGTATGAATCAATAAGAACTAAAAGATCTTCTTAAAACACCATAAAAAATTTAAATGTGCTAGGCCTTTCGAAAGATCTGAGTCTTTTTTCGTCAAGCGCAAAGAAGACGTGCTTCTACTATGAAAGCAGAAGCAAGATTGAAATGAGACATAAGGGAAAGAAACAAGCTGAAGAAACAGCCAGTAGGAAAGAAAAATATAACAGCCAATTACCGAAGAGTATAATGAAAACAAAAGAACACAGAGTAGAAGGGCAATAAGGAAGCAATTTGAGGAAAAAAATAAAAAATTAAATACATGAAAATTTAATTAAATTAAAATTAAATTATAATAAAATGAAAACACACACATATATTAAATATGGGAATACATGAAATTAAAAAATAAATAAACAAATAAAATATAAAAAACAGACTAATATTAATTAACACAAAAAATAAATTATATGATAGCACTGAAATATCTTCCAAGCTGCAGAGAGCATTGGGGAATCAGATTCATCATTAACAATAACATCACGATTAAAATAAATATCTAAATTGTCAAGAAATTGTAATTCAGAGATACAATTGGCATTAAAAATAATTTTAGCATTTTGAAATTAAAACTATGGTTGGAATCTAAAGCGTTCTTGGCAGTAGAAGATTTAGAAATTTCTTGATTAATTACATAACGAGAGTGTTGGTTTAAGTGGATTTCGAGATTTCTTTTAGTTTGACCAATATAAAATAAATCACAGCCATTACAAGGAACATTATAAATCACCCCATTTACGAAGAACGGGAGCAGGAAATTTAATGGAGGGAATTTGAATTTATTGACAGGTTTAAAGATAATGTTAAAATTGAGACGTCTTAAAACTTTAGCTAATATGAAACATAAAGTTAGATAAAAGGGTAGGACAACCAAATTATTAGGTTTGCTTATGACAGTTTTGAAAGAGTATATTTATTAGACGGTCTATTGAATTTATTCACAGAATTATTGATAACAGAAGGATTGAAACCTCTTTTGACAGCGACATTTTTTATGTAATTAAGTTCATTCTTATAGGACGCAGAGTCGCAACAAAATTTGAGATCACGATTTACATACGTGTAAAAAACACCATTCTTTTTTGGTTGACAGGATGCTTTGAGAGAGCATGAGGTGGATCAGAGACAGAAAAAGGTTTTCTATAAAGATAGGTTTTGAAAGAAGAATCACATTTGGTAACTAAAACATCAAAGAAAGGAAGTTTATTACAATTTTCTTATTCAAAAGTAAACTGAATATGTGCGTCGATAGAATTGACAGTTTTTAGAATGGTAGAAATATTTAAAGGATTATCAACTAAAACAAAAGTATCGTCGACATAACGCATCCAACATTTAAACTTAACCAGATTTAATAATTTTTACTCAAAATAATGCATATAAATATCACAAATAATTGTAGATAACGTATTGCCCATACTAAAGTCGTCTGATTGTTCGCAATATCTATTATCAAATTCAAAAATAGTTTGAGTGAGACAAATTATAGTTAAATTAACAAAATCATGGACTTCAATATCATAGAAATTAAATTCACGTAATATTGTTTCCAAGTAAGAAAGAGCACCTTCATTCGGAGCATTAGAAAATAAAGATTTGACATAAAGAGAAAGCATAGAACAATTGGATGGGTTAATATTTTTTATGTACTAACGAAATCATAAGAATTTTATATCGTATGAGAATTAAAAATGCATAAAGGAGAAAAAATGGATGTTAAAAATTTTGCAAGAGGATAAGTAACGGTACTAATATTAGAGACAACAGGTCTTAAGTGGACATTTGTTTTCTGAACTTTAGGGAGAGCATAAAAATGAGCACTGATGGCTGAAGAAGGGATAACACAATGTTTAGTGTTGTCATTTAAAACAACAGAATTCTTAACAGCTTTTTTGAAAGTGGAAAGGTGCGAATTAGTAGGATCTGTTTTAACATCAGCATAAGGATGGCCTTCAGATAATAGAGAATATACTTTATCAGAATAATATTTTTTATTCATAAGAACAATTTGATCACTTTTATCAGCTTTAGTAATAATAAGATTATCATTGCACTTAAGCTCATTCAGAGCGATGTGTTGAGAACGTGAAAGAATAGGTTTATATTTTGAATTATTAAAAGAAGTAATATCAGCAAGGATGTGACGAAGAGTTTCTTTTTGAAAAGGAGTGAGTTTACTATGTTTAAAGGAAGACTCACTAGGAGCAATCAATTTCGTGGGAGAAGGCTTGCAAAACTGAGAAAAATTTAAACCAAGATCTAAAATGCTTTTTTTGCTCAAGGGTTAAGACATGAGAGGAGAGATTAACGATGCAGTTCTCATTTGATAGATCCTTATTTGAAAATCGAGACTTTTTTTGCTTATTGCACAATGAAGAAAACTTTTTACCAAGCTTATTTTTATGAGCAGTTTTGAAAGTAAGCAGAGAAGGATAACATTTATTTTCAATATCGCAGAAATTGTCAGGATTTTTACTAAGGAACAAATGAAGGTCATAAAGCTCTCCTTCAATTTTGGAGAGAGTATGCCGAACAACTTTAATACAAGCTCTTAAAATAATAAAATGTGAACGAACCATAGCTTTTAAAATTCTGACAGAGCTACTAAAAGAACACTTAATTTGAATAAATTTGGGGATAATATTATTTTTCTTGCAATTTTGTAGAAAATTTAAGAGGTTAAGAAATTTCACACGCTTACGTCTGAGTTTCGTAAATCTGTTAAATCGAGCAGTAAACCTAATAGCAACACAATAATAAACAAAATACAAATATAGAATACTAAACTATAAATAAGACATAAAAATAAATAAGCAAATAAATTATACAGTAAGATAAACAAAGAAGACAATCAATGCAAAATTAAGACAAAAAAGCACTTATGTACCAAAAGGGAGGGGGATAAAAAATGCTAAAATTATCTTTAATGCCTTATCTTTGAATTGGACTTTCTTGAAAATGAAGCTATTTATCTTAATCGTGATGTTATTGTTAATGATAAATCTGATTCCACAATGCCCTCTGCAGCATGGAAAAACGTTTTCAGTACTACCATATAATTTACTTTTGTATTAATTAATATTTGTCTGTTTTTTATACTTTATTTTTATATTTATTTTTTAATTCCATGTGTCACCACAATGTAACATATGTGTGTGTTTTCATTTTATTATAATTTGTTTTTTATTTTATTTTATTTTCATGTATTTTTATTTATTTTATTTTATTTTTCCAATTTCCTTCCTTATTGCCCTTCTACTCTCTGTTCTTTTGTTTTGATTATAGTCTTCTGTGATTGGCTGTTGTCTTCTGCTTTCCTATTGGATGTTGATTTAGACTTTCCTTTTGGCTGTTTCTTCAGATTGTGTCCTTTTCCCTTATCTCTCATTTCATTCTTTCTGTTGCTTTCATAGTAGAAGCACGTCTTCTTTCCGCTTGGTGAAGAAAGACTGAGATCTATGGAATGGCCTATGCATATTTAAAAGTTTTTTATGGTGTTTTAAGAAGATCTTTTAGTTCTTGTGGATGTTTTTCGTTTGTACATTACATAATAAAAGTATATTTAGCACGCATCTTTTTATTAGAGATTTGAAAAAAAAAAAATAGACTAAAAAACTTAATTTTTCAACTTAAAAATGTACACAAGTCATGCAAAGAAATTCTCAAGCTAATGTTAAACCTATGGGAGAGTTCTTTTCAATCTTCTCGTATACATTTTAAGATTTTAATTTTTTTGCATAGGATAAAAAGAGGTCTATCTCTAACGTTGTTAGTTTGTACTTTTTCGATTTTTGTTCCAATTTATTAAATGAGGCTACTTTCACTTTTTGCGCCAGTTTCTAAAGTGAAAGTAACTTTATATATATATATATATATATATATATTAAAGAACGCTGCTATAGGTTTAAAATTAGCTTTGGGATACGCGTGCCTACTGTAGGCTCTCAAGGTTTAATATTAAAGCATTCTATGATACTTAGAATCGTATGTGACACGTTTTTCTCAAAATATTTATTTTAGCAGGGGACAATATATTGGTATGGCATATGCTCTTTCAAAATACTTTCACAAACCCTTTAGATTGTCATATTTTTCTGAAATTGCTGCCCACGAACTCCAAACTAGTGCGAATTTGAACCAGCAAAAATGTCAAATGACGATGTAATGTGAAAATATGCTTTCATTAATCTGCATTTTTCATTAACAAAATGAAATATTTAAGGAAAATAAGTATAGCAGTTCAATGCCTCATTACATTTCACATAGGAATGATGTGTTATATTTTATTATTACTATATTGACAACATAGTTATATGCTGTTGGAATTAGAGTATTACAAACCACATTACTGTGGAGTGAGCGGGTGCGAAACCTAAATGTGGAGTTCTTTGGTCAAACGACGTGATATAGCACGAGATTTTTTTTAACTAAAAATGCAACATTTGTAAATCCTTCAATAAATATTTTACCAGCTCTTTTTTGCGTTCATGGAGCAAATATATTTTATATATTTCGGATTATTAGTTTTCATGTGGTGTTAGAGAACAATTTCTTAAATTCCAAATCGTTCTCAGTTTGCATTTTTCCCACAGAAAATTAAGTTTATTTTCTAATCGTCAAAGTATTCCTTTGGATTATTTAATAAGCGTAATGCACAGTAGGGTGGGCCGAAAAAACTCAAAATAAATCTCTTTTATCGCTAAAAATTGCGAATTTTAGAGACAAAATAAGTCGGAAATTGTATGTCAAATGTTGCAAATGAGGTACATTCTTACTATATCTAGTTATATAAACATTCAGATCTTGGTGTAATAGCTGTTTCACTCTTATGCAAAAATGCATGAATACAAAATTTATTACGATTCTATGTATCGAATTCAGTAATACGGAAATAATAGGACGCCATCCTAAATAAGGCATCATCCACTGGCAACCTAGAATCCTTACCTTTCATGGGATATCTTTGAATTAATTACGTATAATAGGATTTAATAAAACTACTTTTAATTATACCTTTTTAAGTTTCAATTCGATAAAATTTGAAATGACTCGACGAAATTCAGCAGTGGTTCTATATATTAAGTTTCAAACTATTCGGTTGGGTATTTTTTGCGCTGTTATATGCATACAGACGGGTAGACGTCGACTATAGATGCTACGTATTTATATAATTACGAACGCACCTAAAAAGTTTAGAAAAGCTGAGAAACTTAGAGAATGTCTAGATTAAGAATATTCCGATCGAGCATTGGATTTAGAGTTCATAAAATGGGCAAAATTAAACAGGTTTTCGATTTTTTAAAACAATTATAAGATCGAAACGCTAAGCTAACTAATTGCCAAGCGCCGAAATCATTGAAAAAAAAAGAAAATGTTATCAAAATCTAACAATGCCTTATGATCGCGTGTAAGTTGGGAATTTATGCAAAATATTTAGGAATGTTGTTTTCGCACTTTGAGCATCAATCCCTTCTTTGCCTTATTCATTGCTTTTTTCTATTGGAAATCGGTATATTATTTACTAGGGTGGTGGGACGATTTTGGGATAACTTTTGACCAGATCGAAGAAAAGAACCACATATGTTGCTTGAATTTATTTGATTTTCCCAAAAAAGTAAATAAAAAAAGATTATGAAGCATTAAGAAGTTATTCGGAACTTTTTCAAGAAAAGTTTTAATTTATTTTATAGATATAGTGGAGAGAAGTTTAATATAAATTGCACACTTAATATGATACGCAAAATAAAAGAAACCATTCATTTTGATAGTGTTTGATAACAGAATCGCCCAAAGAACGTCCCTCAATTCTTTAAGACCGGAATATTTTTGGTAGAAATGAAAAGTTTTGGCGTCTTCTCCTAATTAAAAAAGATCATATTTTATTGAAAATATATTAAAAAATATATCCGATGTCAGGTTATGTCGAGGGAGGGTCAAGCAATTTTGCGGGTGCAGGCTCAACTTTAAACTGCACAAAAATAGGAACATTTTCTTTAGTATCACATACACAATTTTGTAGGTAAGCTTTTAAAGGGTTAATTGTAATTACGAATTATCAACTGTCGACACAAAATACAAAGAAATGAAGCACTTATCTACTTTACTCTTTGACGTAGCATCCTGCAATTACCCCATTGTTATCACATGTACAAAATACTGCATTTCTACTGATATGTTATTTGTATAAATTGTGACTATGCGTAAGCGGACATGTCTGTTATTGCGTTAAAGTTTGATTTACAACGAAAATTTTGAGGAATGCACTTTCAAGAAAGGTACGATAAAACCAATTAAAAAATGAAAGAACTCCTAATATCAAATTAAATACGCATGACTCTACGAAATAGATCCTCAGACTGAACGGTGAACGAATGCGAAATTGAAGTCAAATATATTTTTGATGAAATGAAATGGACAAGGAATTTACAGTCAGCTACCAAGTTTGGTAAAGGACAGTGAAGTAAAAATCTATTTTGTCAATCAGCGATCATTTCTTCTCCTTTTTTAATTCTTGTCTGTAATAGAACCAGAATGGATATTTAGTTGAATATCTTTTGAAAAATTAATGAAATCGCGAGAGTTGCACGATCAGAAACACCGCAATGATCGTTAAGAAATACTGTAAATTTTAAGTTCACTCTTATCTTCAAATTGGAAGGAACATGATTCCTCGTCTTAAAATTCTTTTCGATATCATAATATTAACTAGAAAGGCATTCGTCTTCAGTTTCAGAATAATTAAGCACTAGACAGTGCCTGTCAAGGTTTGACGGTAAATTACTTGAATGTTTCATTAGAAAAATTCTTGAATTTTTAATTAGTTGCTTTTAAGTTAATTATTGAATGACGAATTTCTATATTGCATAAGTGATTACCATTTCTTTAAGGAGATAGACGGTGCTGTCAGTCTAATCTATTCAATGAATTGAAATAATTTTAAGTTTATAATTTACAACCAATTGAAGTGCTGAGTGAAAGAACATGTTAAGTAACAATAATTACATTTAAAGATATTTTAAGTGAAAGTTTTTGCTGTAAATTTTAATGATTTATTTTCTGTTTGATACCATGTGTTTAAAATATTAGCAGGTATGATACTAAACTCTCTCAGAAAAACTTATTCATATTTAATTTTCAAATATTAAAAATTATTAATATTATTTATATTATTAAATATTAAAATATTAAATATTAATGAATAATGCCTTAAATATTCAACTAAATAGAATCTTAGTATTTTAGCCTCATAAAGCTTTCATCAAAAAGCTTAAAAAAAAGAAAAGAAATGTAGCATAACATGTTCATCCACTCAGCTCTTCAATTATGCTTGCTTTTTATCAGAAATTTACCTAAAAATACCGGGTAGAGAATTTATTTCAAATGAAAATCAAATTTCAAAGTAATTGCTTAAGAGGCGCAAATGTAAACATAGTGAAAAGATTCCATGCTGGGACTCGAACCCGGGCCATCAGTATAGCACTGACGTTCTACCGACTAAACCACATGGAACGATACCCAACCCGGAAAATGTCTCACTATGTTGGCCCTTTGCGCCTCTTAAGCAATTACTTTGAAATTTTATTTTCATTTGAAATATAGTATGCAAGGCGAATGTTTCTCTCTGGAATAATTTCTATGTATTAATATAGTTTCTATTGATGCTGAATTTAATTAGGCTTCGTGTTTGCCCCATGTCGGTGGCGCACGATAAATATTCCATCTTGTGCTGCGTTTGTAGCCTTGCCAACATATATTAGTGAGAAATTTTCCAGGGCGGGTATCGTTCCATATGGTTTAGTCGGTAGAACGTCAGTGCGCTATACTGATGGCCCAGGTTCGAGTCCCGGCGTGGAATCTTTTTCACAATGTTGGCCTTTGCCCCTCTTAAGCAAGTACTTTGAAATTTGATTTTCATTTGAAATATTGTATGCAAGGCGAATGTTTCTCTCTGGAATGATTTTCATATATTAATATAGAGAACTTATTTTTACTTGCTACGGCCTATTTTTTTTTAATAACAAAATTTATTTATATTTATTTTTTTAAACTACACGACCAATAAAAGCCGCCATGAATTTTATTTTTATCTGTCTCATTCTTTATATACCTTAATTTGAAACTTGATGCAGCTAACGATTTATAATATATTTTTTATTACTTGAATTTTATTTAACATTTTTATACATGTTTTAAATATTAAACATGGATATCAATGTAATTTATTTTATAGCTCTTATACGAATATTTTTTTTCTTTCCCTTTTTTTTATGCAAATGAAAGACACTTTTCTTTCCGACACGCCCACATATATATTTTTGATAATGATCAGAAAATATAATGAAAATTGTAGATCTGCTCAATTTATTTAATTGATAATTACATTTAAAATATTTTAGCTTAAATATTTTAAATATAAAATCATTATTTTTTCAAAATATTATTTAGTGTTAAATTTTATTTAACTATATATTTCGAAAAAAAAAAAAATTAGTTCCAAAATGTCCACCAGATGGCGCTTTTTCCGGAAAAAACATTAAATTTAACACAATAAACGACCAAAATGGAATACAAAAACAATATTAGCAATACAGAACAAAAATTATGAGCAATAAAATGTAAAACCGGCTGTTTTGGCCGTTTATTGTGTTTCATTTCATGTTTTATTCCGTAATCTGGTGGACATTTTGGAACTTTTTTTTTTCGAAATTCCGTGAGCGCATCTCGTGTATAGTCTATATACCAAATTTCATTGCACTCCGTTCACCCGTTTGCGCTGTAGGATGCTGTTTATAGGGGAAGTTTAATTATAACCACCCTGTATATTGTTTCTTATCTATAAAATTAATCTAGAAGTGTCAATTAAGGTTTATTAGGGTTTTTATGCAAGCAACGTAAGAAAATCATGCATCGAAACACTCTTCCCATTTCTCCTTGCCTTTCTAGGCCCACTTCCGGTAGTTCCTTACTTCCTGTTTATTAAATTGGCCATAACTCCTCTCGTAGAAATCGTAGCAATAAAATTAAATCAGATTTGGGATCGTAAAAGATTGTTGCTTTAAATAGAAATAATAAAAAAAGTTTTCAAAAATTTTTGCCAAAGCGGCTATTTTAATCTAGGCAGATAAAATGCACATGCCGCTCTACTGTCTGACCCTCAAAGATCAGTCACGTGTGATGTATTGCAATCCAAACGCAATGGACAAAAATAAGTTTTTTAAACCTTTTATGAGTACCGGTATATTAGAGGAAAAGGTCCAAATAACGGCTACCACTTTTGGTTTTCAATCTAGGTCATACAATTTTCAAAATTAATAAAATAAAAAGTGTCAGCAGGGTACCTTGACACGTCTTACACCTGTTTAGAGAATAAAAATCAGTTTAAAAGGCGTTTTCTGTTTGTAAGAAGCAAAATTCCGAAAGTCTTCAAATTTTGAGTTTTTGAAATGGTGTTTAAATACCGGCTACCTAAGTTTTTTTTTTCCCCAAAAGATCACACAAATAGAGCTAATGACAATTATTAAGCAATAAGAATATTATTTTAATAAATTGTATTGATTAATAACATTTCTTATACACAGAAAAAATGCGCAATTTTTAATAAATAAGTATTTTTGTCAAATTTCTAAAATTCTTACGACTTTCTCTCACAGTCTTCTTCCCATTATATTTCTAATTTTGCTTTTTAACGAGTAAAACAACAAAAAAAAAAGCTTGCTGATTGAAATGAAAATTATTTTATCTGAAAAAATCAAAAGCATAATATCACTCTCTGCGTCGGTATAGTCCCTATCAACCCACATATCGCATTCTTAACATTGAATCCAGAATCCCCTCCCCCATTCTTGTCCACAGAGAAAGCACCCATGCAGAAGACACAAATTTATCATCTTCCTCTGTTGGATATTTTCCTTTTTCACTTTTTTAGCCCTCTCGCTGGGTAATTGTTTTATCAAAATAGCTTCAAAAATTGCGTATTTAATCCCTTCGCGACGAGCGTCTTTTAAGAATTTTTATTCTTTTGTCACCAGTTTTTCAAAACAAAAGTTTTTGTCTAATTTAAACGGAAAAATGCTTCGATTAAATAAGGCATAATTTACAATAAAAAAAAATAACTGGTGGGAATAATCAAGGAGGATTAAAAAGGGTAAAAATGCATCCCCGAGGAAATCTCGGGATGCGCAAACTTTGCTACTTTTACGATGCCCAAGGAAATATCGGGTTGCGCAGCAAGAGGGTTAAAATCAAATTTCCGCCTCTTTCGCCTGGTTTACTTCGTCATTTTTTTTCTTTCCCTCCACGTTTATTACAGGCAATTTTGTAGTGTCCAACAGCTCTTCTTTGGAAAGTGGTCCGGTAACCAGTGTCGGTCCTGAAAAATTACGCCCATGGTTGCTTTTTTCATATTGCAAATGGGACGGGGACTATTTCTGAATCATTTAAATTAATTTATTAATTATGGAACTATTTAAATTAATTTATTTTCCTCCCCTCCAAGCAAAGCAAACGAGAGAGGTCCAAATGCCGGCTAGGCGGTATGACCACTCTTGGTAGCCGGTATTCGGACTACTGCTATGTTTAGGTTAAAACCGGTATTACTCATTCATATAATAAAATAACAATACTGTGCGCGTGGCTATTGAGAGCTAAATATGTCTAGAAAATAACTTAATCAACAATTCAAGCCAATATACGATCAGTATATTTTAAAAAATTGACAAACACATATCTGAAAAACTTTTGATGTACTAGATTACGTAGATTCGACACTTTTGCATTTCCTATTTGTAAATGACACAGCCTTCAGCGACGTACTTTTCGTAACTTTCTTCTCTCAATTAAAGTCACAAATTCTGCCTATCACCGCTAGGCTGCGCTGCGCTCAGTTCTCAGAACACCTAGTAGCCAGTATTTGTACCCTAGCCGGTATTTGGACCTTTTCCTCTATATATACCAATTAATTTTAATTCCCAAATGCCACGTTCGCACCAAATAAAATATTTTGCTTAATACAATCTACGCGAAGAAAAGCTTTTACTATGTTGCATGTAAATTTGTTCATAAAAACCGGTGTCAATCAATCGTTTTAACACTTTACCAACAGAAGTACTTTGCCCCTGAAAGGGTTAAAGTATTTACTAGCGTTACATCTTTGAACTTTTGAGTTTTCAGAAAAATACATGTGAAAGAGCAATATTTTCTGAGCCTTTTAAAACAATCCGCATAAAAAAGTTCATTTAATTATGCTAGTCATAGCTAAAAAGTGTACTTTTATAACTTCTTACAATAAAATTATTTTTGAATGAGTTCATACACAATGTTAAAAACTTGCTTATTTGTAATTACATGCTATATTTCTTCAGATCTACGTTATAATTTTACAAGCATTCTTCACGGATTTATATACTAAAGCAGAACCACCTGGCTTTGCCCATGTTAACAACGAGCTCCTTATATGCAAAATATACACTGTCAATAAAAATTGGGGGAGCAAGCAAAAAAGTGAAGTGAACAGTGCAAGACAGCCATATATGGGTATAAAATGGATAGTACATGTGTATCAATGCACAATACAGAAAAATAGACGCATAAAATTTTAAGGGACTTTTATTCTTTGAAAAGATGAAAAGAACACGAAAAGATGGTTTGGGGCAACAATTTGGTTTTATGTGAATGATAAAAAAAAGTATTGTTTAGAAATGATGGGAGATTTTTAATATGGCGTGTGGTCTCCTCGAAGAACCAAGACTGCTGAACACCTATTTTCCACGGATGCGATGAGGTTATCGATAAGACTTTGGGGAATACTGTTCCACTGCTCAAGAATTGCAATCTCCAAGTTCCAGAAACAAAAAGGAGGCCTCGTTCACGAAGTTATAGATGTAGTAAATAAATAGACTGTGAAGACTGTATGTAAACGTACAAGTATAGAATTAAACAAAACACGCAAGCTTATGTAAGCTGGGTTTTTCTTTTTTTTATTTTGAAGGACAGTCACTAATTGAATTTCTAAATTATCTCGATGTAGGCTCAATAAGTTATCAAATTAAGAGAAGGTTGGAAAAATATCAAAAAGAAAAATATTAGGCATTGTAAGTAAAATGCCTAATATTTAATATTATTATTTTAATAATAATATTACTAGTGGTGAAACTAAAGCGACTTGGCATAAAATATGTAATTTTCATAGTATTTCATTAAAAATTTATTGAATCAATGTTAAAAAATTACGTTTATAACATTGTGCGATAAACCGCTTTAAATAAGAATACTTTAAAAGATTGCTTACATAGACAATACCTGGCACAATTTTAGTTACATCTTGCATAAATATAGGAGTTTCGCATGATTTATAATATTGCTTTTTTATATCTTGTTTTCGAAAAATCCTATTTTATTTAAATTTAACAATAGTATGCCTTTTAAACGTTATTAAAATATTAAACTTTGCTTCAAAATATTAATATTTTGCTTTCAAATAATATCGATGAGTATATTTTTGAAAACATACACACACACAAAATCATATATATATATGTATATGTCTACAGCTGTTTGAAATGAAAGCAACCACTGCATACAAAATATATCAGTAGTGGTATATGCGCTTTGATATGATTTTTTGTAAAATAATTGTCTAATAAAATAACATTGCAATCATTATTGTAATTTATTTTGTGAAATAGTTTTAGAGATCAAAGGCGGAAAGTAATTACCCTATAAAACAATAATATTCATTTTCTCGAAAGTCCCTAAAAATTTGAGATAACGAATGCAATACATTTTGCATAAATATGAACTATTTTGGCTTAGCTCCAGACTCTATTTTATCTTATTTCAAAAATATAGATAGCGTTGTATGTAAAAACATAAAAATGTATAAATATGTAAAAAAAATAAAAATACGAAAAGCTTCTCTTATAAAAAATTGAATTAAAAACGTGTATCAACTACATCTTCTTAACCGTCGTGGGAAAATTAGATAATTTAACGGATGGATTGCTTACTGGGATAGAACTGTCAATAGCAGCAGTTTTCTATTTTTACCGATATGTTAAATATATAACAATATAGGATTGTTTCGACCGAATAAAATAAGCAGTGACAAAAGAAAACTAAAAATTCCATTTTAAATTTAAAAGACTAGGAATCCAATTACAGTTTTTCCTTGATGCAACTTGCCGAGTAAGTGTTTTTCATGATTTCAAACTCGTCAACCGAATGATTAAGAATGTCTTGTCATACAATTACGTTACAGGAAAGGAGACTGGCGGTAATGAAAATAGTTATATAAGAATCTGAACGTTATAATGAAGATGGATGTATAAAGGTTTCTATCTCCAAATAAATTACACAGAAAAAAATTTAAATTTAAATGTTACTCAAATAAAGATAAAATGTGTTTAAGATTCGCTTGTGTTTATTTCACAAATTTACTTTCATTCTTCCTGTTTTCAACACCTATTTAAGATTTCTCTAGGTCTGTAAATTTTGCGGCATGTCAAAAATAAAGAAAACATCTGTGCAAAGCAATAATGCAAACGAAATATAAAAGAAGCCAAACTTCAGTTCTAAATATCGCAGCAATTTTTTTTTCTTTTGCACCGAATTTCCTAATTTACGAATTATTATATTACCGTTACTGTTAAATTTTCTTAAGATTCGGCATACATGTTCATTTTTAACGAACTCTGATAATTTCAAAATGAATTTATATGTATTTCTTTTATTCCATTCCTCATGTCGCATTTACTCTAATAAATATTTTGACACTGCGCTATTTTCAAACTGGAATGGTTTGAATGTCCTACTTAGGTGTGAAAAATCCCATATGAAATTTTTGCCTATACTCATAAACGGAACAATTTCGGTTTATTGAATTTTTTTCGGCATTATTGAATTTTTTTCGGCAGACTTTTATAAGTATTTCATACTGCACCTTTTTTTCTTTTCACTTAAAATTCGCTTCTCCTGGTTATTGTTGTAAGAAGTCGCATGACTTTACATTGCCTTAATTTTAGTATTTTTACAGAAAGTACCTTATAAAATTGTCAAAATATTTTAATTCAGAGCTTCTAAATATTTAAGATAATTCATGCGAAACGTAAAGCTTTTTCAAATAAAATGAATTTAGAAAATGCGTGAATTTTGGCTTAATACTAGGTTTTGTATTCTTTTTTTTTTATCATATATTCCGTTGTAAAAAAATACATTAAAATTCACAAAGTTGCAAAAATTTATGAAATAATTCTCTTTTGTTTAAAATTGTATTTTTTAAAAAGTAGACACAATGCATTGTTTTAAAACTCGTGGCAAAAATGTGATAATTTTAACGTTTGAATTGCTTACTGTCTGTAGTAGTAGTTTCCTATTTTTTTTCGTCATGTTAATATGTATAAATATAGGATTGTTACAAGCAAATTAAATACGCCACGACAAAAGAAAAGGAAATATTCGATTTTGAATTGAAAAAATTAGGGGCATAATTACATTCTTACATAGATACAACTTGCTAAGTAAAAGTGTTTTATGATTCCAAATTCGTCAACCGAAATATTAAAAATGTCTCGACAGACAATTACTTTACTGAGAAGGGTATTAATTTTAACAACAATAGGCTTTTAACCCTTTGAGCTATGGGTGTGAATTTCTTCAAAATGCCCAAATATCACATTGGCACCGGTATTTTGTAAGTAAAAGATTCGACTTACAATATACACAAAAAAAAATTAAATTGATCAATTTTTAAATAAATGTGATTGAATATTCCGGTGCCAATGTGACATTTGGAGATTAAAAATAAGCGGGAAGAAATTCACCCAGAAGATCTCAAAGGTTTAAGATACTGAACTTTGTAATGCGGATGCACAAAATATTTCTTTGACCAAGTACCATGTGGTCTTTTTTGACACCCTTTTTTTTTTCAAGTATTTAATGAATCGAACCAGAAAAAATATAATAATTTACACTGAATACATAAAATCAAACAAATACCTTGCAGGAAGAGGATCCAAAATTAAAACCTGGTACTAGGAGGGTAAACATTATAAAGTACACGGAGAAATTATAAACAAGGTTGGTACATGCGAATAACTTTTATTCTATTCACAACACTATTCAGAAGCAAAATTTCATTGTACTAGGTTTTTCTTTATATCGTTTTGGAAGTGTATCGCAAGAAAATTTCTTTGTGAAAAATGATATGAATAGAATAAAAGTCTTTCCGGCCTGTGCCGGGAGGAAGAGGTGAGGTTGCTCTCGTATTTCTTATTTTTTAAAAGCCCGCCTATTTAATTCAAACACACGGAGTTCAAAT
Organism: Maratus speciosus; assembly: GCA_963932465.1. NCBI lineage: Eukaryota > Metazoa > Arthropoda > Arachnida > Araneae > Salticidae > Maratus > Maratus speciosus. The sequence continues at coordinate 111,104,927 of OZ010796.1, read as the reverse complement.
TAGTGGAACCCTATTAGAGAAGATTCCATATTAGTTTTTGTCAATACTGAATATGAATGAGAATTTCGGGAAATTATTCAGCTTTATCCAAGCTAGTTTTATTTAAAATGCTTTATATTTGATCTGCAAATTCGGAGACACCTTAAGTGACCTCAATTTTAAAACAACACGGTGAATGAAGCTAACCAATGAATTTGGTCGAGACCTTAGTAATGCCTGCGCACATGCTCACTCAGATTGGAATCGGTTGATATACCCGAGTACTGTCGCAGGCAAAAAATCAGATTTTTCAAAATTTCACCCACATTAGAAATTCAAACTGCTATATCTCAGCCATTTTTTCATAATATATGATATTTTAGCAATTTAAGACTTTATACCTTTACATATGGAAATTAATAGATTAGTTTAAGAACAGGGTTTTAATTTAATAAGCTGGAATAATATATGGAATATTATTAAAAGGGAAATTTATATAGAATAAAGTTGCTTTGTCTAAAAAATTTTAAATTTTGTAATATATATATATATGGATATCTATATATAGGGTAAGGTGTCTTATCCCCCCCCCCCCCAGTCACTTTTTGGTCCCCTTGGAAATTTTAATTTCCGGTGAACACCTACTTAATTTGGATTTTACGTAGACTAACTACTCACGCACATAGAAACACAGGCAAATATTGCACAAAAAAATTTAACAAGGCGGAAAATTGTTTTTTCAAATGTGCTTACATATGGCAAAAGAAAAAAAATGGTCCCGATTTGGCCCCCTCAAAAAATCCAATACGCCGAGACTTAAAGTATAACTAAATCAAAATTTATTTCTAAATGAGTACGTAATTTAATTTACATTAAATTAAAAATAAATGTACTAATTATCAGTGAAATAATAACATAACGAAACATTAGCCATCCAAACAAGAAGAATACATAAATTTTGTATTGTTTTTGGCTCCTAAGCATATTTTGTGTGACCTAGTGGAGGATTGAAGAAAGTGAACTCACTGTTCTCCATGTTTATCACCAGAAAAACGCTTCAAGCAGATAGGGCACTCTGAATCATTGCCGCCATCATTATCACCATAAGGAATGTCAACAGAAGAGTCACTTTCGTCACCAGAGTCGCCGGGTAGGTCGCGTTTGGACAGAGATCCAGTTCGCAATGTCGTTGAACCTCTTCGGACAGAAGTTGCTGATGTGATCAGTGGCACTTCCCTGGTCTATTTAGGGCTGATGGAAAAAAATATTTCACATTTTGATAATGGGTGATCAGGCACATTCGTAGGCTTCATTGAAATATTGTGCGAATTGCAATTTCTCAACTTTTCTACCACAATGGTTTGACAGCGATTTTTCTATTGCTTTCGCATAAAACGTTTTAAAGGAAAGATAAACGCGACACCGAGAAGTTGCAGTTTTGCTGTTGAAAGGGGAGGCAAACTCGCGATTATAACAGCATACCATGCAAAGCTTTATCCCGCTTCTTCCGTGGCACCAACTGCAATGATCAAGAGAGAAAATATTTTTTCTTTTAATAAAAGTAAAATTATTTTTAAAGGTATTTCAAAAGCTTTTTTTAAGTAAAAAGATTATTTTCGTTTTGAATTTTATTTTAAACATTCTTCATTTTATTGTATTTTAGTTTATTATACTTTTTATTTTATTTTACATTAAATTTTATTTCCATTTTGAATTTTATGTTAAACTTTTTTCATCTTTTTTTATTTTATTTTATTATAATTATCATTTTATTTTATATTAAACTTTTTTTTCATTTCGAAATAACTGTGTTAATCCTTCCTAATTTCGTCCCCGGGATGAAAATAAGAACTGCAAGGGGGACTAAATTGGGTCCACGCTACTTCCCAATATAACGGAGATTCAGTTCCCGTAAGATGAACTGAGTGTCCTAAAACTTACTGTATACTACTGTCAGCATCTTACCTACGTGAAATGCATAAGAAATAAATAGTTACAGTACTGCAAATAACGTTCAACAAACGACGTAATAAGAACTAAGGTCTTCTAAAAATAGGAAATCCGGCGTCTTTAATATATGTATGCGTCTTGGCAAGCGAAACTTTCATTACTGACCCTTTTTACCTTCCGTTACCTGTGCCTTGTATCATGAGTGACTCCACTTTCGCAGAAGCGGAGAAACAAAGGGCGACGAAATTACGAAAGAGGATGAAATTAGGGCACTTTACCCTATATCAACATTTGAAAGGAGGGTAGTTTCGGGATTTGGGGGTCATGGTCGGTGAAAATATTAAGGAGTCTCTATCCTCCGAACTGCTGTAATGGGTATCTTTTGTAATGAAACTATCTAAAAGAAAATATCGCCCATTGTAGCCATGTAAAAAAATGTCTTGAGTAAAGAGAGTTTTTGCGGTTCATGTAGGTTTTTAATGCAATAATTTATTTTTTTATATATAGGGTCATTCCATGTCAACTGGCCTAGATGCTCCTTCTCGACCTCCTTCGATATATAAGTAATTGCTACAGGGCATACATATAGCTCTAAGGTAAAACTTCTGCAAACTGCCACGGTAAGAAACAGTGTAATTTGGTCACCAGTGGTCCTTCTGTAATGATCACTATTTCACAGTCGAAGAAAAGGGATCAAATCACCAAGTTTGTCATCCTATTGCTCACTATACAAGAAATATTACTTAATGAAAATATGTGATCTAGTCCAAGAGCTTTTGCTAAAAAGCATAATTGCACTATTAAGTATTTCTAAATCAATACATTCATCAATAGATGGTATCAAAGCAGACCATTCTTCCTTTAGCGATGAATTACACCCTTTTGAAACCACTGAACAAATTACGTTAAACGTTTCTGATTTTACCGATTAATTACCTATGAAAGTGAAATACAGCAACTGGAGTAGATTCTCTACTTATTAAATATTCATTAATTATCTTTGAAATCCTCACAAAAAAAATCGTAAATTCAACTACCTTTTCCCAAGCCCATATCTGTAAAGGGACACTTAATAACTGACTACCATTTCTACCACTCGAAAAACAAAACTTAATTGACAAGAAAACTTTTCTTTCATTTCCGACCTTTTCGGTGTCAAGTAAATAAAACAAGATTAAAAACATGTACTTTATGTGATATTCTCAAACATATCCTCCGTAAAAATTGATTCTAGAAATACCTCTGGAAGTTTCTAAAAGAGAGCTGTAAGAAAAGTATAACACAAATTAGATGGCGTAACCTAAAGACTCCTGACTGAGTGCAAAATAATGTCCTAAACTCAAATATCTCTTTAACGGACAAAACTAGTATAGTGCAACAAGTGTTTAAATATAGTAAAATAATTATATACTATCCTATGCGAGTAGTTGCAGCACTCGCTAATGGCTAAATGTGGAATTTGCTGACCGTATTTCTAAAAATAAGGGAAGCATAAAAAAATTTTATTTATAAAAGTGTAGAGCTCCCTTGATTTAGTACGGAATGCCATCTTACATGTAAAAATAAACTTAATTAGAATATCTGAAAACATCTTAAATAGGGGCGTATTTCAGCCGTTGATTAGTTTTCGAAAAATTAACATTTCAGAGCTTCTAATACAGCTTCTAATATTTGTTTTTATCTGCATGTAGTAATGATAGCATATGCCTATACGTTTACTTAAATCCTTTTATTAATGTTTCAGTATTTAATAATACAACAAAAGGTGCGTTTAAATCTCTTTAAACCACTGGGAATTCTGTTACTTCAAACATGCTCTTCAATCAGTTCAGTTCATTTTTGGAATTTAAAATAGGGGTACTTGCATGTATGAATAATATATGATAAAAGAAAATAAAAATATTGTAAAGCTATTATATATTTTTAATCATGTTATAATACGATATTTTCCAAAAGTCTCCAAAAAATATTTTAGGCTATTGTGAAATTAATAATTTGCAAAATAACTGATTTAGTTAGGGTAATTACGAGAAAGATGGACCACAGTGTGAGATGGACCAGTTAAATATTTCGTTAATGCGGCCCTTAGTCAGACACTTAATGATATTTTATATGGCGTGCAACTTTTTGCTTCTCAAAAAACAATATTTTTTCAGCTAAAAATCATTGTTGCTTTTGGCACGTCAAATAATTTTCTCATATGACTATCTTTATGCATTTAAAGTTTTTCGTTTATATGTGATCGATCCAGTTTTAATGATGTAATTTCGGGGAACATTTAAGCTTCTAAATAACCTAAAATGGCGACGCAATATCTACAGTGTAGAGTCAAGGTGGCTTATACTTACTACCTGGTCGATCGGGAGAGATGGACCAGGTTTTCTGTCGGTGAATTTAAATTTTAGCATTATAAGAGCTGAATTTAAAATACTAAGGGATTATATATTTCTGTTTTCGGAAAATGCTAACTACCTATATTAGAAAAGGTTTCTTGTTTGCGTTGGTTTCATGAAGGATGTTCACGATTTGAAGTAACATGCAATAATTGAGGGAATAAATAAAATAGCCTGAAAGAAGTTACTGAAAAACAATCTTAACTCATAGTATATATACTATGTATATTGTAATATATAGTATATATTACAATATTAATATTTCAATAAACAAATTTAATTTTCAGAGGTATATGGGAACGTCTACTGTTACTCTTGTGACCATTTGAGCGGTTTTTTTACAAATACTTCCAATTACTTTATTATAAAATATAGTTGAGATAAACAGTGATATAACCAGTGAAATACTACTGTGCTCCACTAATTTAATATACATTTAATTTGAAATAAAAAGCATTTTGCTTGTCTACATAATAAATCAAAATTTTGTCACTCTTGTGACCACAGTGTCACAAGAGTAACACAATTTTGATTTAATATATAAACAAATGAAATCCTTTTTGTTGCCAATTAGATATATATTACGAGAGTGGAACACAATGATATTTAATTGGTTATATCACTTTTTATGTTAATTATATTTTATAATGAAATAATCGCAAGTATTTATGAAAAATTGCTCTAATTGTCACAAGAGTAATGAATGGACTTTCCCGTATATTAAAAGGTCAAATAATAATTCCTGTACACTTAATTTTCATTAATTTAATTGCAAGTAAGTTAATTTAATTTTCATGTAATGGAAATAAACTTTTATAATTTTAATATATGTACGATTATTTCAATATTTTATTGTGCTCCACATAGTAAAAATTAAAAATATATATATAATAGAAATTCCTTTAAAGATATGAAATTTTGCAATAAGATTTTTTTAAGAAACATCTTACACTATACATATATACTGTAAAAAGTAAAATATACAGTGGTGATGAAAAGTTTCCGGCCAGCATAAATTTTTTCGATAATTTGTAAGTATACATGTGGAGCAAACATTCAAACCGTGTTTTCTCACAAAAAAATAAAAAATGAGTTATTGTTATTTTTATGAACTCTGTGTTAAATTGCACAGAAATAAATGGTATTTTTTACTAAAAAAATTTTTTCTCCGATTATAAATCAGTTTTAAAACTTGACGTTTCAATCAAAGAGTGTTTCCTCCAAATCCTGCATTCAATCAAGCAGTGATTTCTCCACTCTGCCAATCACAGTTGTCACTTAATGTGTACTTTCGAAACCTACCATACATATCACAATTGAAACAGATTGTTTTAGAAAAAAATAAGAGAACTGTTAAAGTTAAAGGCTTCCAGAATTATAGATTTCAAGATCTAAATGAAGAATATGATGTAAATCTTCTTAAAAAGAGAGTTACTGTTGCCTTGTTCAAAGGGTTGTTTTAGAATATCTTCCTCTTAGCCACGCCATACCAGTTGAAAAGAACAAAGATGTTAAAAAACTTTTGAAGGTAATGTATAGTGAACAGTGGCAAAATCAACCTGATGATATATTCAAATGATACAACCACATTATCCATGATTGATAAGCCTACAATAAAGAAGAGGGGGATGTGTATAACTCTCTAGATGAAGATATTGGTTTTAAAATTTGAAGTGGATTTCTGGCAAACGAGTATTTATTTAGTAAATATTTAATGAATACTACTAGGAACCATAATCTCTCATTTTATTTTAACAATAATCAACTGAAATTCGGTATTTATTCAAATAAAATAATGCTATTGTATTATTTGTGAGTTAGAACTCATTTCATTCAAAAAGCGTTTTATCCACTTGTCAAACAATCAAAACATGTTTCCTCCTCTGAATTCGGTCAAAACGTGATTTCTCCAAATATTAAATGAATTTTATTAATTTGTTTTATGTTTAATATCTTAGGTATGCTTGCAATTCTTTCTAATAAACAGTAATAAAAATACACAATAAAAATGAGAATTAAATGCAAGTTATTTTCTTATTTATCAGTTTTTTGTGTTTTTTGAAAATTTGTATCTAAAGGAGAAAGCATGGTTTGCATGTTTGCTCCACACATATATGAAGAGGAATCTCAAAGTGATACTTATACATCTTATTGACATAATAGTTAGAAACTTATTTATAGAATAACAAATAAATATCAATAAATTTTATTGGCAAAATTAATTGCAAAGGAAAACGTATGTTCTCAAAAGTTTCCGGCCATCATGGCAAGTTTGAAAAAAAAAATGTTGTTATAGTAGAAAATAAATTTGATCAACAACATTTACAGTTAGTATTTTGTCGTTATGCCTTTAACATTAAGTAAAGCGGCGCAGCGACGTTGCATCGATTCAGTAAACGGTTGAAGATCGTCTATGGTAAGTTTTTTGCAATCTGCTTTCAAGTTTTGGGGAAATTCTGCTGAATTGGAATATTTATAATTCCGCACCCTTTTGTCCAGTTCATTCCAAAGATTTTCTATTAGATTCAGATCGGGTGATTGCGCAGGCCATTTCAACGACGGAATCTGTTTGTGCTAAAGCCACTGCTTGACGAGCTTGCATATATGCGTGGGTCGTTACCATGCTGAAACAAATAGTTGCTACCAAAAATTTCCCTCCAATAAGGCAACACATGATCTTGCAAGATATCCTTATACATTACAACATTCATCTTGACCCGGATTTTAACTAACGGACCGACATATTTTCCAGAAAATGCTCCCCACAGCATAACGTTTCCGCCGCCATGCTTAATTCTAGGAATAACATATCTCGAATTATATCTTTTGTTTTTAGGTCATCCGACGTAGTGTCTGCCATCACTACCAAAAAGAATGAACTTTATTCATCGGAAAATAGTACTTTTTTCCAGTTTTCACTTGACCAGACATTCTGTTTCTTGGCAAACGCCAGTCGGGCCCGTTAATTTTTCCTTAATTATGAAAGGCTTTTTAACACTGACTTTTCCATAAAGTCCTACGTCACGTAAGCGCCTTGACACGGTAGACCGACTTATATCCGTAATATTTTAACTCCGTAAATCGTGGGATATTGCAGCGGCATTTTTATGCGGGTCATCAACTGCTTTTCTCCTGATAATTCTGTCCACTGGAATAGTAATTTTCCGGGGTCTTCCGGACCGTGGCAAGTAGTTGGAAGCCATGATCATCTTTATATTTTTATAAAATATCGTTCATAGTAGATTTTCCGATTCATAATTTTGCCGCAATCTCACGAGAGGATTGGTCCTTCAGCGACAAACAAATCACTCGTTTACGAATAATAATTGTTGAACTTTTCTTTTTTGAATTTCTACTACGTTATTCACGTTTATTAATTAACAAACACGGCCAAAAAACACTTTACTTATAGCAAAAACTAAAGAATGACGAATGGTCGGAAACTTTTGCACATCCAAATTTGGAATTTCCGCCCTTTGCATCTAGTGTCTTCAGTATCCAATCAAAATGATCACATGGTCAGAGGTCATTTGCATATTTCTAAGTTTTCGTGCAATTGCGCTTCTTCTTCGGTGAAACGTTCTGGCAAACAAATCAAAGAAACTAACTGGCCGGAAACTTTTGACCGCCACTGTATGTAAACATGTTGCTATTATAGCGCTAAGAAAAAACGTGGTCCATCTTTCCCGTATTTACCTTATGTTTCAGTAAATAATATATTCGTTATATGTCAGTAGCCATTATTTTTTTTACGTTTGGATAGGTTCTTTTAATTATTTTTTCACTTAAGGGGGTTCGGGACACAAAAATCTTCAAATTTTGCAAAAATATTTTATTTCTTTAAGAATTTCTCTGTTTTTTCCTGCTTAAAAGGACATTTAAATCATGTTTCTATCTGAATTAGAAAAAAAAAATATTTTTTTAGTCTTGGTTTGTTTTCAAAATTTAGCTTTGAAGCAATGGCTGTCATGAAAACGACTTCTTGTAAATGCGTTTTTCTTCATGACAGGTTTTTTCACCATTTCTCATATTTAGAAGCTTATAACTCGAGAACCGTTAAAGAAAACGGGTTCAAACTTGGAACATATCTTTTTCAATTGTTTTACTTTAATTTTGATTCGGCATATTGGAAAACAATATTTACTTTTGAGAATATGATTTTTTTAATAAATGTTGCACCACTTTTTTTTATTTTTTTGGTTAAATATTTTAAATTTTTTTATAAATTAATATTTTTTAAAATGCTGAATGAGAATTGAAACTTATATATTTCTGTTTATTTAAATGAAAAAAAAATGAAATTCTATAAATAACATTCCGAGTTATAACGATTTAAATTTACCCCACTTTTTTAATAAATTTTAAATAAAAAAAATTTCCGAAAAAAATTATGAGAAGTGTTATTATGTGATTTTTTATACAAATGATAAGGTTAACACCATCACAACAAAATTTAGAATTTTAACTCAGTAAATAAAAATTATTTCAAAATGTGTCCCAGACCCCCTTAAAGAAAATTATCCCTAACATTAAAAAGAAATCGTACCCGAACGGTTGCGCAAACTTAATATAGTCCTCTAAGTATTTCAAGTGAAACCTGGCTGAACGAAATTGACTGAAAAATGCGTATAGTAAAAATATTTTAATTCATATATAAATTCGCTTAATTATATACATCTGTCAACGTACATAATACCATCTCAGTGATAAGTAAAGAATGATCAATTAATGGAAAACACTGAACATCCTGATAGGTACTGGCATTTCCTTTAGAAGATTTAGTGTAATCTCCAGCAGTTTATTTTTGTCAGAAAATCGATTATTTCAAAAGAAGTAAGTACTTCATACAATGAAAATTATTTTTATTTATAACTAATAAATTGGTGAATAAGCTATTTTCTTTAACTTAATTCAAGTAAATCGGCTACGATGCCCGATTTGCATATATGATTTAAATAATTTATATTGAAATTTAATCTGATTTCGCGATCCTTCCAGTAATCTTTTTCTGGCGTGAATAAAAACTTACTTTAGAACTTCTTTGAACATACATTAATCATCTCTAACCTTCTTTTTTTTCTCGCAAAGAATTCTCCGTCTTTCTAAAAACATCCGTGGCATATCTAAGCATGAGAAAAAAGGATACTTATTTATTTTCTGAGTATTAGTAAAATTTTCAATCTTTGCAAAAAACTTCAAAATGTGATACATTACTTTGATCGTGTAGAATACAATTGAAGCGAACGTAAAAAATCAAAGTATATAAAAAAGCAAATAGAAACATTTCGTTCCGAGTTGCATCCGCCTGACCTAGGTATTAAATTATATGGTAATAAACGTTACAGATGGACAGTTATATTCGGATTATTTTCTCAGTGCTCTAATATAATTTAATTTTGAATCTGATAAGAGAAGGTATTAGTACATGTATATCACTGAAATAAAGGTGTTTTTGTGTATGTGTTTGTTGACAATGGACAAGTCTATCGCACGAAGAAATCTGAAAAAATGGACTTGGATAGGCAAAGGCAGTTCCGAAAGGCTGATGTTTTTTTATTTTTTATGATTAGTGAAAATATTAATTAAAAACCTTAACGAACATCCCAAAATGGCAAGCATTCATCGTGTCGCTGATTATGTCTGCGCATTTCCGGGTAATCCTGGATTCTTGGAGACGAAAAAGAAATGTTCCGTTTTTCCTGCATTTTGAAATCGTAAACGCCTAATCACACATACAAAGTACCTTTCCGGTTCTAACGGTATTTTTCGTTAAGCAAATATTAATATTTGCTATTTGGAAAAATACTTCCATATGTCTATTTCGTATTAGTTTCCGTTTTTTTTTTTTTGTTTTTTTACAGTTTAAAATTTCCATCAGCGTGTCTTGGATGAAATGCAAAGGAACAAATCACAAATTCAAGGTACCATCCCTGTTCTAACACTACCATTTGTTTAAAAAATATAAATATTTACTAAATAAAAAAATATATCTAAAGGTCGATTTTTAAATACGTTTCCATGGTTTCCGTTTTATCGGCATTTTTAAACTACTATCCTAGTTTCTCGCATGGAGATACAATATATATATATATATTTATATATATCCACTTATTCAGAGTTATTCTCACAATAGTATAGGAATCTATTTTTAAAAGTATATTAATATTCATTATTCCTCAAAAAATTTTCTGAAGATCCATTTCATATTCGTTTCGTGTCTTTCACTTTTTCTTCAGTTTTAAAATGCCACTATACAGGGAAAGAAAACAATTATAATTTAGAAATGTATTACAATTCATCAGACATACAAATAAAAATTACATAAATACATATACAATTAAAAATGCAAACGTTTCGCTTTCAAAGTTTCAGCCCCTCATCAGTGCAATAACATTCAAATGGCCAGAAAACTATATATCATGTTTACAGATATATGATTAACGAATCCTGTGCAGTTCCAACTGAATGCACAGCATTGCTTTGATATGGTTATTTATACTTTTTTAGATTTTAACTGTTAGTAATTTTTAATTGTAAACATGATATGTAGTTTCCTGGTCATTTGAATGTTATTGCACTGATGAGGGGCTAAAACTTAGTTCGAAGCGTTTGCATTTTTTCATTGTATAAGTATTTATGTGATTATGATTTGTATGTCTGATGAATTGTAATATATTTCTAAAATTTAAAATTTGTATATCAGACTAGTTATTTTAAAACAATTATAGTTATTTTCTTTCAGCTTTCACCGCTATCTTCCATTCATTTTCGAATGGGAAAGGTTGTTAATTTTTCAAAATATTATATGCCTTAATGCGTTAAAGAATTTTTAGGAATATGTTATCGAATAAAAAACAAAAAGATACTGTAAAAAAAGAAGTTTAAAATAATTATTATCTGATGAGAAATTTTAAAAATACGAATGCATTGCTACTTATAATATTAACGATGATAGATGATTTGTCATCTGGCTGACCAACAGCATGAACTAAAGTTGCACACGTAGTTGTTGTGAATGCTGATGTACCAACTTTAAGTACTCAGAAGATTTAGCAAGATAGAAAAACGCATCTTATTGGAAACTTCTTTAGGTTTAATTTATGTAATGGTAGAATAAAATTATGAGATAGAAAATTGAGATACGCATATCATAATAAATTTATATGATACTACACCGAATTAGTATGCGAAATGCTTTAAGGGTCCTGTCCCTGCCGGCGAAGACACTCACGAGCTAATGCTAATCCTATGGTGAGGTATTTTTCTAATATCTCGTTTGCATTTCGACATGTTTAAATAATTCTTTTTGCATTGGATAGCCGAGGTCCGTCTCTACAGCGCACCTTGGTTACTTTTTCGATTTTGGCTGCAGATATTTTTTAGAATGACACTTTCATTTTCAGAACCGGTTTTGAAAATGAAAGTAACTTTATTAAAAATATCTGCGACCAAAATCAAAAAAGTAACCAAGGTGCGCTCTAGAGACGGACCTCGGCTATCCAATGCAAAAAAAAATTATTTAAAAATGTCGAAATTCAAACGAGATATTAGAAAAATCCCTTCCCATAGGATTAGCATTAGCTCGGGAGTGTCTTCGCCGGCAGGAACAGGACCCTTAACCGTAAACGTAGTTATTTCTAAGTTTTAAAAAAAATTCAATAGACGACAATGATTCATTTCATTTGGAAGTTCAATAATCATCATATAATTAATATTGGAGTTTGTTTTTATTACGTCGTTACGGATATCAGAATTATATCCCTTTAACCGTCTGGCCCGGATTTTTCCGTTCCTAGAAATCATGTTAAAATGGCTGTAGACCAAAATATTTTAAACAGAATTCTATTTTGAACCTTATATCGAAAGTGGTGATGTTAAAGATATTATAGCATCAAACTGAGATTTTTAAAATATATATCCTGGGATTTACAAGCATTCTTATAAAAATACTGCAAAACCTTCGGACGGTGAAAGGGATATGTGATTTGTAAAACTGTTAGAGCGGATTAAAAGAATTCAATAAATGGAATAATTATTTTAAAATGTTTACTATTCATTAAATTCCGGTTATTGTATGGTTTTATGCATTTCTCACTCGAAAACCGATTAAACAATCACCCGGTGCAAAAGACGATCATTCCCAGCAAAGTGGAAATTGCTGGCCAGCAGTAAGATAGATGCTGGTAATGATGGAGAAGTGCTGGCTAATGGTCTACTACTGCATGACAACTGCTGGACAACTTCAGTCAACTTTGCTGTTGGAAATCATCAGGTAAAATTCTGGTGGACTTCCGTTTTATCTCATGCGCTGGCCCACCACTACATATAGTCTAAGAGCTAGCAACGTTTTCGTCACCTGATTTTATCAAGGCTCATTTTTCTATATGTTCTTCCGATTTATGGTGTAGTACGTTTGCGGCCGGTCTGACAGTCAGGAGACGTTGCGTTTACCTGCGCGAAGAGGGGTTATGCAGGTCAAAAAACGTCAAAATTACGTCATTTTATCAAGGATCATTTTTGTATATGTTTTTCCGATTTATGGTGTAGTATGTTTGCGGGCAGTCTGGCAGTCAGGAGACGTTGCGTTTACCGGCGGGAAAAGGGGTTATGCAGGTTAAAAAACTTCAAAATTTCGTCATTTTATCAAGGCTCATTTTTCTATATGTTCTTCTGTTTTATGGTGTAGTACATTTGCGGGCGGTCTGGCAGTCGGGAGACGTTGCATTTACTTGCGGGAGAAGGGGTTATGCAGGTCAAAAAACTTCAAATTTACGTCCTTTTAGCATGATTTTTGTTCATAACATCTGTTTCTACTAACTATTTGTAATATTAATCCATTATTACCAGACGTTACCAATGTCGCTAAGACCCTGCCAGACCCACATTTATAGGTAACATATTACTCTTTGGTTAACAGACAACCTATATTTAATTTTCCAGACACAAATTCGGTTGCAAAGTTAATGCCGGACAGCTTTAAATATGGCAACGAAAGTGCCTGTTTCAGAAGTGTTTTGCGGTTTAAAAATTATAAGTCCTCTTTACGTCATTTTATCAAGTTTAAAAATAACAAGATATTAGACTTAGTCTAGCAGAAAACCTATAATTAATTTGCCAGACACAAATTCGGTTGCAAAGTTAATGCCAGACGGCATTAAATATGGCAACGAAAGTGCTTGTTTCAAGAAATGGCATCTTTTGTAGGGATTTGGCTTCATTTAATGACAGTCAACCCTTTATTGTTACCATAGCAACAATCCTTTATATATATGTATATATATATATATATATATATATGTATATGTATATGTACATATATATATATATATATATATATATATATATATATATATATACATATATATATGTATATATATATATATATATATATATATATATATATATATATATATATATATATATATATATATATATATATATATATATATAGTGTATGTCGAAAAAATGTTATTTTATGTAATTAATGTAAATTTATATAATTGTAATTTTTAAACTGTAAAACACTCTTGAAACAGGCACTTTCGTTGCCATATTTAAAGACGTCTGGCATTAACTTTGCAACCGATTTTGTGTCTGTCAAATTAATTATAGGTTGTCTGATACCAAAGAGTAATATCTTGTAATTTTTAAGCTTGATAAAATGACGTAAAGATGACTTATAATTTTTAAACTATAAAACACTCTTGAAACAGGCACTTTCTTTGCCATATTTAAATCCGTCTGGCATTAACTTTGCAACCAAATTTGTGTCTGGCAAATTAGTTATAGGTTGTCTGCTAGCCAAAGAGCAATATCTTGTAATTTTTAAGCTTGATAAAATGACATAAAGAAGACTTATAATTTTTAAACTGTAAAACGCTTCTGAAACAGGCACTTACGTTGCCATATTTAAAGCCATCTGGCATTAACTTTGCAACCAAATTTGTGTCTGGAAAGTTAATTATAGGTTGTCTGTTAACCAAAGAGTAATATGTTAACCTATAAATGTGGATCTGGTAGGGACTTAGCGACATTGGTAACGTCTGGTAATAATGGATTAATATCACAAATAGTTGGTAGAAACAGATGTTATAAACAAAAATCATTCTAAAAGGACGTAATTTTGAAGTTTTTTTGACCTGCATAACCCCTTCTCCCGCAGGTAAGCGCAACGTCTCCCGACTGCCAGTCCGCCCGCCAACGTACTACACCATAAATCGGAAAAATGTATAGAAAAATGAGCCTTGATAAAATGACGTAATTTTGAAGTTTTTTGACCTGCATAACCCCTCTTTCCGCAGGTAAATGCAACGTCTCCTGACTGCCACACTGCCCGCAAACATACTACACCATAAATCGGAAAAATATATAGAAAAATTAGCCTTGATAAAATGACGTGTTTTTTGACTTTGCTAGCTCTTGGACTAATAGAATTGCAGGAACTTTCGCAGTATTATTGCTGGGAACCCTTACGCTAGGTGGTGTTGCGAATATCAAAGACATTGAGTATTTGAACACAAATCTGAAATGAATATTTTAACACAATTTAATCGGTGAAGCTAATTTTTTTTTTGAAATTGTAAATAATATAGCACCACTGCCATCAATAAAATAAATAAGTAAATGAATAAATAAATACATTATTCCAACGCACTTTTTTTCTCCTTAAATCTGGTTTTACTAAGTTACAAAGGATTTCGGTTTTCATAATTTACACAGTTGAGAATCAATAATAAAAAAAAGCGTATAAATTATATAGGATTTCTATACAATACAATAATTTCTATACTAGTTTAATGATTTGGAACGTAAATCACAAAAGAAACAAACTTGAAATAGTGTAATGAGAAGTTGAAAACAACGTGTGGTCGTAGCATACGCTGAAAGTACTTGTTCAGGTCCGATCACAAAAACCAAACAGCATCGAGCGTCGTTAATACTTGGGAGTGTGACCACATGGAAACCGTTGCAAGTTCAAATATTTCAATAGACATTTCTATTAAAGACACAGATATTTCTATAGATCTTGGTGAATCTAGGTTATAGAAAAAAGAGCCATAATACTTTGTTTTTTAAAAAATTCTATAAAAATTTCTTGTAAGGGAAAGTGCTGGGCCAGCAAAGGATTAGCGGTGGGATAGGTGCTAGCACTGCAGAAAAAGTGCCGGATTGATGTAATGTGATGACATACCAATGCTGGCCTGCTGTTGGCCATCACTGATGGGCCAGCTGCATAACGCACGGACACTTTATTACAGGTTTAAGTAATTGCATCATTGCACTTTAAGGCTGACGGCAGTGCTGGCTGCCATCTTTTTTCCAGCTGATGGCCCCTGTTTTTTTTTTTTTTTTTTTTTTTTGCTGGGTTATGACTTCAAATGCAGTGATTAAGATTTTGTCTTTTTCTCGTTTTAAGTTCATTTGCGAGGGAAATTTGATTTCGCTATAAATGCTTGTGCAAATAAGATAAAGACCATTATATTAAAAAAAGATATTTGTTATAATACAGTCCTTATTTATGACAGATCTCCTAGACCCCAAATTCGATTCATGCACGAAGTACTGTTCTCTAAAAGACTGACAGAGAATATCGCTGAAAGAAAAAAAAATAATTGTGGATTCTACCATTAAAAAATATTCTTTTATCACCAATTAAATGGAATGTATTATTTATTCCCCTTAATTTACCGACAGTATTTTAACTCGTTCGGAAGAGATTTGTCAAATTAGCATTTCCAACTATCTGCAATGAAATTACACTTTAATTGTATGTAATTAATTATAATTAAAATTAAATGTCGTAAAAGATTCTTGCAGCACTGTAGCCGGAACCGCTCCCATCCTATTACTTGACAAAATTTATGCCTGTGAATGTGTGTAACTATAAACAATGACGTGCAATTAATTTGTACTTCAATTGCGGATAATTGGGATTGCGAATTTGCCGAATTCTGCTTCGGAACCACGGGTGCCTATATGCATTTTCTGAAGGTGTGTTTTCGGTACCAGTAATAATGAAATATAATGATGTATCTTATTTAACTAGGGAATTTTATGATTGAATAAGTAAAGGTATCTGTAAAAGTGGTTCCAGCTGCATAAAATTCATGTGTGGGACGGTGATCTTAAATTGGTTAAATCACCATAAAAAATATTTAAAATTAATTTAGACATCGGTTAGCAGTATTGTAGTTTAGAAAGAGTTTTATATTATTTTATCATGTTCCAAAAATTTTTTTCGTTGTAAGAAACAAAATCTTTTTAAGTGGATACTTTTTTGTGCGAATAAAACTGTTAAAATTTCTTGTTGTTCAAAGAAATGGAGTAAAATTTTCAGTTCTGAATAATTTCTATATTTCTATATAACGCCTTTATTCGTATATTTTTTTACTAAAATGGATATTTTAAAGAAATCATTTGAGCAGAGTTGTAAGCATTCCTCAAAACCTCCTTAAAAGCCGATTTAGTTTCTTACTTTTAAGAGACGAAATCGAACTAAAATGCATTTAATAATAGAATAAATATTCTAATGTATTTTTAAGAAGTCAAGGAAAAGACATTTTGCCCTAACTCAGCTAAAAAAAATGAAAAAGAATCATTTAATCTTTCATTTTGTAATTAGATTATTGCTTTAATGTTATGCTTTAATATAGAATGTTAAATTGGGAATTTAAATTTACTGTAAAAAAGAGACACGACGGTTGGGGACAGACAAATTTTTACATAATTATTATTTTATTTTAGCAATCTTTTATTTATTTTTGTATTTAAAGACAAAATAATTCCTATTTTCGTAAATAGGAAAAGCAGTACAACCTTGGAATAACAAAATATAACGGTCTGAGTTTCTGGTGATTATTTAGTATTTAGTATATTATTAGAAAAGGGAAAAAACGAACCAAAGTATCATTCCTTATATACCGGGCTCGCTATAAAGATGTTTAGTTGTTTTAGAAAAGTTTCTCAGTTTAAAATACGGATAAGCTCGCAATATTAGAATTGCCTTCAAATTTTAGGATATTAAAAAAATACCGTAATTTCCGGCGTATAATCCGCGGATCAAACAATCATATTTCGACACAGAAATGTTTTAAAATAAAATGTAACTTTTAAGATCGCGGTAAATATTTGGCTTCAATTACTAAATAAAATTTCTGGGTCCAAACAGAATTGTTTGATCCGCGAAGATCGCGGTAAGTATTTGGCTTCAATTACTAAATAAATTTTCTGGGTCAAAACAGAGTTGTTTGATCTGCGGATTATATGCCGGAAATTACGGTACATTTTGCATTACTTTGAAACATTCATTAAATTATTCCCAGATTATCTTATACCAAAAAGTCCTTCCGGCCAGTGCCGGGAAGAAGAGGTAGCTTTCATATTTCTTTTTTCTTAAAGCAAGCTAATATTATTCAAACACACGAAGCTCAGTTTAGTGGAAACCGATTATACGAGATTCAGTACTAATTTTTATCAATACTAAATCATTATGAATGAGAATTTCTCGAAATTAGTCAGCTGTATCGAAGCTGCTTTTATTTAAAGTAACTTATATTTGGTTGACAAATTCGGCAATATCTTGAAGTTCCTGCCATTTTAAGACAACATGGTGGATGAGGCTAACGAGTGAACTTTGTCGAGACCTTAGTAATTCCTGTGCACATGTTCACTCACATCGGAATCTACTGATATATACAAGTGCTGTCGCAGGCAAAATATCAGATTTTTCAAAATGTAACCCACATTATAAATTGAAACTGCTATATCTGAGCCATTTTTTAAGATAAAGACAAAACAAAAAATGCTCTGGAATCCTTATACCATGGTCAAATACTTAAGAAAGAAACCTTTTTCAATTTCTAATTTTTTGCACCTCACTTTAAATATAATTTTTTATTTAATTTAATGGCCTCCATTTTGAAACAAGATGGCTGATGAAGCTGGCCAGCGAACTTGGTCGAGACATTACGATATACTATCCACATATCTTCTTACATCGAAATAGGTTAGTAAATACGCGTATTATCACGTGACAAATATCAGATCGTTTCAAAATGTCAGCCATGCTAGAAATTTAAAGTGCTATAAATCAACTATTTTTAAAGATATATACGAAACAAAAACTGGTCCGGAATCTTTGTATCAAGGTCAAACACATAATTTTTTTTTTCATTTTTCAATTTTTTGACAACTCATTTAAAATTTAAAATTTAATTTTTTTTTAATGGCAGACCTTTTGAAACAAGGTAGCGAATGAAGCTGGCCAACGAACTCGGTCGATACATTGATATGTACTATGTACACACCAAGTTACATCCAAATCGGTTCATAAATACGCCTGTTATCACGTAACAAAAATCAGGTCTTCTCAAAATGTCAGCCATAATAGAAATTCAAAATGCTATAACTCAGCCATTTTCTTAGATATAGACGAAACAAAAACAGTTTCGGAATCTTTGTATTAAGATCAAACACATACAAAAAAATATTTTCATTTTCTAATATTTTGGTACCTCATTTTAACATTTAAATATTTAAAAACATTTTAAATAGCCGCTATTTTGAAACAAGATGTTGGATAAAGCTGGCCAACGAACTCGGTCGAGGCATTGGTATGTACTGTGCATACACGAAGTTACATCCAAATCTGTTCATAAATACGAGAGTTACAGTGTGACAAAATTCTTTCATATATATATATATATATATATCAACAATTGAACGGGGGGTGGTTTCGGTGTCTGGGTGTCATGATCGTTGAAAATATACCAACATTTTTTGAAATCCTTTTCGTCCGAACGGCTGCAATAGGTAGCTTTTTGTAATGAAAGCTACCTAAAAGTATTATCGTGACGAATGGAGTAGTGTTACTTTTTCTGATTTAAAAAAAAATGGAATTTGGATGGTCCAAATGGCTTCTCATTCTTTTGGCGTGCCTTGTGGAAATTATCCGAAAAGCATATTCAGCAAGCAACAACGTGGTGATTCGCTCATGGTATGTGGTGCTTTTGGCAGTAATGTACAAACGTCTCATTGCTTCCTAAATGGCAGACAAAATTCACAAAAGTATCAGGAAACTCTGATGCAGCATTTGTGACCCTTTGGGGAACTCCTAGAAGGTCCCAACAGGACCTTTTAGCAAGACAACGTATCAATACTCACTTCCCGTTGCACAAAAGAATGGCTTAGATCTCAGAATATCAGTGTGATGAACTGCCCAGCCCTCAGCCCAGATCTCAATCCTATAGAGAATATCTGGGGAATCCTCTCACAGAATGGGGAGCAGTATTACCCAGTGCAAAAGCTCACATCAGCGATCGAGGAAGCCTGGTGCAAACTCGCACCCAAAACCTTCCATACTCTCGTGTTATCAATGGAAAATCGAGTATTCTATCTCACCAGGTGCATTGGAACCATAGACTGCTAAAGAACTTTTGTGCCTTGTGAAATGCATACATTTCGTTTTTGTGCATAAACTTTTGCGGCATCACAATTTTCAATTTTTTATAATTTATTATTTCCGTTACAATGAATTGTTTCCGAATTCGAAATATGAATTTGTAATCAAATTGTTTAGATACAGTAAAAATTTCAAAGCATTCCGATGTATATTTTTCATTTTATAAAAATATTTAACTTGTGCATAAACTTTTGTGCCGCACTGTATTAGAAAGAAGCCACCAATGCACGGGCTTATACGATTGCACATTCCGGATACATACAAATGAGGATGATAATAAAATAAATGATTTTTCGGTGTATGCTACATTCAAATAAATCATAGTTTTGTAATGTTTAATGAGTAACTGCTCACAGGAGATATTTTTTTTCTTTAGATGATTTTATACTCGGAATTTCCGAAAACCATGCATTGCCATTTATTCGTTTACGAAATCATTAAAGTAACTGTCCAAAAAATCGAATGGTTGATTAAATCGTATAAGGCACTCTCCCAAGAGTGAGTTTTTTAACACTAGAACAACGCCCGGAAATTTTATTCAAGTTTCATAAAAATATTTGACACCAGAATTTTTATTTAAAATTATTTGACTGATTTATTTAACATAAATCTGAGGGGTTGAGATTTAAATTAATTTACGAAAGAATTCCTGGTTCCAATTGACATTTAGTCATATGGTCGCAGTCGAATCGACTTTTTCTGGGGAGTGTTAAATAATCATCTACATTTGAAAAATTTCCAGAAGATGTCTTCGTGTTAGGGCCTTCTATCGTGAAGTTTTTGGAGTACAACGTTTGATCAGAAAAAATAAATGAAAAGTATTCAAAAATAAATCACGCAACATGAATATTCTTTTTAGGAAAAACCAGTGGCGCAAACTTATATAGGCCCATGGGGCGCGAGCCCACCCAATAATTTAATCTCTCCGCCGACCAATTTCATTTGATTTAATTCGTAAATTATATTTTTTTATTTATTTAATCGCTGAAATGAAATTTGGTTTTATTAACAATTTCAAAATCACTTTTTTGAAAAATAGTAAGTACATCAATTGGATTTACAGGAGCACTGAAAACCTCTTCAGTGGATGTATATTTAAATTTGTCACGAAAACAAATTTCCTGCATATTTTGTCAACTGTTTTGACATCTTGATTTGTTAAAGCACTTAGGTGATTAAAATGTATGCTTTTCTTGACATTTATTCTTTTTTACTTTCAATTGTTAGCAATTCCAATGTTATTTAAAGAAAATATTAATGTATTCATAAGGAAGAACTTATAAGAATATAATTTAATAAAATTATTTATAAAATTATAACTAAATTAGAATAATAAAAAATTTGCTTAGAAAAAACCACAAATAATTTCGAATTATCATCTTTAGTCATACGCTCCTCAACTCTCTCTCTTCACACACATACATACTACGGGAAAAGAAAATTATATATGTTATTTTACTCAAACATTTTTGAGCACACCCAATATTTTTGAAAAGTTGGTTTTACTAGTACAAAACACAATACCGTATCACTTATTGTACTGCTTTTTTATGAATTTTAAAATTTTATACAGAGTTACTACCCAACCTGTATTTTCATTCTTTTGTGATACAGAGTAGCAATATCTTTTCACCTTAATATTCCTCGCGAATCCAATAGAATTTAGTACCCATATATTGTATTCGGAGTGTCTTCATTACTAAATGTCTTTTCCACCTCTCCATTCAGCGAATGGCAATCGGCTTAAAAGGTCGGAGATCCCACCATATAGAATTCGCATCAGTCAGATGGAGAGACGTTACCCCAAAAGTAGTCATTTTCTTCTCATTAGATATCAAAACCTAGAGCTTTGACTAAGAAAATTTTATTTTAAATAAAGCTGCATTTGACATTTGCAGAATAATTTTTCAGTTGATATGGAAATATGCAGTTAGTGGAAAGATACTTTTGGATCAGAGGGGAAAATTACAAATTATTTTAAAGCATATCCTTACACTTTGACAGGACTTTGCCAATATACAAATGTAAATAAAGTTTACTTTAGAATTTCTAAAAATAATCCACATTTACGTAAACTTTTATAGATAAGTATTAAGGGAGTGTTTGAAAAATTTACTTTTTATTCTTTCATTTCATGAGATTAGTGTTGTGTGTAGATTTTATGTTCTACAATTAAATATGCAAATATAGGTAGGGTTAAAATTTTTCATATCTTAAGTTAATTTCTTTTTAAGCATATTTTAAGTCTTATCTATAAACATTTCATCTCTACCGAAGGACATGATATCAAATTATTTCTATAAGTAATGTATATATATTTATATATATAAATGTGTTTAAAAAATAAAACATTTCTTTTAGATTTTTTATAGTAATAAAAAAATGGTTATAAGCCCAAACCTGTAGCCATTTTCTAAGAGAATTTAAAGTATAACAAATTGTTTTAGATATGTGCGATTGTTTTAAATAGTTTACCCAATAAAATACACTGAGATAATGTATTTCATACATTGTTTTATACAAGTTTGGTTGGCAATAAACATTCTCCCAAGAATACAGTTGGTAGTAAAATTGTTCTTGAAATTTATTTGCGATATTTTTCTGTCCCATTTAGCTCATTTGTGCTCAGAAACAAAGTTACATTTTGCGGTTAATTTACAGTATTTCTAAGCTTTGTGAAAGTTATTTTTGAAAATAAAGGCTTCTCGTGGTTAGTTTTCCACAGCTTTAGCACGGGGTTAGGTAATTTCAGCAAATATATTTCTTCCAAGTCGTAAGATCTTCAAGTTTAATAAGTTAAGAGTTAAAATTTGGGAGGTAGTAGATTTCTAAGACGCGTGTCTGTGCAGCCACAGTACTGAGGAGTGATAAATGATGAAGTTAGAAAAATGAATTTTGGCAAAACTTTATAGCATTCTCTCATCGCATGTTTTATTGCTTTTAACTCTAAATTTAAAAGAAGTATAAGTGTATGTTTTACAGGACAATTTTTTCCCATTCCAGAAATTAGTTGAAGTAGTATGCTTGTCTACGCTTTTATACAGAAATTTAGTGGACAAGCGAATTTTTCGGATTTTGTGTGCGATCATGTTGTCGTGAAGAGCTAATATGTGTGCGTTAATGAGAAATCTATTCTGACTTTTATTGCATTTCCTAAAATGAAAACGAATCGGCAGAATTCTTTGCTATGGTTTTTTGAAAATATATGTTATTTTAATTATTTCGATTCACTTCATATTTCCAGGGAATTTCGCTGTATACGGTACATTAGATGCAATCAACAACGTGCGATAATGTAAACCTTCTTCGGAGCTTGTTGTGTTTTCACTACTTAAGCAAAAAGTAATATACAGAGTCTATTTATTTAAATAAAATTTAGTGGGGAATGAGAACTGTGTTTAACACTTTATCTACTGAAGGTACTTATAAGTACCATTAAAATAACTGGTTATAAAATTCATTTAATACATCGATTAGTTGTAATACAGTTTAGAATGAGTTATGGATACATTACTTTATCTTGTTTGAAAAGCATTATGGATTACACAGAACAAAAATATTTTTAAAAGGATGATTTTTATTGCTTTTGCATCTTTAAAGTTTTCTTGGCGTTGGGGGAGAGGAAGGGGATTTTTCAATTCGGAAATATTTTCATATTTATATTGTAAGAACATTATATTTGTACATTTCCTAATTCTACAAAATACTAAGAAAAATAATTAAAATAAAACATTTGAGTGGGGTTATAAATATTGCACAAAATTCCTATAAATTCAAATTCAATTAATCCTTCTAAATCCTTCAATCCTTCTAAAATTTATTATATGATTACAGAAATCTTTTAATATAGTTTAAAGAATTCACGAAAAATGCTTTAGAAGATAAAATTTTCTTGAATTCATAATTCAGTACATAAAGGGTTAAAGGAAAGAGTTGTTTTAAAACATTGCGCGTTTAGTGACGTACATGAGTTTTAGTGATATGGGAAAGAATTTCTTCCCGTGAAAGGTGTCCTTATTACGCTCTATTTGAACCTTTTAAGTTAAACCTATTTATTGCAACATTCTTTCTTTTTTGTTAATGTTAATTAATAATCTGTTGTTTCTAATTTGGTGTAACATCCACATTCGAAGCCAAGAGCTCTGAAAGAGAAGTTACAAAGTACTTGTTAGTATGATTTCCAGTTTGTTATGATCCGATAGAAAAATTCATCGAAAAATTCAAATATGATTTCAAATCTATGTGTTCGTACTTGAAATTTTAAGGTATGTTGCAATTCCAGGGATCCCGCTCGGCTCGTTCTTTTAACACTACTTTTTTCAAAGAAAAATCTTTATAATTTTCGTCGAAACTTATCTCGAAAAGATTTTTTTTTTTTTTTTTTTTGCTATTCTTGCAAAAACCTACAATTTTTTTTTCTAAAAAATAATTTTCTTTTTAAAGGACCAGTTGGAACTTTTAAATTCTTGCATGTAACCAAACCCTTAAGCAAAAATTAATTATGGCATTATTTAATCAACACTATTTCTAATCTGTTGGTACCAGGTACAATTTTATATGTTATTTTGCGGTGAATTTAGTAGGGGTTATCTTCTCTGTTCCAAGATAGTAGCTTAAAATTAATACAATTCAAAGAAATACTCTTACTTTTCATACTACATAAGGACTTTTTGACTATTCAAAATTTCAATATCACAGCTTAGGAAACTAAATTTGAGGATATATTAATTTTCTAGAGGATCTTCTTCCCCATGCTATGAAAAGTACAATTCTGACTGTTCATGCTAATTATTGCATTGTTTCTAATCCTAAATCCGTATTTCTAAAATGTAACGAACTGATATTACGATTAATTTGCGCTTTCATGAAATGAAGAAAAATGAAAAATATTGCAATGGAATGAAAATAAATAAATTTCATTTTTTTAATGCAATAGTTTCACAAACAATGTTGAAATACTGATAAAGAGCTAAAATGAACTTTCTAATTTTTTTTTTTTCTGAAAACAGCACATTCTTCTAACGTGATTTTCGTTTATATGAAATTATATTGAATATCGGCGTACTTACACGTAAAGTATTACATTCATTACGCATTTTGCTTATATAAACATATTTATAGTATATTACACGTTTTCAATATCTATTAATTTTAATTTATAATAGAAAAGAAAACAAACGATATATATAGTATTACACCATTTCTATTGTTTCCTGGTCATTTAGAAACTCGTGAATTATTTTTACGAGAAAGCAGACTACGAAAAGAGGCATTTAACTAAATATATGCAGCTTGGTAACCTAACACTTACTTAGAAAATAATGTGGTATAAAATGATTTTTAATACTGGAAAATAGTTTCGACTTAGTTTATGTGCTGTTAATTTTAAGCTTTTCTCATTGTTATTTACTTTTTAAGTTACACATTTTTGATTACTTATTTTATGTACTTACAAAATTTAAATTTCATACGGTCACTGTATTCTTGAATTTATATTGAGAAATCCTTTCTCGAACACAGGAGTGTTTAAATTTTTTTGCTGAATGTCATTCTTTACTACAAATACTGAAAGATAATCTTCTTCATATTTATTCGGAATATTTCTGTCATTAACTAAAGCAATTTATTTAGGTCGAAAATTGCGGTAGCTTCATTTTTTTTCGCCCCGTTTTGAAGATCCCTACCATAGCAAGTAAAACTGTGGAAAGTTTGTTTTTCTTCGATAAAAAATTACCGAGTTACGATACTTTGAATTTTCTGAATTATAAGTGTTTTCTGGCTCTAGTAATGTGTCTTTTAATTATATATACATGCAGGGTTGGCATTAATCGATTACATTTTTAATCGATTGATTAGTCGATTACAGATTCAATCATACGAAATTGACGCCTAATTCAATTTATCATGATTGAAATTGAAAAAGTAATTGCTCTTTAAAATGTTTTTTTATGATTTTTTCAATCTGCAGGAATTCCATCTTAATTAATTTAATCGTGATTAATTTAATTATTAATTACATAGATAAAAATTAAATATGACCGCCCTGTTTACTTTTTTAAAAACGCTTTCATTGCTACGAAATTCTTTTTAAGAGTCACTATACGATTTTTTTAATGATTATACAGGGTCACACAAAATTATTCATATAAACAGAGGTCAATATGTTTAAACTATTTAGGGGCGTTAGGGGCAATTGAAACCTGCTTAATAAAACTGATATATTCTTTTAAAATTATTTTAGGCAAATAGGATCAATATTATCAATCATTTGACAGTCACAAATCGATGGCGATAGTCCCTGCTCCCTCAAAAACTATACTGCATGTCGGTGCCCCTACCTTCAATGGATGCAGAAGCGAAAAAGTTTTGAAATTGCGATTTGTATTATTTTGATGGGGAGAGAAACTTGAAATTTGCGTGATGGTAATTACTTAAAAGTTTTAAATGCTATGTAAGAACACTTTCTAAAAAATTCGAAAATTAAAACGGTGAAATCAGCATAAAGTGTTCTAAAAACGTCCTAAATTACGATTTCAATGAAATTGTTAAGGATAGAAAATTTTAATTTGATGTGGGTGTTACTTTTAAGGCTAGTTTCACAGAACAGTTAAAAAGTTTAGATATTTAGAAGGTTGAAATGAATGATGAAAAGCGTTCAAAAAAGTTTAAAATTACGATTTTTGTGGAAATGTTAAGGATACAAACTTGAAATTATACACGGTTGCTACTTTAAAGACAAATATATATGCGCCTTACACTTTTTTAAATTGAAATATAAAAAGCTATGGAAGAAAAAGCGCCTTTTAACGGGAAATATACGAGAATTTCATAAAAATGTATTTTTTGTTCCTTCTTGAATGGTAGTAATTTTCAAGTTAAAAATAGAAAAGATTCAACTCAACTTTTTTTATAAGTTTCTAGTGTAGAAACTCCTAACGGAAAAGAGAAGATATATATATATATATATTTAACCATAATTAATGACCCCCCCCCCTTGGAGCGATGATATGTCCCCTCCCGGAAGATTTGAGATTTTGTATTTACAATGGTCAAAAAGTGGAATCCCCCCCCCTCCCCCGGTGCCACAAACTTCCCTCACGGAGAAAAGTGCCTGAATTAAACACTGTTAATGACTAAAAATAAAATCTTGAGATTTGTGTACCAAGTGTATTTCCCTTAATTGCAAATCATTTAAACTTTGAAACAAAATAATAAAAATAAGATACATATATTTTTGTTGGAATTTTAATCTAATTAAATATAAAGAATATTATTTATTAAGCTTACAAATATTTTTACAGTGCACATTTTAGACAATTTTTAAACAGTTTAAAAAATTGAAAGGAAAAAAATGGTTCTGCATCAGATAACTGATTTGCAGCTGCAAATTGCGTTTAATAAACGTAATAAATTACGCTAAACATACGACATTACGGTAACATACAAAATTATGCTTATATCATAAAAATAAACTTGCAACAAACCGATGAAGAAAGTCTATCGTAAAAGCAAAATGAAACAGTTTGATGTTAGCTTCACATCATAAAAGTGTAAGAATAAATCAAAGGGGATGCTTTGCATCTCCACCCATTCTCGCCAAAGCAAATTTTTGTAGCATATTTAGAGCAATTAATTTAATTAAAATACTCCAAAATTTTCAGGAATATTTTCACAGTACATTTACTTATTTTCCAACATTTTTCAAGGATATTAATGAATTAAAGTAAAAAAAAAAATCTTTACGGCATAACTAATTTGTTGCAGCAAATTTTGTGCAAATAACCATACTAAATTGTTGTACATCATAAGAAACTTGTAACAAGCTGAAGAAAAAAGAACATTGTATAAGCAAAATTCAACAGTTCGATGTTGGCTTTACATCATAAAATTATAAAAATAAATCACTGAATTTGCTTTTTATCCCCCCCCCTTTATTTTACCAAAAAGAGCTTTCAAAATATACTGACAAACCAGTTAATTTCAATAATGTACTCATAAAATTCCATTCATGTGAAAAAAATCGAACAATGTTTAATTGTTCTTTAAACTAAAAGCATGTTTGATAATAGTGTATTACTAGTACAACTAATTATTTATTGATGGTACTAATTAACAAAAGTCCTTTTATGACTTTCACATTTTAAAAATCTTCTCGAAATACGCACTCTTTTTTTAAAGGGTCTTTTTTTTGTAAAATGAGTAATTTTGTTCGATGTCTTGCAACTGAGCGTTTTATATATTAAACAGATTTTAATGGTTTCGTGAATTGGCCAAAAAAAAAAAAAAAAAAAAAAAGCGAATTTTGATTTCGAAACAGTCTCAGGTTTTTTTTCAATTAAGTATCAATTTTCAAAACTATAATTTTTTTTTCTGTCATTTACAGTATTTAAATAGTCACTATATCATATGCATACAGTGCAATATGTTTAACACGAAAATGCTTAATATGAAAAATTGGTTACCACAAAATGATATAGCGGCCCGAACAGTATACGATGCATTTTAATGCATTTTTATTATTTTAACACTAAAAAAATTCGCTTTCAAGCTAGTAAGTTTGAGTTGAAATTGGTGAATTTTGTGTTAAAACCACTGAATTTTGGGTGAAAATCAGCGAATTTCGTGTTTTTTGTAAATACTAAATATGATGTTTGATGAAAATCCGTGCAATAGTTCTTGAGATACAGCTCTTGCGAAAATCGTGAAAATGCAGCACAGCAGCGCCACCTGTTGGGTGATTTATACCAAAACTTAAACTGCACTAATTTATATCAGGGACTAACTAAATCTGAAGTTTGATGAAAATTCGTGCATTTTTTCTTGATTTAGAGCTATTGCGATAATCATGAATAATGCAGCATAGCAGCGCCACCTGTTGGACGATTTTCACAAAAAAGTAACCAGCACCAAACTATATCTTGAAGTAACTGAATCTGAAGTTTTATGAAAATCCGTGCAGTAGTACTTGAGATATAGCTATTGCAGAAATCGTGGAAAATGCCGCATAGCAGCGCCACCTGTTGGGCGATTTTCATTAAAAACTAATCAGGTCCAGTGTATATCAAGGTCTAACTAAATGTAAAGTTTTGTGAAATTCCGTGCATTAGTTCTTGAGATAGAGTGCCTACAAAATTTTTGTCACATACAGACTCAAAAAGTGACAGAGTGACAGAGTGACAGACAGACTCACAGACAGACATTTTCTAAAAACCATCAAATCGTGTTCTGGGCATCCTAAAATGTATAAATCCGTCGAAAATCGGTAGTCGAAATTTTTCACGAATCCAATACTTTCTTCTTGTAAAGATAGAAGAAAGTAAAAAAACAGGGATCCCATTATGTTAATGTCTGAGCGCAGTATGTTTAAGCCTGATAGAAAACGTATAAGAACTGCTAAGCACGAAGATTTAGAGACAGCTTTGCTTATTTGGTTCAAGCAAGCTAGATCTCAGAATGTTGAAAAAGACGCCTCAAAAAAAGATCTCATTTTTCCCTCCAAAACAATATTTTGTTTACTTGCTTTTTATCCTAATGGATGCAACTTACTAATAATTTAACAGAAAACCAAAATAAAATTTGACGACGTCGAAAATATTTCTGAGTTTTGTTCTTTTTTAAAGAATCATTTAACTGGAAATTCTTTTAAAACGAAAAAAAATTTCGGTCTGCTCAGTTTCGTGTTAAACGTATTTCACTGTATACGAAAATCAAAAAATATATATATAAATTTACATGTGTAAAAAAAAATTCATAATCATGAAATAACAATAAAGTTGAACAGAAGAATTGGAAGCTATATTCTTTAAATTTTGATAACTCTGTTAAAAATGACTAAATGCGAGTTTATACTAGATATTGAGAGAGGGAAATGTCAAAAAGGGGGGCTGAAAATTCATCGAATTCAAAATATAATTCAGTATGTTTTGGTCATACAAAGATGATTTATCTTTGTTTGGCATTTAAAATAAGAGATACTGTTTATAACAAGACATAACATACCTTAAACATCCTGTCTTCACAATTTAATCGAATTTGAACTGAGAAAATAATAAAAAAACACTAATTACTTTTCCCTTCCAGTTATCCGGCTCTACTTTAACAATTAGGTAGCATATGGTTATTTTTTAAAGTAATTTAAATTACTCTTCATTACTAATTTCTTTTCAAACATATCATCCGTTAAATTTTGAGATGTAGATAAATTAATCACCGTAGCGAAAGAAAACATCCTTTCTACAGCTCCAGATGATGGCATTGCTGTATTATATTTCACAAATACTCTCCTTATCAACTGATAACGTTCTAGCAGGTTTACTTCTTGTCACTGTTCCGAAAAAAACCCCGATATAAGGAGTTCGACTTTCTTTCGAGTCATACCGAGCCCGACCAGAAAGAGTCAAAGTCTACTCAAAAAGAAACCAAATCCAAAATATTTCAAGAGAACCCGATCCAAGACAAGACTCAATGCAAGACCTTAGCAGCGATCAAGAGTGATTAAACCAGAAAAAGCTTGAAAAAAAAATAAAATAAAGGCCCCAAAGCCAGAACAATACATGAAGTTTTCAATCATAAATCCTTCATTAGATTGACTAATTAGATTAAGAATTGATTTAATCGTAAAAAAGCAAGCGATTACACCCAAATAATCATTGGTCATTAGTCTATGAGTAGGATTGAATTGATTTAATCGTAATCAAAGCATTGATTACATTAAAATAATCACTGATCGTTAGTCTATGAGTTGGATTGAAACTAAGCTTAATCGGTCAATCTTTAGTCATGATTTAAAAAATAATCTTTAACTTTCAATCATTAATCTAATTAAAATTTTGCACAACCCTGTATACATGTATACATAAATAAATAAATAAATATATGTTTTATCTGCGGATTGATAGAAAACCGACCAGCATCCCATTGTGTGTTTTACGTTTCGTGAAAAACCTACTTATTTCTCTAAATTGGTATGAATGAATATCCTCAGTCGGGCAAATTTGCGTATAAAAATTATATGTCCGTAGATTTAAAACATTACAGATCCTTCAAATGACAGGATTTCTTATTTTTTTGGTTTCATCGAATCAATGCGTTATCTTAGAATAAAATAATGTATGTGATACATTTATTGTCTCAAAATAAATAAAAAAATAACCCGTAGATGGGGGAAATCAGGTATAATGTTTATTACAAAAAAAAATATGGTTTTATATTCTAATTATACTTATACACTCTAAATGCACTCTATAGGTAAAATTAGGTACGTTAAGGAAAAAAGAACCCATTTTAAAAATTTACTAATGATAATTTATTAGTTCCAGTTAGAAGAATTTCCAAATATGACATTTAAGTTTAAGATTTCTGATATTTTTCGAAGCGCATAAATTCATAAATAATTACAAAGGTCTGAAACAAAGTGTTTGATATTTAATTTGATAATTTTGACTGATGCTTCAAGTATTTGGTTTTGTGGCACGGTTTCGTTAGTATGTTTTAAAGCAAATACAAGATTAGTTTTTCACCATAAAATAAAAAGTTTTGTGAGATACTGGTTTTCTTTTTGGTGCAGCCTGGTGCAAGTAATCTAAAAATTAATGGATAACACACATATGTAACCTATATATATATCTTTTATATGAACGCTTTTATGTGAACTGGTCTTATACATAGGCGTTCACAACTTATAGAAACAATTTTCAGTGTTAATTGTTACACGCAAATGTCTCGCATTTTTTTTTTTTAAATTCTATGGTCTTGACACATTAAAAGGGCTCTGGTGTAAAATTTACATTATAGTAAAATGTTTCTCAGTGCAATCATGTCAGTATTCTCGCACCTCTGTCGGAAATTTTATGAAAGTTTTTTCATGGATGCAGTTCATGGATGGTGTCTGACCAAGGCTTGCTTTAATAAAAATCTAGCTGGTGTTAAATGGATATCTAAGGTAACACTAGATAAAGCAAATCTTTCGTAACACGACCGCCACAGTGCTTACCATCCATGCAAGGGTTTCACGGATTCCACGAAATATTTTAGAATGCATTTTAAAAGAAGAAACTCCAGGTTTATACAGAAAAGACGTTAAGAAAGTCGAGCTTTATATAAACAAAGCGTACATTCACACTTGCAGTGCGGCGCAAAAGTTTATGCACAAGCTAAATATTTTTATAAAATGAAAAATATACATCGGAATGCTTTGAAATTTTTTCTGTATCTAAACAATTTGATTACAAATTCATATTTTGAATTAGGAAACAATTCATTGTAAGGAAAATAATAAATTATAAAAAAATGAAAATTGTGATGTCGCAAAAGTTTATGCACCAAAACGAAATATATGCATTTCACAAGGCACAAAAGTTCTTTAGCAGTCTATGGTTCCAGTGCACCTGATGAGATCGAATACTCGATTTTCCATTGACAACACGAGAGTATGGAAGGTTTTGGGTGCTTGTACCAGGCTTCCTCGATCGCTGATTTGAGCTTTTGCACTGGGTAATACTGCTCCTCATTCTTGTAGCCGGCACGTGAGACGATTCCCCAGATGTTCTCTATAGGATTGAGATCTGGGCTGAGTGCTGGCCAGTTCATCACACTGATATTCTGAGATCTAAGCCATTCTTTTGTGCAACGGGAAGTGAGTATTGATACGTTGTCTTGCTAAAAAGGTCCTGTTGGGACCCTCTAGGAGTTCTCCAAAGGGTCACAAATGCTGCATCAGAGTTTCCTGATACTTTTGTGAATTTTGTCTGCCATTTAGGAAGCAATGAGACCTTTGTACATTACTGCCAAAAGCGCCCCATACCATGAGCGAATCACCAGGCTGTTGCTTGCTGAATATGCTTTTCGGATCTTTCCACAAGGCATGCCAAAAGAATGAGAAGCCATTTGGACCATCCAAATTCCAATATTTTTAATCAGAAAAAATAACACTACTCCATTCGTCACGATAATCCATGTGCTGTTTTGCCCATTCAAGTTTTGCTTGTTTGCGACACTGTTTCAGAAAAAGTTTACAAGATAATTTTTGTTTTTCGGTGAATCATGATTCTGTTATTCTTCTGCATATGATGCCATGTGATATTTTTGAGCCAAGTCGATTTTTTATGTAATGAAGAAACAAATATCTAGTTAAAGCCAACCTTTTAATTCTTCTATCCTCACAAAATGTGCTTTTATTCGACGTTTCTGGGCAATATACATTTTTGAATTGTTTTCCACGTTGCAAAACACTATAAATACCACGTTTAGACCAATTTAAAAGAAGCGAAATTTGCAAAAAAGATTTACATTCAGCTTTCAGCTTCCAAACTTCTACAACTTCTTCAGGCGAGAGCTGCTCAGATTTCGACATTTTGTTATAACTGGTACAGCGATCTCTACACCTTATACTCTAGGAAAAAAGTCTCGCCGATCCTCCACCTATCATGTTTAAAGAGATATTTGCATAAAATCTCCTTTGTGCATAAACTTTTGCGACATCACAAAAACTGTTTTCTTGTAATTTCTGATTTTCGTAACGATGATTTTTTTCGAAACTTCAGATATATATTAGGATCATAGTATCCACCTACAGGGGATATTCGAAAGCATTCCGTTGTATAATTTTATTTTTATTAAAATATTTGCGTTGCGCTTAAACTTTTGCGCCGCACTGT
The DNA here is from genome assembly GCA_963932465.1 of Maratus speciosus. Lineage (NCBI taxonomy): Eukaryota > Metazoa > Arthropoda > Arachnida > Araneae > Salticidae > Maratus > Maratus speciosus. Next base: position 111,071,490 of record OZ010796.1, on the reverse strand, counting down.
ATTAGCCAAGTGCTCTATGTATAGCGAGATAAGAATCACAAATGGGAATAAATTATGTTTCATTTGAAGAAATAGTTTTAAAGTCTTCTGATTCCTCACCATGTAATTTTGTGCGTTTGGATTGTTAAAGACAGCGATAGATAGTAAATTGTTATCTACATAATTAAAGGACTATGGAAGGCTACCGAAGAGGAATGGGAGAGAATAAATCACTGAAATTTAAAAATAGCCTACAATCGAGAAAATTTCTAGCCAGAGCAATAGCATAAAAAATCGACTCTATCCAATAGGGTCAATACGTTGCAAAGTATACGGAATTTACAGAAATGAACTTTGAAAATATTTTCTATAATGCGTGCAGGACCTTTTGTATTTCCTTAGGAAAACGTCTACGAGCATGCTTTGGCTGTGTGTTAAGGTCATAGTTCCGTCGTCAGTTGTATTTCATCATCAGCATATTTCACTTCCTTTCATTTCAGTCGTTCTAGTTTCTGAATATCTTAGCAATTCTTCTTTTCTTGTCCAGTTTCTCCATCGTTTTCGAAAAATAATCTTTGTGCAAGAATAAATTGTGAACACTCAAATTCATATTGCAACTTTAAAATTTAAGTGCGGTTCGTTTATATAACGCAGAAACCTCTCAACGCTCCAGAAGTAGGAATTCCAGATTGTTCTCATATATGATCTAACGGGAAAAAGATACAATTTATTTCCAAGATGTTGCTTTCCAAAAATTAATTTAATTATATTGTATTAGTTTAAACGCGGGATCGTGGGCTATATATACTATAGACATTCTCTTATTTAATCAAGAAAATCCACGAAATATTTCATCAAAAATGATTTTGTATTAAAGAAAAAAATCCATGCACAGTAAGAAAGGAACGAGATTTTCCGTGTCACAATTTCGCATCCACAAGAAAAGAATAAAAAGAAAAGGGTCCATTGAAACTGATGGCATTGAGCTCATAGGCTATTAACATTAATTGCATATTTTACTCTTATTTCAAAGAATAATGCCCCTCGAAAAATAAAGAAATCAACAAAAAACCCATTTAACTAAATTAAGGGGACCAGATTAGCTTCCCCAATTCCCCTCTTTACACTTAACGAATGAACCTACAAATCTAATCAGGGAAGCGCCTTATCAGAATAAACTGGTATACCAAATTTGAATCAAATCGGATAACTCTGCATGAAAAACCCATTTATCAAAATTAAGCGGTTAACCCACCGTTTTCCTCTTTATACTTAACCAATGAACATCCAAATAAAATAAAATAGGTAATCGCCTTATCAGAATAAAACTATATACAAAATTTGATCGGATATTTCTATCAAGTTTTATCGCGTTACGTACATAAATACGTACATACATACGTAGGTACAGGCAGAACCTGCGGCCATATTAGCTTTCAGGCTTTAATAGCCTGTGAGCTAAAAAAGACCCTTAGAAAAGAAGGGAGACAGATTGCTTGCTGCCTAATCAGCACTTTCACGTCTCCATCTATTTCAACAATATATGATGTACATGACATATGCTCTCGAAACAGATGATAAATTCTACACAAAGTCGATAGTACAGAAATGATTTTCACATTTAATTTATATGCATAAATCATTTAATTTTTGTGGCATTTTGAAGCTATTGGACAGTTATGAATCTTAGCTATAGTTATGGCTTGAATCATCTATGATATTTCAACATTTTTTCAGAGGACAGTCATGCCAATATACTTACACACTTTACAAGCGGCGTTCTAAAGTCATTTCAATAATTGCGAATGGTATCTTCCTAAAGCTCGCGTTCAAAAGTTGAACAAGAAAAGTCCATGGCAGACTCGTGGTGGCAGACACATTACACTGTTAAAAACTGTAGCGTTTGCTGCATAGTCACTCCACCGCTTTCATAAAAAACGATTACTTGACTATACTATGGATCATTCTCATTAATCAGAATAGAGATATTCTATAAAAGCGGTTGAGTGACTATGCAGCTAAAACTGCAGATTTTTAACAATGGGCAGCAAAAGAATAAGTAGTGCGTAAGTTTGTTTCGACATGTAATTTGTAAGAGTTTCCTCAAGTGATTTTATTATTCGTTTTTAGGAGCCAGTGTTAAAGACTCTACCTTGTTTCAACGAGAATCTATTTTATAGATCATAATAATTTGGTAACGAGTCATTAGTTTTATTCTCTCATTCCATATTAATTTCTTGCAATCAGTGCAAAACTTCGGGAATACATTTAAAATTCTTTTTAAATGTAATATTGTTATATCCTGATTACATTTAAATGTATTGCGAAAACAGAATTTTTTTAAAAGAAGTGGAACTACTTTGCATTTAATATAATTGATATTTTGAGACTTTCGACAGTGTTGCAAGATTGGGGACTTTTTTTTTCCCAGATTGTTGATCGTCATCGCTTTTTTGAAACAGAAATATACAGCCTATTTTAAAATGGATTAAGAATTCTGAAAAATAAGGCTAATTATAATATTTTAAAAAATTGGTGACAGTCAAATAATCTGAATTAAAAAAGTCCCCAATCTGGCAATACTGACTTTAGAAACCTTGGTGTTACCAGTCGCGAGTTCGACATGCCGCTATTGAAATTAATTTAATAAATAAGTCTAAATTTAATAAATCCTCTGGGATCTTATTTAATATTCTCTAAAGTACATTTTTATTGTAAATATATAAAAAGCTCCACATGTCAACGTGTTCTTATAAATAAATAGATAAACATACTTGAAATGAAATTTTCTTGTTTAATTTGGTTAGTTCATAAAAGAGACAGTCTTATTGCTATCACGGATTTAAAAGAGAAGAATGAGAACATTAAATCTGCAGACAAATGTAAGTCTGAATAAAAATAACAAAGAATGCCGTGCTTCAAGATTTATTCTTAGGTAAAACTCTAAGTATCGTCTTAGTAATGCATCTGCTGACAGGAAAGCAATTTTCGGGGACGTTAATTGATGCAAATTGGAACGAGCAGCTTTCTTTGCTAGATAATAATGATGTACATGAGTGAAGTTATTATTTAAGTGAAATACATATGATGTATAATTAGGGATTTAATCTATAAAAGTCAGTCTTGGTGCTTTAGCTATTTAACTTTTATGCTATTTTTAAACAGCATAATTTCAAACATCTGTAACAAATTCACTCATTGGTGCGTTAATAAAATTATGAAATATGTTGTAATCAGATATCATATTTTAAACATTCAGAGAACTAGAAGGTAACAATGTTGAATGCTTTTATGTAGTATGTGTTAATCACGTAATTAATTTAAGGGTCTAACAAACGTTCCACATTCACAACTAATTTAATGCATAAGCTTTAAGATAAATAAAATTAATTGAATAGAAAGATGCCGGAAAATGGCTTGTCAATATTCCAATTAACGATTCTCAATCGGAAAGGATTAAAAAATGAATCTCATTTAATAGAATTAATTATATTACCTTTAAAATTATTTTTAGGGGGGAGGGAATGGTATCGGACAAATTTTGGAAATTAAAAATTTTTATTCAACAATTTTACCTGATAAATTTTGAAACGTAATTTGTTAACTTTATGAGAAATTTAATTTTATTTGACAATAGATAAGACTTTATGTCATGCGAGCTAAAAGAAACTAAAATTAAATGTGTCACTGTTGTTTGAAATTAGTACTTCAGTATTGCAGACATTAAACGGCATAACTTTATTGAATATGTGGATAAAACCTGCCGCAATAAAATTTTCAAATATTGTTTTGTACTTAAAAGTTAACACTGCTTTGGCCGTTATAAAATTTCGAAAACTTGTCAAAGTACGTGAAGTATGCAAATAAAATTCTTATTTTATTAATTTGGAATCTAAAACGAAAGATTAAGGTTAATTTTGGAGCTATAGAATTAGAGTGCGCTAAAGCATGTAACAAATAACGAAATCTTTAAGCGCGTTTTATTAATAATGGCGTTTTATTAAAACGCCATTTTCAAAATCAGTGTCTTCGAAAATTTTCAATTAAACAACTTGATATTTTTAAAAATTATTATCGCATATTTTTCTAGTGAAAAAAGTAGGATTCTATTTTCGAAATAATGTCACATTTTTATGTAAAGTAATGCTTGGTTGAAAACTTACTTTGAATCGAAGCCGTTTTACTAAAAAGTTTAATTTTTAAAACTTCTATGTATTTTAACGGTTTTGATATAAAAATGACTAATGTTTTCTATTTCGATGTTCATGGCTTAGTCTACAATGATTTATTGTGTTCACCGCTTAACCTCTCCCAGCATTCGAGACACCAGTTTTTAATACGTCAACTAAAGGAAAATAATTTTCTACTTTAATGTATTTACAATAGTTTAGTGAGAAAATTTTTCAGAGGGATATGAAGGGGGATGAGAGGGAGTTCAGAGGGATATGAAACCTAATTAGTATCAAAAATTGCTATTTGGTATATATATATATATTTTTTTTATATCTTATCCTAATCTGTTTATAATTAACTTAATTTTGTGCTGGCAATAAAAGTAGTGCATATTTAAACTTCATTTGGTATTTAATAATCCCAAATTCCCCAAACCCAAAATAATAATGTTTTCTTCTTACACTGTACGTAAAACTAAACCCTTATTCAAAGTTTAAAATTGGCATTGTGCTAATAGCGCTTCAATTGGAGGTCACAAAGTTGCAATGCCACCTTGGTCCGTGCCACGTTTTTCCTGATAGATTTTTAACTAACCTTTAAACACACGGGTGGCGTACTGAGAGAGCAACTGAATGCAAACTAGTCGCCAATCCCATAGTAATTATGTGATTCATTCTAATTAAATTAGTCTGTTTTTAACAGTTTGACATTTATTGCTTTCATATTATTACTTGATATTGCATTGCACAAATATATCATAAAAAATTTATATATAGACTTTAAAATCCGATGAGTCGCAGAGTATGCCACTCGTGTCTTTATGTATGTCAAAATTGTCCGCGTCTTTAAGGGTTAATATCTCGACTAATTCCCGACAATTTTTTTCGAAAATCATTAGCAACAATCCTTTTATTATTTGGAGACTATAGGTACCTCTAGCGCTCCTGAACTCTTTTGCTAAACGCCCGCAAATCGAAATTTGTGTGTAACAGAAAAATGCGATATTCACAAAAACTATGTGACCTACCCGGAAAAAACTGTTTTGTTGTAAGAACTAAATTTTGGATAATATCTTGATTTGGTATCTTATTTGGTTCTTGATTATAAGGTAAAGCCAGGAGAGATCGCACACAAAGAGATTCGACGGGAAGCAGTAGAGTACGCGCGCAGCCACTCCAGGTAGTTGTACAGCAGCATTAGTGCAGTGTCTACATGAATGTGCACATTGATTGTTCCAAGCGTCTTGGATAAAGCTCTGATATTTTGTTTTGTTTTACGAAAGTAAGTGCTTCAATTTTCATAATCAGTTTTAAAATAATTTTTGGAAAAACACATAATTGAAACTAAATTTGGCAACAAATTAATTAAAAAATCTTTTGCAGGTAAAACTTTTGTTAATAAATTAGTAATACAGTTGTTATTAAATTAATTTTATGTAATTATTTTTGTTAATGAATTAATAATATATTTGTTAATAAATTAATTTGTTATTTATATATATATATTTTATTTGTGAACAGTTAATTTGCTAATAAATCTATTTTTTTAATTAAAATAAATTTTCTAATAGCACCTACAATGTTTTGGATAAGCTTTCACCCATTCCAAGTAAGTTAATTCCATCGAAATCAAAAAGGAAACAGAGTGCAACTAATGTTACTGATCCACAAAATATACACAAAAAAAAGACTTAAAAAGGATGACACTACAAAAAAAAAAGTAAAAGAAAAGAAAACATGTGAAAATAAGATGCTTACAGAAAAAGTGGGATAAAGAACTGATGGAAACAAAACGAAGGTCATTTAGGATGAGTGCATTGAACATCTGGAACTGTACCAAGAGACATCTTTGACCAGTGACTGAATTCATTGTATTGCTTGTTGCAGTTGATTACACGAAGTCTTCACGATTTACTACAACAAGCGCTTTCATTGTGGACGACGAGAACTTCGGTTAGCAAACAAAATGCATTAAAACAGTGGAAATGAAAATGAAGTAATTTTATAGTTAAACATGGTATCAAGGAAATTAATGTTATTTTGTAATCTTAGTAGGGGTCCTTTTTCTTATATTTTAATCTTTGTCTTAAATTAAAATTCTTTAACTATTGTTAAAATTCTTTCTTTTTTTTATTATTTAAACATTTGGTTGAAAATTTCACTTTTAATACAATAGTATTTACTCAAAAAAAACCTTACAACAATGTCATTTAAGTGTAGTTATTATTGTTAACATTTAGTTGTAGTTATTATTAATAACAATCTCTTTTATTCTTGTGCTACCCATTTGCGCAATCTCTCCTGCTATGTAAGGAGAGATTGCGAAAAATACTTTTCTTGGTTTTATTACTTCTGATACATTAAATTACAACATAACAACAAAATAACAATGGAAGTGCATAAAAAACAAATGAAGTCAAAATTATTCATGCATAGTTTAGCAAAAAAATTAATATTTAGATTTTTTATTCTTCTTCTTTTGTAATGTGCGCAGACTCTCCCAGCTTTACCTTATGTGTTTTTTTAAAGCATTCTGTAAATCTGAGCATTTACACAAATGTTTGTCAAAATACAAAACAACAATGAGAAGTAAATTTCCAACTGGGCCAAAAATCTTCGTATTAGGATTCAAACTACGGATCTCTTGACTGAAGTCCCCAATGCTCTACCATCTGAGCTATCCGTGATGAATCTGGTGGATATAATTCACGTAGCTTAATTCACATAACTTTGTTGATTACAGCTTGTCTGATTTCTGAATCAGTTCAACAGAATAAATCGCTGGTAATGGAACTCCAGAAAACGCTGCAAACGTAAGCACACTAAGATTAATTTTAAAGCAATTAGTCTAATTGGTAAATAAATCATATGCGATGTAAATTTCCAACTGTGCGGATAAAAAAGCAAAGAGATCCCTGGTTCGAATCCTGTTCCGGGCATTTTTCACACAATTGGAAATTTATATCTCATATGATTTGTTTACCAATTAGAATAATTGTGTTAAAATTAATCTAGTGCAACTGAGGTGTAGCTTCTACTCTAATTATATTATCTACAAATCTGTTATACAGATCTTTTTGTGTGTATTCTTTTATTTAATTTTTTAAACCAAACTTTTATCTTATAAGCACATTCAAATTTACTTTCATCACACATTATACTTTATTAACCTAAAACATTTCTCATAAAATAACTCATTATATTGTATTAGAAATATATTTTTTGAACTGTGCTGAGGACGAATAAAGTAATAGTCATATTTTTTCTCGTTATAAGAAATTATACGACTTGTTATGTATGTTTAACCCTTTTATGAATGACATCCTCTTATAAGTTTGTATTCGAAAACAACTCTCAGAGAGTTTTGCGTATTTCCTTTTGACTCCATTATCTTATAAAAACTGCATTTGAAGTTCCACGATGCTTGTAAAATACTATTACTTATAAAACATTGTTTTTTAAACACTTTCGAAAATAGCGGAAAAATGTTTCTGAATTCAGTTTGTCTGTCCGTTTGCCTGTCTGTCTGCTTGTCCGTCTGTCTCTCCGTCTAAATTTCAGTACTATAAGTCTCGCAAATATATTCGGATTGCCATGTGATTCATATATATTGTTGAGGATTAATATAGGATGTTCGATATTGAGTATGAACTTTTTAACCTATATGCTTCTCATACAGGGGTAATTAAAAGAATTCCATTACGTTATTTTTTATGGGGGAAAACCGTTTACGATGTTAAATTGTTACACACATAATGAAATTGATATCCATTTATGGGTTGCGTGAAAGCATGATTTCTGTAAAGTTTGAAGTGCGAAGTATTTATCATTTATTTACACTGTCTTATAAAATTACTCTGTTACATCACCCACAGTGTCAGAAATCTGCTGCAAATTAACCAGTAATTCGACCGTTTTTATAGAAAATGGTTACACAACCGTAATTTAACTTTTTTCTGACCATACTATTCTCAATAATATGGTTAGCTGCGCTCAATAATATGGCCAAGTAACCGTTATCTTTAAAAAGGGTCGAATTTCTGGACAGTTTGGAGTGTGCTTTAATGACACGATTTATTTGAATTTGTTTTAATATTATTGCACAATTGCTAAAATAATGAAATTGATATGCATTTTTAATGCGCTGTAATTTCTGTAAAGTATGGAATATAAAGCATTTATCATTACTTTACAGGTAACATAAAATAATTGTGTTAGATAATGTTCTATGGCGAAAAATGGTTTGCTGTGTATTTTAATGATGTCGCATGTCAAGCACAGTGAAATTGATATGCATTTTTGAGGTGCACTCAGGGCTCGTAGCTTTCCTAAAATTTTCGCACTTTCCTACCACTATTTTAAAATGATAATCTTTATTGTATAATTCTATTACAGATGTTAAAGGAATCTACCACGGAGAATTCTTATTTAAAATACTGGTAGCAAAGTGCGAAAATTTTAGGAACGCTGCGAGCCCTGGGTGCACTGCAAAAAATAAATTGTTGATTTTACAGTATTGTACTTGCAGCTGGGGTGACAGAATAATACTGTAAAATCAACAATTATACCATTAAACAACAATGATAAACCGTAAAATAAACATTAATATACCGCTAAGTAGCTATATATGGTATATTTCTACATTTTCATTTATGAAACGGTATACTACTGTTTATTTACGGTTTATTACTGTATGCACTGAATAATAAACATTTTTTTTTCTTTCAGTGCTAGTGTACAATATCAGATTCCTACTGTATAATATTACGTGCATAGTATTTTTCCTTAATTTACAGGGGAACACAAAACAATAGGGTTACAATATTGTCAATGAGCGATAATCCCACAGTTTTCAGCTGTGGTATGAGATTTTTAGTGCAGCTATCTACTTATAATAAAAGCTGAGTGCACGTGAAATGCGTTTTTCATTTTTTGAAATGCGTTTTTTAAGGCGTTTACATTTATAAGCAGCAATTTTATTTACGACTGTTTACATTTACAAGCAGTCCGTTTACGACATACATATGAAATATTACGTAATTTATTGAATAAATATTTTAAAAAACATTATTTAATGATTATTCATCATTATTCATATGAATGATTCATATGAATATTGCTTCATATCAATGATTCATGTATTTCACTCTTCTCTAGTGGCAACAGTGAAACACTGTTTCTTTAGGAAAAACAACAGAGGGATAAATGTGCTGATTTTTCGCCACTACTCGCTTTCATCTGTCAATAGTTATTTTTGAATGTTTTAAAAGTTTTTTTAATTTTTATTATGGACTTTCGGAAAGAAGGCGCCAATTGACCAGGAAAAGAATTGCGCGATCGCGGCAATCAACGGATTTCTCAGTTTGCCTGATAAACTCAGCTGAGTTTACACCGAACAGAATTAAACACCCATATGCACAATTTTTTGTTTATTTTTTATCTAAACTATGCATATTTTAAGTTCATGTTCATAAAGTGTTTATCACTCACAGGAACGTTTCATTATAATAAAGATTTAAAAATCAAAATTACATTTTTTTTTAAATTTTACTAAATTTTTGTACCGTTAAAAAACATAGCTTTTTGTATGTGTATTACTTTCAATGATGCACATAATGGTGTTTTAGTTTTGGCCAAATATATGAATCAAATTTTAAAGTTTCATCTAAAATTAAAAAATAAACATCTGATTTTTTAAAGAAATGCCTTTTTTTTTTTTTTTTTTTTTTAAGTTTCTTATTTCACCTATGCTGCATTTTTTAAGCTGAAATTAATATATTTCTGTGAATTATTTTTTGCTGTTTGAAAAATGCAACAGCTTTTTTTTTTTTTTTTTTTCAACTATGCATATATTTTTAAAAGCATTTACAGACATGCCACTTTCCAGCGAAAACAGGGAATTCCATTTTTTCGGCACAATTTATCATCCCTGGGATTGATGCAAATCAGTATTAAAATTTGTTGACATTTTTGGGAAGAGAAGGGGGGGGGGGGTGGTAGCAGAATTTGACAAAATAAAAATGCGAGTACAAGCAACTGCAATTTGAGTTTATTTCTAATCCTTTCCCATGACCTGTGCATTTAGTCCATGTATAGTATAGAAACAAACAGGATGAAAAAACATATAGCCAGGAGCTTGCAACTATCATCTGTCTGCTTTCCCCGAAGGATTGCAAAAATCATCAAAATATCGTAGAAAAAGGGTGGTGTCATCAAACGAATATGAATTCCATCAAAGGATAGCAGAAAAAAGCACAATTTTTCCCAAAGGGTCCTTTAGTATGCATGTTTCGTCTAAGGATCATGGAATATGTGAATGTCGCCAAATAATCGTGGAAAAAACATGAATTTCATCAGATGACTGCAGAAAAAAATGCATTATTTGATCAAAGTATCGCGAAAAACGTGAATTTCGTCAAATAATCACAGAAAAAATATGTTTTGATTAGAGGATCACAGAGAAAACGAGATTTTCATCGAAAGGTTGCAAAAGTGTAAGTTTCAACATAAGAACCTAAAAAAAAATGTAAATTTTGAAATCGGGGAATCTTGAAGCTTATTGGTTCATCAGTATCAGGTGAACCGTTAGTCAGCTAAATTTTCTGTTACGTAACTAATTTGCTGCATACATTCGGATGCATCTGTGCTTCTGTCAACGTATTTTGATTGTAAGGTAAGTCTCGCTTGCTGTGCTGTTTATTTTTTTTTATTAGGATTTTTGCATTAGCTGTTTAAAATGCACCCTTTATTGGTGAATATATCGATTTTTACATTGTTTACCGTTTTAGAGACAGACGATTCAGCCAACGGCTGCCGAAAAAATTCAGAGTCTGAAAACATTGAGGGTGTATTACCAAACATCCATCAAAATTTAAATTTAATTCAGTTAGAAAAGTAGTACCATACCTTGACGATGTTTCAGACCCTGACTAGGATCCCGTTTTCTAAACATTAAATTATTGATTTTTTTTAAATTTTAACTGATTGTTTGTTTTTTATGTAAATATTTGAAATTTTTTTTGTATGAAACTCCTCCTTTTTTTATGAATCGCCGTCTCATTTATTGGTATTTCTTTATATTTATCCTTTTACTTTTATTTTATGTTTCATAAATTTTTTGGCAGTTGTGAGCGAGATTTTACCTGCATTCGTAACAAATTTTTCAAGATGGCAGTAAAACTTCGTTTTTAAATCTTTATGTTACTTATAAATCCATGTTTTTACATCATTTTCTATTTTTTTGTGCAAATCATTGATTTATAAATAACATAAAGATTTAAAAATTGAGTTTTTCCGTCACCTTGAAAAGATTTTTGGCACAATTTTTTTCGTCAAGCGGCACAGGATGCGAAACTCTTCCCTGAATTTTGTCAAAGAAACGTGAGAGGTGTAATTCATCAAAAAGGAACAGGAAAAACGTGAGTTTTGCAACAAATCCCGATAAAAACACTCATTTCGTGAAAGGATTGTGGTAAAAACAGTCATTTTTTTAAAAGGCTGCGAAAAAAACATGAATTTCATCAGAGATGTGCAGAAAAAACGAGAATTTCACCATAAACATTAAATTATTGATTTTTTTTTTTTGTTTGTAAATTTTAACTGATTGTTTGTTTTTTGTGTAAGTATTTTTATTTTTTTTTTATATATTTTTTTCTGTATGAAATGTCCTTTTTTCTGAATCGCCGTCTCATTTATTGGTATTTATTTATATTTATCTTTTTATTTTATATTAGTAAGTTTTTTGGTAGTTGTGAGCAAGATTTTACCGGCATTCGTAACAAATTTTTCAAGATGGCGGAAAAACTTCGGTTTTAAATCTTTGTTATTTATAAATCCATGTTTTTACATCATTTTCTATTTTTTGGGCAAAATCATTGATTTATAAATAACAAAGATTTAAAAATTATGTTTTTCTGCCATCTTGAAAAGATTTTTGGCAAGATTTTGAACATTTTTTTTTTTGCCAAGTGGCACTCTTCCCTGAATTTTGTCAAAGAAACGCGAGAGGTGTAATTCGTCAAAAGGGCGCAGAAAAAAAGCAAATTTTTCAACAAATCCCGATAAAAACACTCATTTCGTCAAAAGGCTGCGAAAAAAACACGAATTTCATCAAAGATGTGCAGAAAAATGAGAATTTTGCCATAGGGTTGTTGGAAAAAGCTCTCCCCCCCCCCCCCGCATGAGGTGGTTCATATTTTCTTCATTTGAAGGTTGACTTTTACGAACACTATTTTTTTAATGCTTTTGAGGACTTGCCACTATCTGAATAATCATGCATATCAATCACCTGTTTAATTGAGTCTGACTTAATGTTGTAAACTTACAATAACACTTTCCCGTCATTTTTGACGGGGCCATATGCTAGTATTTGCATATTACGTGATGTGTATGATATTATATATACAGCATTTACATAGTTGTGTAAAATAATTCGTAAAAATTACTGTCTATGAGGCGCAATTCCTTAAGGAATTTTAATTATGGAATGCATTTTTCAAATTAACTATTTTTAGTATACAAAAGTATGTTTGTAGCATATAAATAAGTTCATGTAGCGGGATCCATTCTTGCCTGTGGATGGTAATTCCTGGAAAAGCACATTTAGTTGACTTACGTGTTTTTTTCAATTTGAATTAATTATTATATTAGTATGAGATGCTCAAAACAACTCTAGATAATATAGTAAAGCGCCGTAGAAAAGATTTCCAGTATATTTCTGTGTACTGGCAGAAATTTATCAAACGGAATTTTCAACTGTGTTAGGTATTTCTTTACTGAACGAAATTTAAGCACACTTTGCAGCACGTATATAAAACTATAGATAAGAAACATTAAAAATTATGTTGTTCAGCAATTATGTAAAGTAATTGCTGAAAGTCTGTTTTCAAATGTGTTATGCATTAGATTGTTTACTTAGATATTTTCTTACACCTTCTTAACCATTTATGCCTCGACGGTACTTTAAAGTATCATTAAGGGGTCTCAGGACTCTTAAAGCTTTAAAATTTTCGAAATTTTAATTTTTTTTAGATGTTAAACTCCTAGTTTTTCTGAACATTTTGATATAATTGTTTCCTTGAAATTCCTATTAGAACTGAAGTTATGGCTTTTACATTTATACACGTTCAATAGCTGAAGCGTCGTTTCGGAAACTTTGAAGCCATTTTTCTCCAAATGACGTTTTTGGGCATAACGCGCACGATATCTTAAAACCTTATGAATATTTTTTCATGAAATTTACAAAACATATGTTTCATGTTAGTCTGTAATAAACTGAACCTAAAATTTCCTCTTTATTGTTCAAAACAATATTTTTTTAGGTGATTATGCTTTTGAAATTTTCTTAATTTTGCATTAGCTAAATACAACTTTGTATTAAAAATATAAAAAAGCTTTAAATACAAATTTATTTACGTTCAGGATCATTATTACAATCTGAGGTATAAGTAGGCACCAAAATTTTAATTCTAGTTGCAATACTTATTTTGTACTCGTGCCCGTAAGCTGTTATGCCGATTTTTTGTTCGTCAAATGTCTAACAGTTTGGAGCCCCCTGTAAATGCTAATTCTGCATCTTATAATTTTGTAAATACATGAAATGAAAGAACATACTTATATATTTTATTCCAATTAAAATTGTGCCTTAAAATCAAATATATTTTAAGATATTAAATATAGAAAATGGTCTTTTTTTTCGTTTTTCCAATTTTAAGAGTCCTGAGACCCCTTAAAATAACTTGTTATAAAATTCATCTAATACATCGGTTAGTAGTAATACAGCTTTGAAATAGTTGCAGATACTTTACTTTATCTTGGTCCAAAAGCAATATTGGTTGCACAAAACATAATTATTTTTAAAAGGATGATTTCTTTTGCCTTCGCATCATTTCAGCTTTCTTGACGTTCAAAGATTGGGGGGGGGGGGGGGCGGTTCAGTTTGGTACTATTTCTATATTTCTGTTGTAAGAACATAATATTTGTATATTTCCTAATTCTACAAAATACTAAAAGTAATATTTTAAATAAAATGCTTGAGTGGAGTTATCAATATTGTAAAAAATCCCTATAAATTCAAATTTAATTAATTAATTTTAATTGGCAAAATCCTTCTAAAGTTTATTAATTGATTATGTAAATCTTCTAATGTAGTTTCAAAAATTCACAAAAAATGTTTTAGAACATGAAATTTTCATGAATTCATAATTTGGGACATAAAGTGTTAAACGGGGAAATTTCGTTGCAGAATTCTATGCTTGTTTGAATTTGTTTCATAATCTATGCTTGATGCGTAATTTCGCTTTATTATGAAATATTCCGTTGGAAAATACGCTTTTTTCCTGTTCTTCGTCAAAGACGATATTCTGCTACCGAATCTAATAAGAACATGGCCAAAAACAGTTCTTTAACTTTGTTTTACTGTATCCAATGTTTACATTATCAAAAAAGTACATAATAATCAACATCATTAATTTAAATTAATAATAATAACTTTTTAATGCTGTAAACCTCATATAAGTGTCTTTGTAATTATGTAACAAACGTAATATTTAAAAAAAAATCTAAAAAGTATTTAGTTTTATTAAACAATTTCAAATATCATTTAAGTGCTACACATATTTTTTGTCCATTCATAAACAATTGACGCGTGAAAAAGTTACGATAGTACAGTGATATATGCGAAATAAAGTTTAAAAGGATTTCATTGTGAGTAGTTTGTAAAATTTACTGAGTAAAACAATACATTTAAGCAATGTACATTAAAAACTTTGAGATAATAATCAAAGATTAACTGAGGTGTTTCAAAAAACGTACGGTCTATGTATTTCCTCAGAATTATACATTTCAGCATTTTTGTTCAACACTGGTTTAAACATTTTATAAATTTCACATTTTAGTTTAACATTTTCAATACCAAAATATTACAAATCCTTCGTTCCTACAATTGTAATATAAAGTGATTCTATAAATTAATAATACTTGAAATTGATAATCATATTCTTGCTTTGAGGCAGCAGAATGGAGTAAGTGCTTTCAATGGCATCTGTTAATGCGTCCGAATGATTTCTAAATGAAGCTTTAAGGGATTATTACTCTCTCAAGAACATAGGTGCTCCCATTTTGGAGTTTAAACCTGCAAGAGAATTTGGGAGAATTAGCTGCGAAACGATGCGATTCATGCTAGATAATGAAAGATTATTTTCCAGAAAACATTTAAAAGATATGAAAACTCTGCATATATATCCTGTATCTCTTAAGAGGTTTTACTGTTTTATATTTAAATAAAACGGAATGTTTGCGTTTGTTCAGCGTCGCAATTTTAATTCCGAATGACAAAATTGTAGCCGAATATATATAAGTTAGGAAAGTCATTTTTACAGTACAAAGTAAACAGTTGTTTCACGCAGAGTTAATGTAATGAAAGGAAGATTTCTTGAATTTTTGGATGGAAAATATATATGGTATTTAAAAAAGAAGAAATAATACTTTCATAAATATATTAGCATTGTTGCTACACTTTTATACCTCATAAATTCATATCAGAGCCATTAGATTCTTAAATGAATGTATGCACTAGATATAAGTTAGAAAAGTCATTTTTACAGTACAAAGTAAACTGTTATTTCACGCAGAATTAATGTAATGAATGAAGATTTCTTAAATTTTTGGATGGAAAATGTATATGCTGTTTAAAAAAGAAGAAATAATACTTGCATTAATATATTAACATTGTTGCTACACTTTTATACTTCATAAATTCATATCAGAGCCATTAGATTCTTAAATGAATGTATGCACTATAAATCAGTGTGCTTTTGATACTTACTTTTGTGTACCACTATTTGCGATTTCTTCGCTTTGTTTAATATCAGAAAGTTGCCACAGATTCAGCGATTATATAATGCGAAAATTTCTAATCTGGAAATATCGTGCCATGCACTTTGGAAATTGTATGTAGTTTATGTACTTTTCAAAGCACGAAAAACAATCAATTTGACAAAGCGAAATCTTTTAAAATAAAAGTCTTTGGTAGATAAATATTGCGTTTTGGTCTCCAATCGTGTCAGTCTTTTAGGTAGCTTTCATTACAAAAAGCTACCTATTGCAGCCGTTCGGAGGAAAGCGATTTCAAAAAATTTTGGTATATTTTCATCGATCATGACCCCCAGACCCCGAAACCACCCTCCGTTCAAAATTGATATATATATATATATATATATATATATATATATATACATATATATATATATATATATATATATATATATATATATATATATATATATATATATATATATATATATATATATATATCCATATATATATATATATATATATATATGACCTATGTCACACTGTAACTCTCGTATTTATGAACCGATTTGGATGTAATTCGGTGTGTACATAGTACATACCAATGTCTCGACCGAGTTCGTTGGCCACCTTCATCCGCATTTTTGTTTAAAAAAGGCGGCCATTTAAAATTTTTTTTAAAAATTTAAAATTTGAAATGTGGTACCAAAAAATTGAAAATGGAAAAATATTTTTTCTTATGTATTTGACCTTTACACAAAGACTCCGGAGCAGTTTTTGTTTCGTCTATATCTAAAAAAATGGCTGAGTTATAGCATTTTGAATTTCTAGCGTGGCTGACATTTTGAAACGTCCTGAATTTTGTCACGCGATAAAAGGCGTATTTATGAACTGATTTGGATGTAACTTCTTTTAGACATAGTACATACGAATGTCTGGACCGAGTTCGTTGGCCAGCTTCAGCCGCCATTTTGTTTAAAAATGGCGTCCATTTAAATTTTTAAGAAACATTTAAATATGAAATGTGGTACCAAAAAATTGAAAATTGAAAACATATTTTTTACTTATGTGTTTGACCTTGATACAAAGATTCGGAAGCAGTTTTTGTTTTGTCTATATCTTAAAAAATGGCTGAGTTATAACATTTTGAATTTCTAGCGTGGCTGCCATTTTGAAACGTCCTGATTTTTGTCACGTGATAACAGACGTATTTATGAACCGATTTGGATGTACCTTGGTGTGTACATAGTACATACAAATATATCGACCGAGTTCGTTGGCCAGCTTCATCCGCCATCTTGTTTAAAAATGGCGGACATTTAAAGAAATTTAAAAAATTTAAAATTTAAAATGAGATACCAAAAAATTGAAAAATGAAAAATATTTTTTTCGTATGTGTTTGATCTTAATACAAAGATTCCGGAACAGGTTTTGTTTTGTCTATATCTAAAAAAATGGCTGAGTTATAGCATTTTTCATTTCTATTGTGGCTGACATTTTAAAACGACCTGATTTTTGTCATGCGATAACAGGCGTATTTATGAACCGATTTGGATGTAACTTGGTCTGTACATAGTACATACCAATGTCTCGACCGAGTTCGTTGGCCAGCTTTATTCGCCATCTTGTTTCAAAAGTGTTGCCATTTAAAAAAATGTAATTTAAAATTTAAAAGGAAGTATTAAAAAATTGGAAAAAGAAAAAGGTTTTTTTTACGTGTTTGGCCTTGATACAAAGATTCTGGAGCAGTTTTTGTTTCTGAAAATTTGTTCTTTTGTTTATATCTTAAAAAATGGTTAAATTATAGCACTTTGAATTTCTAGCATGGCTAACACTGTGAAACGATCTTGTATTTGTCACGCGATAACACACGTATTCGCCTATTTCGATGGAATAAGGCATGTGGATAGTATACATCAATATCTCGACCAAGTTCGCTGGCCAGCTTCATCAGCCATCTTGTTTCAAAATGGCGGCCATTAAATTAAAAAAAAGTATATTTAAAGTGAGGTGCAAAAAAATTAGAAATTGAAAAAGGTTTCTTTCTTAAATATTTGACCTTGATATAAGGATTCAGGAGAATTTTTTGTTTGTCTTTATCTTAAAAAATTGCTCAGATATAGCAGTTTCAATTTCTAATGTGGAAGACATTTTGAAAAATCTGATTTTTTGCCTCCGACAGAACTCGTATATATAAACCGATTCCGATGTGAGTGAGCATGTGCACAGCAATTACTAAGGTCTCGAACAAGTTCACTGGTTAGCCTCATCCACCATGTTGTCTTAAAATGGCAGGCACTTTAAGAAATCGCCGAATTTGGCAGCCAAATATAAGTTACTTTAAATAAAAGCAGCTTGGACAAAGCTGACTAATTTCGGGAAATTCTCATTCATTATGGTTTAGTATTGATAAAAAAAATATTGAATCTCCCATATTCGGTTTCCACTAAATTGAGCTTCGTGTGTTTGAATAATATAAGTTGGCTTTTTTAAAATAAGGAATATGAAAGCTACCTCTTCCTTCCGGCACTGGCCGGAAGGACTTTTTCTAAGACATTTGGGCCGTTTTAATGTACTTTAAGATGCATGTTTACTATCTCCCTCATTGATTTCGGTGTGCAGGTTTTTTAAATATGATATACAAGATCCGAAATATTGATTCATTCACCAAATTGGAATGTTTTTCAATTACATCAATTTGATTTTTTTTTTCATGTTGAACGCTCATAACGCAATCGTATTTTTTAAAATATGTTTTATTTCATTATAAACATATTAACATTTAAAATGCTATAAAGCTATAAGGGTTTCAGCTCGACAAAAAAAGTATGTAATTCATAAAATTGAAATTTTCTAAATAAAAGTAAGTTTCGAGTATTGCTTAATACATTTACAAAATTTTCAAACAAAAATAAACCATAAAGGCAGTAAATATTGATCCCATCATTGTATTAAATCAATCAAAATGTGTTAGAAAAAAGACGTCGTAGGGGGACGGACAAATGTCACTGTTTATCTACTTAGGACCTTTACTCAGATACTAATAGCTAAAAAAAATCCCTGAATTTAAAACAAGATTAATCGCTTCATATCACATACTATTACAATGGTAAAACATTCATTATTAATTCTAATATTTAATACTAATTTTTAATACACTAAGAAAAAGTATCAATGCTACTGAAGGATTTTGTTTTAAATACAAAGGAAAAATGTCTCCAAATTGAATAGTTTTCATTTCTTTCGGAAGTATCACTTGAAAAGTTTATGAAAAATTACAATAAAATAAGAATTGTAAATAATATTATGCTTAAGTAAATGTAGCTCAAATTAAACTGATGCTACTGAAAGTATATTGTAGCTTATTCGAACTACTGGCATTTGACAAAGAATTTGAAAGGGACATGCATATAAATTATTATACTTGAGAGATTCATTATTACATAACTGAAAATTCCGGCTTTAAAGAACAATTATTACACGAAATGTGAATGCTGGAAATATATAAATATATATATTTATATTACCATTTGAAACTTCAGAACTATGTCAATGTATTTTCTAAACTTCTTCCCTGAATAATATGAAATTTAGTTTATTAAACAAAAATTTGTTTTATAATCTAAATATTGTTAAATTCTATCATTTTGAAAAATATTGTTTAATTCTATAACTATCAAAATATTGTTAACTTCTATCATTTTGAAAAATATTGTTTAATTCTATAACTATCAAAATATTGTTAACTTCTATTATTTTCTTAATTCTATGCAATAACTAATATTAAAGTTTGTTTCTATTTCACTATGAATACTGCCTCTTAGAATATTGTATTCAAAAAGTATTATAGAATCGACTCAAATAGTTCTGTTTCTCTTTCTCTGTGGCAATCTTGTCAGTTAACAATACGAAATGCTCGTTTTCCTCACATGATAATATGCAACGCTTAACAACACTGAGTAAACAATAAATCATTAGACAAATAAACATAAATGTAATAAAGAATACTTGGAAACATGTTATTCATTATAAAATTTATTCACTGTTAAAAATAGCTGTTGCTTTACAGTACTTTACTGCATAATTTTACTGTAAATTACTGTATTGTAGTAAATATTGCGCTTGCCCGCTAAATATCAGTCACGGACAATAATAAGCTGTTATTGACCGTAACTGATCATTTTTTCAGTATTAACCTCACTCTAACAGTCATATACGGTCGAGGGGATAATGTAACGCAGCCTTTAACGGCAGATCACGGGCTAGTCCAGTAAATTACTGTTACTCGCGATCGCTAACCGTGATCTAACGGCGGATTACGGTGGCACAGCGGCGCGCGCATTCTAGCAATCTAAGACCACGTTTTTTACCGAGAAATTCAATAGCAGTGTTGATGGCAGCCATCTTGCCTATAAGTGATTGTCCATACGAAGGTGCTAGCGGATGCTAGCTGTAACAGTGATGGATAATACTCTAATTCTAGATGATTGCCAGCCTTTCCATTTTAAAACAAGGTAAGTGGCAGATGTTTGTGTACATATCATTTAAATATTCGCATAAGTTCCCGTTATAATTTAATGAAAATCGTTCTACTAATGTGTAATAAAATACTAATACTAATATAATAATACATTATTTTATTATATATTGTTAATACATTATTATTGTGCTTTTAAACTATTATTATATTACTAAATTATTATGCCTTTATATTATTATAACGTTGTTATATTATTATTATGTTTTTATATTATTATTACATTAATATTAAATTACGTACATTATCAGTAATCTATTCAATCTCAGAAAAATGCACATTTCGCAACTGTAAAACCTTATAATAAATTCAATTAAAATTGTCTTCCAAATTACACTCACCACCTTTCCTTTCCTCATCCTAAAATAATAATAATAATAATAATAATAAAATGGATAAATAAAAAATAGAAAAATTGCTACGATTATCAAAAAATTTATATTGCAGTGAAACAAGAATTCAAATTAATAAAAGAAGTATGCAATAGTTGTGAAAATATTTTATAATGTTGCCAATTATTATGTAATTTAATCTAATATTGTAAAGGTTTTTTTCTTATATTTCACACCAATTGCTGAAAAGGTATTAAATAAAAACTATAAAAATAGCTAAAGGGTTTTAATAGACTGTTTACATTTTCATTAGATTCTCGTTCAATACATTTCTGTTAATACAATTAATAAAGTATCCTTTTTTAAGAAAAATTAAAAATTTTAATTCTGTGTAATAAGTATGTGTGTGAGGGGGGGGAGGGAGGAGTGTTTGGAGTTTTATCATTTATTAAGTTTTTTTTAACATCAGATTTTAGCGATATTAACTTTGTAGGGTAAAGAAAGGAAAAGCGGTTACTGAAATCTGGAAAATTATTTTAAATGAATTTATTTAAAAGTGGAAATCTAAGTTTTAAGTGTTGTGAAAGGTCCATTTCTCTGAGATTGAATTTTGTAAAAGACAGATTACAGATAATGTACAATAATGTAATATAATAATAATCCAGTAATAATTATATTATTATTCCTCGTTTATTACACATTACAGTAACGTTCTTTTGATAGTTTTTAAATTAAAACGGAAACGTATGCGAATATATAAATGACATGTAAATACATAAAAAGCTGTCAATTATAATGTTTTAGGATGAGAAGGCTGATAATCCACTAAAATTAGAATATTATCTATCGCTGTTGCTAGCACTTACGTAAAATGCGGTTTCAATTCCCTAAAAGATAGAAAACACAGAGAATTTATATCTCTTTAATAGAAATTGAAACAAAATAATTGATACTAACAAAAAAAAAAAAAAAAAAAAAAAAAGGAAAAAAAAAAGTCATAAACGGCCAAATACATTCCTATTACTGTGATTTACGGTCAGATACGTTCTTGAAAGTTACTGTGGTTTACGGTCAGATACGGTCTTGAAAGTTACTGTGATTTACGGTCAAATACGTTCAAAAAATTTACTGTCATTTACGGCCTAATACAGTCTAAATAGATAACGGTACATACTGTAATATTACGGGAAAATGCTGGAATCTGTGCTGCCAGGCTTTTCCCGTAATCCAACGGTGAAATTTTTATCAGTGTTGTTCTGGCAGTTTTTTTTTTCAATTTTTGTGACGTGACTGTGACATTATGCAAATCATGTACCTGGAAAAATTTTAAAAGAACAGCTTTAATGAGCAGCCATTACAGAGCTGACACTTTTTACTTCCTTCTATCTTTACAAGAAAAACATATTCCATTCGGGGAAAATTTTGACTTCCGGTTTTCAATGGATTTATACGTTTTAGAATGTCCTGAACATGATTTGATGGGAATTGATTTTAGAAAATGTCTGTCTCTGAGTCTGTCTGTCTGTATGTCTGCGATAAACAATTTGTGGACGCTCTATCTCAAAAACTAATGCACGAAATATAATAAAACATTAGATTCAGTTAGTCCATGATATAAATTGGCGCTGATTAATTTTTGGTGTAAATTGCACAACAGGTGTTGCTGCTATTTTCACTATTTCCGCAATAGCTTTATCTGAAGAAAAAATATACGGGATGTCATAAAACTTTAGATTCATTTAGTGCTTCGTATAATTTGCAGCTAATTTGTTGTTGGTGTAAATCTCCTAACAGGTGGCCCTGCTAAGCTGCATTTTTCCTATTTAAGCTGAATTCCGCAATAGATCCGTCCCAACAAATAAATGTTGGGACTGTCATAAAATTTCATGACTGTCATAAAACGCTGTCAAATGACTGTCATAAAATTTCAGATTCAGTTAGGCGTTCACATAAGTTGATGCTGTTTAGATTTTGGTGTAACTCGCCCAACAGGTTGCTGCATTTTTTCAGGATTTACACGGTTTCA